>JAODKN010000013.1:291055-322624 GCA_026774425.1 Petrocephalus zakoni | reverse complement strand
CCCAGCCGCCCGCCCCCCGACTTCCCGATCCATACGCCCAGGCACACTTTCACGCCTCCCTGGGGTGCTATCAATAATGCAGGGTGACCCCCCCCCGCACTCCATCAGTTCTCTAAGCCTGTGCTGTGACTGACAGCACCATTACTATGCGGCCGCTTATGCGGCCATCAATAAATGGTGGGGGAGTGAGGGGGGGGGATGGGATCCGGGTCACTGCCAAGGCGCATCCCTCGCCTGTTACAGCCGGCCATGTGTCACGGGGGCCAACCTGTTCTGCTTAATTTCTCAAGCATTCACCTGTCTGCAGCAAAAGAAATGCCATCATGCCACTCATTCATACTGCATGCAATGCAGGAAAAATAACTAACTACCTACACAGGCGTGCAGCCTCAAACAGCGCTCTCAAGACATGCCCCGGGCACTGTGAGCATCGCCCTAGTGGCCAGCTCCTGGTACTGCACCACCAGGTGTCCCCCCCCCTCTCACAAAGCATGAATCCTTCCCTTAAAAAAAATCAATTAACTACAATGCATAATAGGATAAGTTAAAACTATTAGGAATGAAAAGGGGGGTGGGTAGGGTTTTTTTTATGTAATTGCCCCCCAAAAAAATCTTCCTGGCCCACCCTGTTACCGAGAGCTGGAGCTGGGCCCGTCTGGAGTTACAATAAGATTTACTGCAAGGTGTTTACAGTACAAGTATTACAAGTAACAAGTATTGCAAGTAACAAGTATTACAAATAACAAGTATTACAAGTAAAGGTGTAAAGCAGAGAGTCCTGCTTTGGCTGGAAACTTCTTTGCTACCTTTTTCATGCCGTGTTCACGTTTCAGACCAATTCCAAATGGCACAGTTGACCTGACTACAGACATCTTACGCTGGGCATATACTTAGAAAAGCCAGTGTGCTGGAGACGGCCATCGTACTTCGGACCATGGGTTGTGTTAGAGCAGGAAGCAGCGCAGGTAGCAAGATGGACTCAACTGTCACGTCAATGACTATGCCGCTGGAATATGGCCGCACGGAAAACGGAACATTCCGGAACAATGCTGTCTATATGGCAGCCCGGAGTCAACACTGACCTGACAGCACATAATATAACAATAATATTATAACAATATTGTTGAGGTGAAAGGAAGCATTGGGAAAGAGTTTGGTCCATTTTTGGAATTACCTAAGCAGCTATCAAGAAGATTGTATCAATTTGGCTAAGGAACCTTGCTTGTATTCAAACGTTCCTGACCTAAGCATTAAGAAGGACCCTAGGGAGTAAGGAGAAGTATTTAATCCAAATAGTTTGAAAAAAAATATCCGGTTTAAAGTATGCCAGGGTGTGAGCTAAAATCATCTAGTTATAAATAAAAAAAAATGTAAACATGAATACACCACATGGGCCGCCAGTCATCCACGAGCTTTCACAGGCAACACTGGAGCAATGTTCCACTGTCCCCTGACCGGTAAAGAGGTCATTCCTTCACTGACCCTGCCGTAAATGTAATAGCGCACTTAATACCTGCAGAAAAACCAAACCATCTGAACGTTTCTCTCGGGGCACAACAAGGATTTTTGGTGCTTAAATCTCCAGGAAGCAGAGGGAAAGAGCAAAGAGGAGAGACAAGGTGTGGCGATCAAAGAGCGTCAGGGGAAAGGAGACAGGTATCCCAGGCCAAGCTCCCTGGCTGGCAGCGGCAGGGATCAGCATTCGTCAGCAAAAACAGAGAAACTGGAATCAACTGGGAACCACAGGCAGACAGCGAGACCTTACAGGTTGAGGGTATTATTAATGAGGTTGAGGGCAATGTTCTTAACTGTTGTCTTGGGGATCCGATGCCTCTATTTTCATCAAATAAACAAACACATAAATAAGTGTTTTATGCCCTGCGCCGGGCTGCTGACCCATTCAGAGTGCCCCCTGCCCTCTGCTTACCAAGTAAAAGGCAAAAAAGTATGATCTTAGACTAGATAAATGGTTGTAAGAGATGGATGGATGAAGCATTTTCTTGGAGAAGCTGTAATGGCAGAGCTTTGAGAACCCCCACAGCCTTGCTGACTGCAGGCCATGCTCTGCCAGTGGCCCCTTAACTGCATGCCCCAGTCCACCAAAACGCCAGCTGCCATTCGCTGCTCTATACGTGCCGTGTCCATGGACTGCGCATCTGTGCCTGCTTATTAGGGATAATAGAGGCCAGATTTCTCCCAATAGCTCTATTCTTTCCTAGTCGATAATTGAAAAACATATTTGAAAGGTTAGGATAAAAAGGAAAAGCAACGTTAGAGACAGAAAAAAAACTGAAGCTGTCACTATTTTCTCCGAAAATTTCCACAAATGAAATACTTTTAACAGACTCTAACTATAACTAGTCTGATACACAAACTTAACAGATATCCAAGAAAGTAAGAATAATCTACACTCTGTAATAGTACACCGGGTGGCGGAAATGAGCCTGGTCTTCATATAAAAGACAGTAATCAATGAGCCCTGAGTATTAATCGTGGAAATCGGACATAGAGAGAGAATGATAAAATAGCGATATCCAACAAAAAGCTAGTTTTTTTGGAAGATTCTCCGGTGAGTCATTGATGGTAATTAATGTTTATATTCGCACAGAGCTAAGTGACAGAGGAGGTGCCCAAAGCCAAAAATTCAAATGCGAGGTTGGGGGGGTGGGATTGGAGGGAACGGGGAAGTCAAACATGTTTAACGGGATCAATGTGCAGCCTCTGCGGGCCCAACCACGGGCCCCCGCTCTCGAAGCCCTCCCCCAGAACTTCAAAGTGCCGACACGGACCATTTGAATTTCTAATCCTGATCACATCGACGAGCCCCCATGCTTAAGGCCCTTGCAAAAAATCCACACCCGGAAAGTAGGCCGCTCCTCAGTGCGGGGGGTGGGGGGGGGGTGTTTTTTTTTTTTCTTTAACACTGACCCTGCTTCAAGTAAAAACACATTCTGAAATATGCAATAAATATTACATGTGAGCCTTTATCTGTATTTTTACATTCTAGGTGAGTTCCCCACCCTCCCTGCAAAGCTAATGATAACTACGCAGCAGCGAATTCTTCGTTGGCAGGCTGAGCACATCGCTGGCCTGTGGCTCCTGGAGGCTTCCCAGCCCGTCTCTTCCAGACAGTTTAAGCTCGCTGCATTGCAGAGCTGCAGACAGGGCCTTATTATAACCATGCACCGTTATCTGCCGCGTATAGCATGCTGCTATTCAGATTGAGCACTTAGCTCAAGGGTACGATAGTCGGACCCTTCTCAAGGCTGGGTACCACTTGCTAACTGTCTAAAGGTGTGTTATTTTATTCCAACAGATAAAGAACTGGAAGCCAAATCTACCTGGTTCAAAAAAGCACAATTAACAAAAATGAAAGCCTTTTGAGATTTGTATTGAAATCATGTAATTACCTTTGTCCTATTTTAACTGCATATACATAAACAGGGGTTATTGTAGGCTCCGCCCACTGATGGGTTACCACTTTTAATCTGAAGAAATAAGAACGCCAACAATAAAATTTGCCAAGCAGGGGCAGGGAGGGGTTGTCCTGTGTGATAAAATTAGCATCCCTGACAACACAATTTGTACGAAATATGACACAATTCACTGAACGGAGGGGCTGAGACAAATAATAGGGGTGGCCCAAGCCCCCTAAAGTGGCCTAAAATCACCAAGAAATCATGACGGCTTCCTTAATAATTGAAGTATCAGCAAAAGTATGTGATTTTCCTTCTCCAATAAAATGCTAATAAAGGGGTAAAAATATGACCGATTTTAAGCTGCAGGTCTTGTTCGTCAGCGTGAGCTGACATTAGCCTGCGGTGGGGAGGTCAGAAAGGTCAGCGGTGGGCAGCATGCTCGCGAGGAGGCTCTGCGGAGGCATACAGCGATCGACAACCAGGCGCCCCGTGGAGATCAATGAGGATGAAGCTACTCTGAGAGGATGAGTCGGCAGAGGGCTCAGTCTGTGAAGTGTCACACACACACACACACACACACACACACATTTGTATTCATATCTTTGTGGGGACTCCCCATTCATTTCTGTGGGCATAACCCTAATCCCATGTAACCAAACAAAATGCATGTCAGGATTGGTCTCTGCCCTGTCTATCTGTTGTTTCCTTGTTTGGCCAGCAGGGGCGCTGGTCATTCCGTTCTTCTCCCTGTTTAGTTCCGCCACAGCCCCTAGTGTGTTCCTCAGTTCCCAGGGCCACAGAGTGACTGAATGGGCTGAACGTGCAGCTGAGATTCATTTGAGTTATTAGTAGCCTGTGTTTATTATGTTCTGTGCAGTTCAGCGTTGGTTCTTGCTTCCGTACCTTGTTAGTTATTCATGCCTGTACCTAGCTGTAGCAGCATTCTGTAACCCTTGCATCTTCTTGTGCTTGAGTCCATTGCTGGTAAGTCGAACCATCGTAACTCAGGGATCTGTATATACCCGGTCCCATGCTTGCACACACACACACACACACACACACACACACCAAGCCTGTGACCCCCTGCGGGTCACTCTGCATCAAAGCATCCCACTCCAGCTCAGAGCTCACAAAACACAAAGGAATTCAAGGAAAAAAAAATCTACCAACAGCATTAAACTCATTACAGTTATCATAAACTAAATATTTATACTAAATACACCTCTTGCCTTTAATGCAGTGTTATAATAAATGTCATGCAAGTTGTATGCATATAATTTGTTGCAATGCAGCCTTCGAGATACATTGTTAATAATCTCCACTGCAATATCAACCAAGACACAGCGATGACGGCTTATTTTTCAGAGCAATACTTGACCTACATTTTAGAAGTAACCATCTGGCCAGCCCTGGACAGCTCCACCTCAGATATTAACTGCTTTATTCCAGAACTTATTTAGACAGTAAGCCATCTCTCCCAGAGTTTTAGCCATCAGTCTGGAGCTAATTAAATTATATTCTGTAAATCTAGCACGGCTTGCTCTCATGGACCAGGGTCAGACACCCCCCCTCACCCTTTCCACACACAACAAAAACAATGAAAAACGAATAATTATCACCGGCCTTAGGAATGTCAGATACCTCTCTGAATAATCGCCACGCGTTCGGATAGGCTCTGCGGCTCTCCTGAAACGGCATCAAGTTATCCTAAAACACCACTGCATTATCAGTCAACCTGAAGTTGGGGGTAAATTCATTGTTATTGTATGACAAAGCACGACACTTACGACCTATAGAAATCAGACACTATTTTCAACTAACTGATTATAGACGCAGGAGCAACTAACGCCGACTTGTTTTAATATGGGTGGTATAAACTGGAAGGATAGAGGGAGTCAGGGAAGCATCCCGTCTCCATCACTGAGCATGGAGCAGCTCGGGAAGCCAGTGCCTTGGATGTCACAGCACGCACACTCACTACGGGCAATTTGGAGACGACGACTCACTTAACAGCGTGCGCTCAGAGTGTGGGAGGACTCCGCAGTCGAAGTCGTCTCACGTACGTTCCGTCGGATTGGCCGAACGGCTCATCCCTCGTCGCCCCGAAGCGACACCCACAGCTGACGGCGGGTGGTGACGAGCGAATGCCACTAGCCCCCAATTGCGGGACGTCACTCAGTGAAGGCCATCGAGAGAGAAGTGGGCAGGCGGCACGACACACTGGAGGAGGGATCCAGAAGGCTGGGGTGCGGCGTCAGACTTGTGATAGACCATTAAAAGCTTGGATGGAAATTATTTTAATTACACTTTTACTGCAGCTTATCTAAGCAGCACAGGACACAATGCAGGAGTATATCCCAGACGCAGTTCCCGTCCATCACAGGGCACATGCACGCACTCACACACACACAATCGTGCACTACAGGCAATTAGAAATGCCAGTGAGATTAACTGCATGTCTTAGGGCTGCAGGAAGAAGCCTGTGTCCCCAGACGACACCTACGTGACATGAGCCGAGCAGCTCTACAAACTTGCAAAGGCGGGACTCAAACCCCCGACCCCGCATGTGTGGGGCAGCTCCTGACACTTCTTGAACAAGTACTTATGACTATCAGTATTATTTTACATCCTTTAAAATATGAATACATGATATATAACAATCATGTATTCAGTTAGGCTCACTGTGACCCAAGAAAAAATAAGGCAGGACTGAGTCTAGATAGGCTTTCATCAAAACACACACACACAGGCACATGCACATAAGGACAGTCACTCATCCAATTCAACAACACTTTGCTGGATTGTTTTTTTTTATAAAAGCCCCTACATATAAGTATTAAAACCATAACGAGAGCAGGAAGCTGGATTCAGAGCCGCAAACCCTGAGCGGTGAGGCATCCGAAAGTGGCTACTTAGACCGTACCGCAACTGCGCCCACTCCTGACATTAACACTGGTGCAATGTCGCCACCCAGTGGTCAACTACAGCACGCACTTATTATGATTCAATAGTAAACATGGCAGTCCTCAAAAAGAATAGAGAGGGGGCAGCAGCACACAGGACACTGTGCACAAAATCATAAGTCATGAAACAGAAATTATAGGGGTTTAATTGAGACTACGTCAGATCTGAGTGTGCAAAGAAGGCCAGTCAGTGTGGATCTACACCAGACATTGAATTCAGGGATGCAGCATTAATTGAGTGGTAATTATAGTAGTACGGTACACCACGGTATTTATTGTTCAAAAATACCCCATGGGAAATTTTATTGGGAAATTCCAGTGTTATTTGCAACAGTAGGCGACAGGCGGCTGGTGGTAAACTTTTCCGACCAGGTGGGCTGGCTGATTCTAGCCCCGCTGAATAGCGGAATAGCAGATTCCTGGGAATTGCACATCATCCGCGGATGCTGGGGGGCTGCTGTCAGCTTGTCAGAGCCCCCCCCCCCACATAATTTCCCACAGAAGCAGGGCGTCTGCTACACACAAAAATGAAAATACAAAATTGTACACGGTCACATTGCCCAGGAACATCGCCTAACTAGTCGGCCTCTGCCTAACTAGCTGTGTTTGTACAAAGCACTCAAAGCTCTTGGGCCTAAATACATTTCTGATTTACTTGAACGTTATGAAGCATCCTTCATGAACTCCTGAGGTCATCTGGTTAAGGTTTACTCAGAGTTTCCTGAATCAACACCCAGCAGGGTGAAGCAGCCTTCGCTGTCTATGATCCCCGTCTGTGGGTCCAACTTCCTGAAGACCTGAGCTCTCCTGAAACGGTCAAAGTTAAATCAGGGATTAAAACATTACTGTTTACTGCAGGTTTTCATTAAATTAAATCAGTTTAGCTGTACACTGTCACTACAATGTGGCATTAACTATGTATTTGTTTGCTTGGCATTAGTGTTTTTAGATGTTATTTTAATGTCTTTTATTTAAATGTGTCCTTCTCCCTTTGTAAAGCACTTTGAATTGCCTTGCTTCTGAATTGTGCCCTATAAATAAACTCGCCTTGCCTTTGACCCACAAATATCTATGCTTCTTTACTGCGTGCATCTTTTCCGGATGTTTAGGTCTATATGTAATACCGGGAATGGACCGTGATTTGTTTCTGCCCACAAAAAACGACACGGCTACTGGCCACGCTTGTTGCTACGTTACTTTAAGCGCGCTGGGACTGCCATGGTGGTAGCAGCGTGACATGAAAATAAAGCAAATTGGATTTAAATTGAGTAACATATGTGCTCCATTTGCTCTTTGCTTAGGCATGTAAAGAAAAAAAAAAATTCCTGGGCCATTTGAAAGTAACAAATGGTCGCTTCTGGAATATCGTTCACACATCATTCACCTCCTATTTGAGCAGCAGACTTTTGTTAATACTGCCTCTTTCCCCCCTGTTAGCTCCGCCCACAACCCCTCTGTCCAGTTGTACGTATCTATGTCATTCTTTCTATCGCCTTCCTATCTCCATGCCGTTTTCCATGGGGAGTGTCCCCTGCACTTCTTGGGACTAGCTTACTGGAAAAAGCAGGTGTGGAAAATGGATGGATGGACGGATTTTAAAAACATTCCCGATGTTCACTGCAGGGTTTGAGCCGATTCCTCCCCTCTTCTCCTGTGCTGACAGCCACCCGCTTCCTGCTGCTCCTCAGACCTCCTAGGAGGTGGAGAGATTTGGTGGACGGTGCCGATAGCCTGGAGCAGATACGGAGCACTGGCAATACGCACCTCAGCTACAACCTGCGGCATACAGTCAGAGGTGGATAACCGGGCATGGTAGGGGATTCGACCCCAAACACACCTGCCGTTGACCAGCACACCATGCAAGTTCCTCTTTGTCTTATTCTTCTTTGAGAATTTTGACTGCTGCTTATTACACCCAAACAATCACCCATCCATCCATCTACCCATCAAACCTCCACCCATCTAGTATAGGGTCAGGGTGAGCTTACAGCCTTCCCAGCATGCAATGTTCATTGGACAGGGGTTAGACCATGACATGGGCTGCCAGTACATCACAGGAAACATTCACACACTGACCACAGACAGTTATGCAACCTAACTGCGTGTCTTTGGAATGCAGGCAGAAGCAGAAGGATGCAAAACATTTCATCTTGAGTTTTTAATTTAAATTAATATATAAAATTTGGAAAGTTGAGAAAAAAGCAAATTATTACTTGTTTAACACATCCTAGCTTGCCACCCGATCCAAAAGTCCTTAGAAAAGTCTTTAGATCTTTCTAAAAATGAGAATACAGTAGATGAAAAAGAAATGTTTTTGAAGCAAAATTCAGGCCATCGACAGTAGTATTTAATCAAAGCGAAAAGCAGGCAGTTGTGACTCCAGTTAGATGTCGGCTTCCCGTGAGGAGACAGCCCATAATGCCGCCATGGCTACAGCACGTGACGCCATGACCTTGTCTTTGATCACAAAGCCGGTCTCCTTCGCACTCGTCTCCGGTCTTATGGGGTGAATAAAAGAACAGCACATGGTATCCCATTCTTAAAAAGCCTCTTTGAGAGAGGCGGACTGAATCGTCAGCACCCTGAACAAACAGGATTTTGTTATTGCACTATTAGCGTAACATTTTTGCCCATATTTGTACCTGTAGTTCATCTGTCCTTGCCTGTGTTTCTTGTTTACATGAAATGAGCCCTCAGATGTTGGTCTGTCTTCATCCTCAAGCAGCCCGTGTCCTATCATTTGACAGAGACATGTCTTTAACAGAATATTAAGACCGTATTATGTATATTTCCTACATATTTTTATAAACTCCAGCTAAAATAATACATTCCTGTAGTTAATTACAGGCAGCTGTCTGAAGCTTGTATTGAACATGGTGCAGGGTAGGGGCGATCCTAGGACTTTCAGAGTAGGGGGCATAAGACGGGCCATAATTCATACAGAGGGGTTAACCTTATCATTAGCCAATGAAATGTTTTAAATTGTGATGGACAGGGGAGGGGGCACTTTGGGGCCAATCACCTTTCAGCTGAGACCAGTGCCCCTGTGGCCCCGCCTCTGTATATGCCCCCCACTGAAGGGATCCCGGTCACAGTTTTAACAGTAGCCAGATATTCCCATCTGGATGTAGCCAGAGAACAGAAAGCTGACACAGCAGATCTGGGCAGCAGTGGGTGGGTTCAGTGTGCACTCTGCGAGAGTACTAATGGCATGGTGATTATGCTGCACTGTCTCTCAGGCCGTAGCAGAATGGGCCCTCAAACCTCTCTCCATTTCCACACAGTGCCACGCCGAAGCCGGCCAGCTCACCACAGCTGGAGTCACCTGAAAGGTTCAAAATACTGATTCAAACTTAGAAATACATATAAAAATACAGTTCAGCTGAATACATTTGATAGTATAGCCATCTATAGCAGAGCTTATAACTCATAAAAATGTATAGGCCTATAATTAACCAGGCTACCGGCTGAACTTAAATAATACCATATCTTAATGAATTCATTATATTTAAAAATACTGTCAAAATATTTCTATCCAGGTGGCACTATGGTTACTTATAGCTACTCGGGTATTGTTAAGTGGGGCTTAAAAAGAATTTTGTCATAACGTACAGTATAGGGCTGAAGCCAACACTGAATCAGGACGATCCCCAAATGATTTGTTTGGCTGAGATTTACCCTTTTTAAGTTACTGTGCTCACAGTTTGAGATCCCAGCAATGGCCCGGTGCTATGCTTTCAGTTTGGTGTAAAGTGTTTTAAATAGTGATGTCCTACAATTTCCATGTGACAGACATAAATGTAATATAGATGTCGGAGGACAGTTTGTTCTGCCAGTTTAAGGACTTTACTTATACACAATAATTCAAAGTTATACATTAAAATAACTAAGGGAAAAGCCTGATTCTGCCCCCCCCCGGGGGTTCTGTACCGCATAAGCGGTTCGAAGGTGAATGGAGAACACATGTTACCTCTATATCTCCGAAATGCATGGTGAATCACGGGGGATGGGTTTGTGGGGACACAGCCTCGGGCCAGAGGGCGGATCTGTTTCACCTGAATGTGCCCATGCAGTACCTCAGCCCGGCCCATCGACCAACAGCCCCCCGCAGAAAGTCCCGTCCTTGGCGGTCAGTTTGCCCCGTCCGGCCGCAGAATACAGCATGCCCAGTCCGGCTCGGCGCCGTCTCCAAGCCCGTAGCAAATGCCAATCTGCTCACAACCTGAATAGACATAAACAGACCAAATAATGTTATTTCAAAAGAGAGGCGCATATTACGTAGCAGCTTATACAGAGGGGCTAATGCGAGACCCACGGTGAGGACAGATCACAAGGAAATAAAGCCAAACACCACAATTATGCAAAATCATTTAACTTACGTCCAGCAAACTGAATAAACTGCATGCAATTTATACAAACAGTTTATAGACGAGATATTAATTTATCTTTCGAACTGAATTATTATTTCATGCAAGAAATATTAGCCGGCTGAGGAAAAAAAATCTCCATGACAACGCAAAGCGCACCAACGCGGGAGACAGGCGGGCAGCAAAGCCTTACCCTTGATTTTCAATGGAAGCTCTTGGGGCTTTATAATTTACCACATTTTCAATAGACTCTGCACGGGTCCATCGGAAAAAAAGAGAAAAAAAAAAGACACGGAAGGAAAATTCATCAGAGAATTAGATTACCGTACGACTTTTCCTCATACTGAGAAATACAGTAAAGGGGGTCGAGCGGACGCTGTCCAACACGCCACCCTGTTTATTACAGTTACACGCGATCCTGGATTAATCTGCCATTGGCTAATTTAAAATACATATTTGTTAGTCGGTAAAACTTTTGTTGGCCCGTGGGAAGCCCTGGTTTACAGTGCAAAAGACACCCGTATGCAGACAGCGGCAGAGCTGCACTTTGTATGAGACAGAGAACATTTTATTTGTGACAATCAGAGCAAATCATATTAACGCTAAAGATTAAAGCCTGAGAATGGGTCACAGTATCACACTGCAGCCTCCAGCAATGATACAGTAAATCCTGCACCATCAGCAGCATGAAGCGAGCACCTCCGTTAAGGATGTTACGGATGTTAAGCCAGCGCGGGTGCAGACAGACGCCAAACTACGCTTCTGTTTCTCAGCATGTCCATTTCACGAGGGCCGCAAGCTTGTGCGAAGTTCTTTATTACATTCAAAATAACTGAAACATTCTCTCTAAGAGCAACTTTAAGAAAAGTGGTAATAATTGTGCCAAGCTACCTAACGAAGTCAAAAACCAAACATACAGATGAATAACCTCCATCCATTTTCTGAGAGCGCTTGTCCTATTCCGGGCCACAGGGAGTCTTGTGGTTTATCCCAGAGGCTTTGGGCACAAGGCAGGGAATAACCTAGGATGGGGCACCAACCCATGACAGGACACATTTACATACCATTCACAAATTGGTGACAATGTACCTCAGCATGTTTTTGGACTGTGGGGAGAAACCGGAGTGCCCAGAGGAAATCGCACCATGTCTCCGGGAGAACATGCAAACTCCACACACATGGAACCTGGGCAGAGACTCGAACCCTGCTATCCGTTCCATTCATTCATGCTATCCATTCCATGTGCCAGTGGCATGTCTATTCCTGTAATCAGGTACTGTGATGAAGCAGTATACCATGCTTTTTACCCATTCTCCATCTTCGTGCGTTCGACTTCTGGCTGCACGTTTAAACATGGGGCGTGACTTGTGCTTATTGTCTGTGCCCGTTTCTATGGCTACTCCTAAGTATCTCTCATTCTTTTTAATTGTCGGCCAGCTTCCTCACAATAATATAAACCGTCGCATAACTCACTGTTTTTGGGTATTGTTGAGGAGGGCTTAAAAGGGGTTTTGTTATAACCGAAAAATTTGTCTTCTGTGCTTTTTAAACCAAGATTACGCCAATATTAGGCAAAAATAAAGAATGTGTATGAAAGCATGAAGTACTAACTTATCCATCTTGCTGTGGATTTGCAGCCCAAAAGCTGTCAGACAACAGAACCCCCGATACCGCCCCCCCCCCAAGCCCTAGCCACTTTGCCGGAATGGGAAACCATCTATAGTTGAAACTGTTAAACTGTTTTTGACTGTTATATCTCAAGAGTATGGTGGAAATTTGATATTTTTCCTAAAATCACGACTTGGACTTGTTCACATACACACAGTCTGAAGTTTGTAGAATCCATGTGGAAGGTGCCTGTTACAGGAAGAAGATACGACAAGAGCTGGAATATGGATGGCTGGTTTGACGGACTCTGCTTAATGGACCCGTTTCCACGGTAACAGTTTGTTGCTCAGTAACCCTTTCTTCAAGCCCCTTGATGCAAAACAAAAGTCTACATGACAAATTAAAAGGCGGAACTTACTGCCACCTGCCAGATCTCACCCAGCTGGGGGCTAACCACATTCAAGATGTCGGTCCTCATCCATCAAACATAATGTCTTTCCCAAAAACAAGAAGGCCATACTACACGGGGGGGGGAAAGTATTTTAGAATTATGTCCCATTTTTTTCAGATCTTGAATTAAATTAATTCTTAAGATGTAAGCAATTACTCTGTATGTATGTAGTTTTCACAGTAACTGATAACTCATATGTATAGGAACATGCAGTAAATAACTTAGCAGATGGCAAACATTCCTCAGGCTGACAGTCAGATTTTCAGGTTATTTACATCTGTGCAGGGGTACTGCCAGAGATTTTGTGCCCGACGAAAGCATATCATATTGCACCCCCAAGTCAGACCCAGACCAGTCTAATCATGCTCCAAATATCTTAGTGTCCCTGTCACTCTGGGGCCCTTGGAATCATCCTAGCTTTCCGCCCCTGTATCTGTAAAACTGGCAGGAGGCAGAAGGTACCCATGGCAGAGCTGAGACGTGGCTTTTGTCCAATCACAGAGCTGCTGTTCGTCCTGTGCAAGAGATCCCCAGTGCACAAGTGTCCCAATAGATATGACAATAAAAAAGGAATATTTAGCCTGAAGTCTGAAGTGACTTTCCAAAGGTATCCACAGCTAGATCATTATACTCATTATTGTTTAAACCACAGAAAAAAAGAACAATTTACATGATGTATTTAATGTAAGAGTGCAAATCCCTCCATAGACATTAACCAGGCACCATCCACATTTTACCAGATCTAACAAGTGCCCATCCCACACAAGTTTACAAGGTATTACTGTTTATATATATAGAGCGACCATAAGTCTTCATTAGTGAATACCTTCTGAATCTTCGATCTTTAATCACTGTCAATCCCAAAATGATAGTATTACATTAAAACATACAGTATATGCTTCTATCACTTTGTGCTAGAAGTAGATATCTTGGTATGTGGTGGGAAGGTTGCTGGCTCTAATCCATGGTTGGCAGAGTGATGTCACTGTTGGCCCTTTGAGTAAGGCCTTTAACCCCCAGTTGCTCCAGGGACTGGCAGGCCCTGCCTTTTTAAAAATAATAATAAATATAATAAAAGCGTCCGATAAATATGTAAATATCTTAAATCATAGTATTATATTGAGTCGGAAACCAGCGCAGAGGTTGTCACGGGTGAGTGCCCTGTCTAGATGAGTTTTATTGAGATCTGGTCTCACAAATCAACACCAATGGGGGGGTGAGGAAGTGGGATTTTATGGTCCAGCAGTGGGTTCCAGAAAGGCCCCGTCACAAAGGAGGGGCCCGCAGACATGACTGCTTGCCAGACACTTCGACTTGTTCCCAGTTTTGTCTGGGTGAGCGAGAGAGAGAGAGATGTCAGCATGGACTGTGGGGAGATGAGCTGGGAGCCAGTTAATTTAGGGCAACCAACTGTTAGGTGGCCTACGCAGGGCTTAGCATTGCTAGAGCCAGGGTTTTAAGCATCACTCCCACACTTTTCCTTCTTTGTCCTGCTCCAGCTACCCTTTTCTCCTTCCTTAAGCCACCAGGAAGTGGGGCCAGCTGGGCCAATTAGTGCTCTCCGTGTGGGCGGCGTTAAGGACGTGGCCTGGGCTGGGACTTTTGTTTTTTCAAGCCACAAGATGGCCGCTGAAATTTTGATGGGTGGCCACTATCCAGGGTGTTGAAGGAGAAGCACTGCCACCTGTCAAACAGCAGGAGCAGCGATGGATCCGGAGGCCTGGAGGCAGTGCTGTAACACTCTACAGCAGTGTTTCCTGACCTGGTCCTCGGCAACCCACAGATGGTTTTTAACGATACAGATTAGCATCATGAGCAGCAAAGCTGGTCACCGGGTAGAACCCTGTGTGGTTTTTGCATGTCTTTGTCCCACCGTCCGACCACGTGATGGAGATAAGTCTCTATTCCAGTGCTTCCCAACTCGGGCCTCGGGGCCTGCAGACAGTCTAAATTTTTGCTTCTGGGAGCTGGGAGGGAGCAAAAATGTGGACTGGGTTGGGAAGAACTGATCTATTGACTGCATTTATAGTGTGAAAAAAAACAAAACCTATGTGAAAATGATTAATTGGTGGGATATCTTCTGAGAACTTTACACACAAATGTTTAAATACAAGTTTTGTAGCTGTGTATATATGCAGCCAAGAATATACATTATGAAAATGTCATTGCTGTTGATGCACAGAGGATTTTCCCCCGCTGTAAATACCCAAACTCAGAACTGCATTTATGAACAGAAATAATTTTCAAGAAAGGTTCCAAAACCTGTCAATCGAGCCAAACGCAGCAGAGATGAATACTGTAGGTATACAAGTGGCTACTTCCCGACCAGCAGTCTTTCTGGGAACCTCTGCTGATTAGTTTTAAACTATACAGCCCCGAGTATATGTGCAATTAGTTCTGAGGGATCTAGATACTGCTCTGTTTTGAAGTAAAGAATAGCATTGGGGGAATGTTTCACTGTATACAGTACTCTCTATACTGACTGTGGACTACAACCATGCCCTGCATGGTATTATATAACTCTGCATAGACAGAGACTAAATGCAGCATCCATGAGAGCCAATCCATGAGGCAATATATCTATAATGTCCTGCTGCAGCTAAAGGCCCATTTTAAATTTATATTAATTTAATCAATGTAATACCCAGTGCCCCCTAAGTAACTAGTCTGTTCATTGATTTAGGAATTTTCCAAACCTCTAAAATGTCCTAGTCTTTTTCATTTCACTTATGGTATAGCCGATTATTGCAATGTATCAGTCTTAAGGGATAGAAAACTGTAATCAAAACACACATTAGAAAGGAGACTGCACATTTTCATCCACATAACATGGACTTTATTGTTTAGTACATAAAAACAAATACAGGAATATCAAAACAGGAATCCTGTAGCTCATATGTGCCATATTCTGTTAATAACAACAATAAAAAACAACCTAATATAAACACAAGCAAAATATAATAGGAGTGGGGTATTATTGCATTTTCTGTTCTCAGACTAATCAACCTACTTCAGAAAAACTCCGCAGGTTCTGACAGGCTGTCTAGAGAGCATTGAGAAGTATCCGCTTGTAAGAGAGGTTAATGCAGCAGTCGTGGATAAATGGTCAGATGGATTTTCAGGCCAGGTTAGTGTGTATTTTGTTTTTAATGGTGGGCAGGTGCTCAAGCTTTGCTCTTGTCTGTGGTCTCCTGTGTCTTCTGCGCGCCACTCGTCCCAAGACGTTGACTCAGCTCTGCTGACAGCACGGAACAGCAATTTTTCTGCGAGGGGTAGAGGAGAAGGTCAGACATTTGGACAGTTAGCGTTACCCCTGTCAAGATGCGCGTCCACCCCTCGCCATGCACTGTAAGTGCAGCATCGTCGTCTGCGGCTGGCTGACGCGGAAAGCTGAAGGGAAGGACGCACATGCGGGATGCAGTAGGAATGGGAAATGTAAAGTCACCTCGCGAAATTCCTCCCTGCTGGCAATGTGCAAGGCTGTGGTTGTGATTGGAGAGACCAGGCTGCTAAAGCCAAATGGGTGTGATTACTATGGTCTGTCGCTCACATATTGGTGTACCACACTTCCCATTGGTCTAAACCACTGAGAAACCTCAGATATGGAAGTCCTGTTTCATTACACTTTCGGTTGCACTGAGGGGCCTTTGCTGACCCATATGTCTGTCCCCGAAAGCAGAAGGTCGCTTCACTGCTGGCAGTCTCACCTTCTGTTCTTTGGCACTCCTCCGGGAGCTGGAGACGAGCTCCAGCAGGGCCAGGATCACGCCCAGGCCCAAGCCCAGGCCCAGGACCACAAACGCCCCCTTCAGGCAGTGGGACGGTGCTGCAGCGGCCGACAAGCCCTCCTGCACGCAGCTGCTGGACCACCACTTGTTCCGCAGGAAGTCCAGCTCCCCGGCTTCACTCAGCTGCAGGATGGCCACGCTGATGTTCTTCATGATGGGTGAGCCTGCAGGGGAGCCGTACAGGAAAGTAACCCATTTCGGAGCCAAGTCACATGGTATCTGCTGGTGCCGTTTTCTTATAACAAACTAATTAGCTAAACATTTTTGTCAAGTTAATTATTCTGCTTCTAGTATACTTAGTCACCACTAGTCACCACCTGCTCGAATCACTAGCTAACTGACTAGCTAACTTACAAACAGTTTCATCCAGTTAGTGTCGTTTCAGCTGTCCAACCGTCTTACCTCTTTACGATGAACAAAACAGGGGGGGCACCAACCGGCTAAAAACACTGACTTCATCCTGTACCATTAGTGTCTGATTGGATAAATAAGCCCTTTGAATCACCTAAGGGTCCCACAATGCTGTAGCCCCTCATGCCGACGACGTCACGGCTGCGGACCAGGTTGCAGTAGCGTGATGCCGCCAGGTCCAGGGATACGGACTCTCCGATGAAGGCATAGTTACCCTTCTGGGCCCTGCGGATGCCCTCATCAAATGATGACACAAAACTTTTTTTCCTCTCCATGTTCTCATAGATTCTGCGATATAACAGGTTGTTGGAATTCTGGAACAGCAGCAAAAGAAATAGATTTTACACTGTGACATTTTACGCAATCATTTTATTAGGAGGTCAGAACAGAGAGTTGTAAATAGCGTTATAATAATCTTTACCACTACCACATTTCTTAACTGGATAAAAAACATGTTTAGGAGCAGAGGCACACTCTTGAATAAGCACCTTAAAGAACGTCATGGTGGAGGAGGCACTGAGGGTTCCGTATTCAAGCATATCCTGGTTGGCGAGTTCCTCAAAGGTCGACAGAGAAACCTGCGGTTTGTCGGACTGCTGTACGGAGCTCAAGTTAGCAAAGTAACTAGCAAGGAGCACTACTACAAAGAACCACCAGATGGCGATGATCACACGTCCGGAAAGGGCCTTGGGATGCGGGCCAGCACCTAAAACAAGTGAAATTATACAAGCAAGATGCTGTTAAGTGACGATGGACGTCATTATTTTAAGGACATTAAGAATCAATTTTTCTGTGTCAAGGTGTGGGTGTGTTTCTTGTTACCTTTTTGTTTGTTACATTTAAACCCACCTCCTGAAAATCAAAGAGAATAAGGTTCCCCTTGCCCACCGTAATGACCTTTCCGACTGGGCCCCCCCGGTAAGCCGACTCCCAGCCGGGCGCCCCGGAGACAGCGCTCCCATTGTTACCTTGCAAGGCGACGGCCCCGGCTGTGTACCAGAGGCTGTGCATCAGCGAGAAGCTGTTGTCTTCTGTCTGGGGTTCGTTCCACTCACACGGACTCAGCCTGCATGCCCGGGGGGGCAGAGAGAAAGAGGCCTGAGCCGTCTGTCGTAATTAAAGCCCCCCCTGCCGTTCCCGCTTGCTGGAAACTGCTGTCAGGACCCCATTTTCCCCCTTGAGGGAGCGTTTGTTAGGAACTGGATTTCATGCCTATGTTCCACGGGGGGCGGGAGGGGTGTTTCGGGGCGGAATGTGTTCAGTATTCTGGTCTAAGGATGAAAAAATAGGCAAACGTTAGAAAAACCTTTCTTTAAGAAACCACAGGAATCTTGCTGTTTTATCAGTAACACTATAATGTACCATTATACTCTTAATTACTCAGTTACTAACTCTTACTTCATGTATTAATTAGCCATTAAATAACCACTTACGTAAGTCGCTCTGGCTAAGGGCATCTGCCAAATGCTGTAAATGTAAATGTAAACCACAAACTGCATTTGTTCACGATTTGTATTACAGTAGTACCTTGAATTAAATTACTGTTACTAAATTACTAAGCAAACGTACTGTGAAGCGTTACCATTTCTGCCCCCTCAAGTAAAGTGTCACCATTTTACCGTGTGTGTACTTGTCTGGAAGTAGGCCCAAAGTTTCATAAGGCCGAATGAATTCCCAGCATGCTGCCCTTGATGATTGAATAGCAAATTTCCAAAAATTCACTCAGTCCACAGGATATGTTTGGGAACATTTCTGCAGACTTAGCGATTTTTGGGAATTTAGTGGAACTCCTCCGTTGGATTACATGAGGACCGAGTGAGCGTCGATTCCCGATACTGTAACGTATGATGAGGCAGCCTGAATATTAGTCTCATCTCAAACAACAAGAAATGGACTGAGTTTTGGAAACTTGCTCTTAATTATGAGTGCTGCAGGAATACTGCCTGTTAATGGCTGTGAAACACCTTACATTAAGGTCTGACATTGGCTATTATTCCATAGTAGCAATATACTACTAAGTTAAATTATGATATTTTAAAAACCATAAAAAGTTCTGCCCATGCCCATGCAGGTCTGCCACTCAGCTCCCTGCTTTCCAGCCCCAGAACTTCTCAATTGCCCTTTCCGTGAGAGTTTTTGCCCTGTGGTACATTGGCATCCCGTGGCACCTCTCATGCTTCGGAAGAGATTTCAGACCCACTGTGACCCTGCACTTGACGAGTGGTTCTGGAGGATTTATTAATATTCATTTAAGCTCCTGCATGCTCATGGGTGTCAGGCAGCAAATTAGCTTGGGGGGGTAAGATCATGACCCCATGCAATTTATATTCTTAGCTACTGGTTGGTCACTGTAAGACTTTTCTACAGTGAACAAGGAACCGCTCAATATCTAATACATTTTTCAAAACATGGTTGTCATGGAAACTTTATCATTACATAGAAATACATTAAACTGAACCGATATAGAAGAATTAAATAATAAACCACCCTAAACCTGTGTAAAACAACCTACTGCTACATGGATCAGTTTTAGTGAGCTGTGTCTGCACCTGGCCGCGACGTAGATGCAGACTCCCGTCACTAGGTACGCCACCAGGATGCCGACCCAGGTCTCCGTGGGGAAGGGGCTGAGGAAGCTGAACAGGTCTGGATGGTCCGAGCCCATGTCTCTGTGAACGATGAAGCTGATCCCCGTCTGCATGAAGGGCTTGCTCATCTCCACCACCTTCTCGCGAGTGGCTGTCAGCGTCAACGGAGCCACTGCCAGGTCCGCCTCCTGAACACATCCAGGGGCATAGTCACAGGTCCCGACATACAGTGGCAGGAAGTAGCATCAAATCAGCTACTATCTTATAGGGTCACCATCCTGCTCATTGGTCTTTAAACACGGGTAAAATGGGAAGCATTGTGGGATTGGATGTTATGATCAATTATTTATAAATTATTATTATTATCATTATTATTATTGCATTATGCTATTATATTTTTGTTGTTATTGTCCTCTTCCCTGTCCTCTCTTAATGTGCCTTGACTGTCAGAATAAATGTATAGTATGCAATAGGTGGAGTGTTACATACTGCTCCATTGCAGAGCAAATCTGACCGACTATACAAGGCAACCAGACTAAACATTCTGCTTGTCTAATGCATCGGGACAGGACAAGGGGGAAAAAAAAGTAAAGAAAAAAATATATATATGTTATGATCAAAATCACCCTAAGGTCTGACTTTGTACCTTAACTTGAATTGCTTCAAAAGTACCATTGATTTGCCTGGATGTACATTATAAATTCTATAGGCTGGCATAAGCAATTGATGTCATTCTGGAGAATAATCCTATGATGAATATGGCAGGTAAGGTCTGCCGCCCTGCCGCACGGAGGGAAGCCAGGCATTGCCGCTCACCCCTCGCAGCACCTCCCCGATCATCCCGTTCCAGGCGCCGCGCTCGTCCTGCCGCCCGTAGCTGCCATCCTTCACCAGGTGCACGTTGTACCTGAAGCCCAGCCTCTTTGACAACTCGGACAGCAGGTCCATGCAGTAGCCCTCCAGCTCAGTGCCCTTCGGCATCGTGTACGGCTCTTGCTGCAGCAGTGCAGAGGTGACATCTAGCAAAACACTTACACAAAAGGACAGCTGCCGTAGGGTGACAGTCATCTGATAGATTCAGTTACAGGGGTTGGCTGTACTTTCTTGCATTCCTTTAGAATAAGATCAATGTTGAACTACATACACAGAATAACACTTATTTTAATATATTGATAAAAAATACTTTTATCAAATATTTTATCATTAAGATGATCATTTGCTCTGCTAGTGGCAAGCATGATATTTTTAAATAATTTTTACTTTTTAAATGTAAAGGACAAAAAAATGTATTATTTTGTCTCACGAAAGTGTTTAATATTTGATACGTGGTACCAAAATGATGATTTACTTTATACATGATACCTTGATACTTACCTTTACAGTGGTTACTGATAAAGCTGTGGGCCCTATAACGAAAAACATTTTATTTTAAAAAGGTTTCGCAAAAAGCTATTTTGGTGTCAAATTATGATCTTTTGTTTTATAAAAACCTGCAACAGCTGTCATCTAGGAGTTAAGGGGGAGCGAGTTTTATGGGAATTAATTAGGGGCCAGATGAATCTATTTATAACCGAGAGGACAATGGTCATGAAAAAAAGCAACAGCAAAAGTAAAAAGAGGTCTGAAGACTCCATTGTTGTTTTGCCAGAATTCCTCCTTGGCCTCTTTCCCCTGGTTCCTTGGCGGTTAGCGAATGCGGTCTCACTCTGCAGTGCCCTTGCTTTTCTTCCCTCTCCTCAAACAGGACAAATTCCCAGATTAACCAGGCAGGCACAATGGACAGCTTGTACTTCTGTGCTCTTTGACAAAGCCGCTGACCCCTTGATCGGCATTCTCCGTACGGCTGGATAGAAAGGCCGCATGACGGCAGCGCGAGGTGGACGGGAGGGGGCCGCATTGAGGCTTTCTTGGCTCCTGCGGCTTGGTTGAAGTGGAGACCCGGTCGTAGACGTGTTCCGGAGCCCTTGGCCGTTGGCAGCCGGCCCAGCCAAGGCGGTGGGATGGGGAGTAGGGAACAAATGTTGTTGGGGGGGGGGGACTTTTTTCAGTCTTACACCAATCAGAGGATGTTTACGACATGGTGACTGGTTTATTACCATAAACTGTGACCGATTCTATTTTCAGGGTCAATTAAGCCAATCTTGAAGCATGACAATGTTGATCTTGACTGGGGGGGGAGTGATCTAGGGCTGTAGGTATCTACTAAGGGTGGGTGAGGGACCAAGGGGGGAGTAGCACAATGAGTTCTCATAGTCAGACAAGACCCATCACTATAATAGAGAATCCATTTCTTTTTAAAATATGACAAACTTACAAGCTCCCAGAATCCCATCAGTTCAAGTCACGCCCCCCCCCCCCGTCTCTCACACGCTGCCTTGTCTTTCAGCAATGGCAAATTGATTTATTACAGTTGGGGCCGCAGCCGGTTGGTCCCCCTCTTGCCAAACAGGAGGCAGCCTGCTGCTTTGATAAAGTCCCATTTGACAGGCTACCCCCGGTTAATGAAAAGTTTAAGATGTCAGATTATGAACTGTTGCTGCCACTGCCTTGGGGCTGGACATGAGGCTCTGGCGTGCCTGTATAGATTATTGTCATAGCAATGCTCCCAGACAGGAACACTCACACAGAGATTCCAATTCATTCATTCATCCTTGTATTGAGCCACTCATAAATCACAAACATAAGCATGTTTTTTCTCACTGGTCTCCACAAACCAGCAATTATGAATGTCCACATATCATGCAGCAGCGTTTCCCAACCCGGTCCTCGGGGACCCACAGACAGTCCGTGTTTTTGCTCCCTCCCAGCTCCACAAGCAAAAACATGGACTGTCTGCAGGTCCCTGAGGGCTAGATTGGGAAACACTGCCATAGAGAAATGCTTTTCGAATTTCGGGGCTGTTACGTTTGTCCCCATTTGGGGGCAGGACAAAGATCTTACCTGCATCACAGACGGCTGTCAGAAGGACTGTCACACATACGATGATTCCCAGCTTAGACCTCATGTTTTTTGCCTCAAAAACTTAGGACGAGAGAGATGGAAAGAAGTGATGCAATTGTAATGATAAAATATTTGTTATCTTTTACCAGCGCTGGTCTTGAATTGTCCCGTTTGTACAAGCAGGTGGTAATTAATGCAGTTGATAAGGCCAGTTAACTCCCACTTGGGGGTAAGAAGATCTGGACACCTGATGGTCACAAAAGGAGCCTCCAGACTCACATATCACAATGTGTCCTTGTGGCAAGAATTACTGTCCAGAATGTTAACCAATACAACCCCCCAGTACCCATGGACCGCCTACATAACCTATACCACAACACAAAATCACACACTACTGCTGAGATGGCTTACCAACTGTTTGCAAATGGTCAATAAATGGTCAATAAATGTGCCGTTACTCACATCTGCGGACAATTTGCAACTGCGAGCTACAATAATGCTTGAAACAAGACAGATGCAGTTATAAAAGAACAGAAACCGGACAGAATGTTATTAATAATCTGACTTCAAATGCGGCAAATTTCCTAATTAAAACAACATTAGAGTTTTTATAGTGTGGAATTTATGACCCAACAAAAGGGAATTCCTCAGTTAATGAAACAATGAAAGGCAAACTTTGAAATTCAGAAAGTTAGCATGACTCTCAGCAGTACTGAAGAATTACAAAACTGTCAGTTAATAACATTAACCTGGAAAAATACCAGTCATTAGGTACATAATTACAAACACTGAGCATAATGTAAGCTCATCTTACCTCAAGACCCCTGACTGCTGTTTGAAGCAGCACTGTGCTGAGCCGGAACGCAAAGGCAGCAGCTAGATTTAAACGATCGAGCTGCTGCGAAGAGCCAATAGAATTTGTGGGAGGGGAAATTCCAAAAAAGAGGGAAAAACAACTTGATTGTGAGATTTTCCCGCCCTCATATTGCATATGGAGCCTAAGGTGTGACCAAGTCACCACTTATCCCCACCCCCATCCTAGCTGGAGGAGTGGGGCCAGATGCTCCCATAAAGCTAGCAGGGATCAAGTCTAGTTCACAGGGGTTATGGGGTGGACCTGTGGAAACAGTAACCATGGCAATAGAAAAGCCATTCATGACTACAACATAATTCCAAGGCCAGCAAAATGGATCTTTCCAGTCTGAGCGACTATTTGTCTCCTCATTTTCAGCCTCTTTGATGGGGGTATTTAGTAACGCCACTGCCTAAGCTCACGTAGGAAGGCAGGAGGAAGGAAAGATAGAGGTGGGCTTGCAAAACCCAATTACATGCTCGTTATGTTGCTCTGACATCTGGTTTGAGTCCATAGGCCGCGATACCATGTACATCTGTCAGCATACAGTGTTTTACATGGAGGGAAAATCTATGTTAACAAGCATGGAAGAAATGCAAGCAAAGCTCTTTTCCTGAACCATTTTACAATGTCAGCATAAAACTACTAAATATAGTGTTTAAGATGTGTTTCTTCAAATGAATATGGTTTCTGTAATCGTTATGTTTAAGACGTGCGTTTCTATATATACCAATATCAAATAAACAGGTGATTAAGGATGTCTGCTTTCCATAAGTAAAGCT
The DNA here is from genome assembly GCA_026774425.1 of Petrocephalus zakoni. Classification (NCBI taxonomy): domain Eukaryota; kingdom Metazoa; phylum Chordata; class Actinopteri; order Osteoglossiformes; family Mormyridae; genus Petrocephalus; species Petrocephalus zakoni. Next base: position 298,454 of record JAODKN010000013.1, on the reverse strand, counting down.
CATTTGCATGTTTATATTCTACTCCCTATTTGTTTACTTAATTTTTTAGATCTCCATTTTCTCCGGGTGATGCCGGGAGGCCTCTGCCAAAGCCCTCAGGGGGAGCCTTCAGTTTCAGTGACAGCAACATTCCCTCCGTTAACAGCAATTAAAAGACCTCAAAAGTTGGAGCTTGAAAGATGAACCACACTAAACTGCGCCGATAAATAGAAGCTTTTGAAGTGAGCCGGGGGAATCACCGGAATTCAAATGAAGACATCCTTTGTGAGTGTGACAGCGGGGGGGACAATCTCTGTCAGTCAGCAAGGCGTGTAAAGCCCCGGATAAGCTGGCAGCACTCCGGAAGAGTCCGGCGGCCCGGATCGCACAGCAACCACATCCTGGGGCATGCCCAGCTTCCTTTTGTCTCTGTCACTTAGTTGGTACTTGGAATAAAATATTTAGAAGTGATCACAGCTTTATCAAACGCAAGGTCTCCCCCTCCCCCAGCCGTCTTGGTCTTGTTTTCTTTAAACACAGATACGAGTGAATCGTGTCACATCAGACTGGCTTCAAAAATGCTTGCGAATGAAACTGACAGCCGCCAGAGCTAAGTGGCTAACAGGGCGTGTGGACGTGGACGGTCATGCGTGAGGATGACTGACAGAAGCGAGCCATGCGATAGACATACTGTAAGCGGTCTTGTGATCCCTACCCAGAGAGTCAATGAATCTCTTCTCCTTGCGTCCATTATGCTCTGGGAAAGGGCACGGCGGACAACATGGGCCAAGCGGGCGCTTTCACAGGCACAAAGAACGTGTCAAGCACCACAAAGCAGATTAAACACTTTTTATTCAGTTCATGTTCATTTACATCAGTTGACAAATTCAAGATTTTTTTTTTTTTTTGCATGTCATGTTTTAGATTCTTTTTAATTAAACTTACACCTATATTAACTGACATTGAAAACACAAGACAAAACATGAAATCATATATATAAAAAAAAGCAAGTGTGCTTGAGTGTATGCTAGTAATACATTCTTAAAATTTAAATACCCCTACATCTTTACACAGAAAAACAAAACAGCATGGCAGTGCAAATAAATGCTGTTGTGCTTCATACCCATTTCATGCCAAGTGTCGTTTCCTTTCTGCTGGAGTCCACATTGCTTCCAAACAGACCCATTGTCCAGATGATTCTGCTTTCATGTCCGAGGCCTATTCCCATGTCTAAATTTTTAAACTTTTTCTTTTATTTATTTATTTATTTTAAAACATTCAAAGCTCAGCATAAATCAGCGGGTCAAGCGTGTATCAGAAGTACTATTTCCCAAAAAATTGCCATCACTCCCTGCTGTGTTTCAGGGATGAATGAACCTGATACAGTAGTAATTGTGAAAAGCGTTCCCTAATTAAAATTAAAAGCGTCATTAACGCATTTGACAGTGACACGACCCCACTTAGAGGCGAATGCGATGCGGTCGGCGCCCGGGATGGTTAGGCCCGGCAGCGACTCGCACACACAGGGTCTCTCATCCCGGCTGTGCAGGGGAGGGTGCATCGAGCGCCTTCCCTTAAATTACAGTGGTGACAAGCACTGGCCCTAGGGACATGCAGAAGATGAGGATGGACGATTGGAGGTGAAGGCAGTAGGGCTGGCATACAGACCGTCTGCTAGTCTGTATGCCAACACCAAGCCATAATATGACAGTGTGATTTCACGTTGACATAAAAATGGCATTTCCCCGCAGCCTGCATGGCATCACATAACAGCCCAAGGGTAAAATGCAACACAAGAAAAATGTTACATATGCATAGGATTTTTTTAAATCATTCGAATTAAAATCTTTGTTTTTTTATATCTTGGTCTTGTACAAAATGAGCCACAGTATGTGTTCATATACTCAGCTTCCCAGACAGCATTTCCTCCAATACTGTCATATTTCATTGAGGATCATTTTAAAATATTGCTAATGTGTAGCTAAACTACTACATATAAAGACATATTGGTACATCTTTTGTTTATAAAAAAATAACAAAGTTATACAAGAGTTTGGGAATTAAATTGGACATGAAACAAAGTCAGATGACAAGTCTTGCTACATTTGAATAGTGTGAAATAATAACAGATACTGAGGTTACTGTGAGTTCGATGTATCATGACTTTTCACATTAACTGAATATAAACAGTCTGTCTAACAATGTGGATTTGGAGCCAATTTATGAGAACACCAATTTCAGGCATCATGCTGTGGGTTATGTAAATATGTACAATGCATGGTTTTAACCCTCAGATGACCAGCCAGAATGGGACATTATAAAAAATAATGGTATCATTTACTTAAATTGGTAATAGTGCCCAGCATTTCCAAATTTTAAACTGAATATAATTGGCATTTAAATCAATGATAATTCCATAGTTTTTAAGAAACTTGGTGAGTTAGTCATTTACAGACCACTGAAGAACTTGCCCAAAACCACCCAATTTAACTGTTGAGATACACGTATAAATTAAAAGTTTGCAGTATCCACTGGTTTATTTTAAAGCACAGTCTCTCTTCATGACTGGATCAGTTGTATGTAATTTTGTGCCAGTTTCACTGATTGTTGGTTCTTAGAGTTTGAGCATAAAGACGACCTCGGGGTCCATGTCTGGGGGACCCTGCCCTGGAGGGGTCGGGGGAAGCTGGCTCAGGAGGTCTAGGGTGACACAAGGGCTCCTGGCCACAGAGCAAGCCCCCTCTGGGTTTCCGCGCTCCTCGATGGGGCTGCCGCCGTGCCGGGCCAGCTCCTGGAGCCGCTGCCGTTCCTGCGCCTGCTTGGCCCGGTTGGCGATGTAGCGGACCCGGCTCTGGCTCCGGGACGACATGCGGCGGATTGGGGGCGCCTCCGTTTCCTGGTCTGGCGGCTGAGCGAAGTCACTGGGTGTCAATGGTTCCACGTCAGTCAGCCTCCTGAGCTGCTCGGCCAGGTCACCCCCGGGCTTCCCGACTGGCTTCCGGGGGCTCCTGGTCGGGCGGACCACAAAGCTGCGACTGATGCTCCGGTACTTGCTTTCAAAATTGCAGGTGATATCGTCAGACGTAAGGTCTCCCAGGCTCTTGGACTTGGAGCCAGTGTCCATGTCCTTCGCAGCAGCTGCTGGCACTGAGGCTTTCTTGGTCAGAGCTGATGACTGCTTGAGACCTTCTATGTAGAGCCGGCTCCACGTGTGCCGCCTCTGCATGAGCCGGCCGGACGCCCCAGGCTCCCGGCCCAGCGGCCGAGGTTGCAGCTCATCCTTGATCGCACTTGGATCATCGGCCATCAAGTTTGGATTGGACTTGCTCTTGCTGACCAGCAGGGTGTTATACCCGGTCCTGGCAGCAGACGGTAGGCAGTCAGCCCGGCTGACGGTGAAAACCTCCTCGGGGCCATCCTGTGCCCCACCGATACTGGCCAGGCCCTTCCTCGCCAAGTTGGGCAGAGACAGATCGATCACAGTGTCGCTGGAGGAGATGCTGGATGATGAGGATACGCTCTCCCGGTGGGCTCCCAGGTCTAGCTTGCTCCAGAGCCGGTCGTTCACGGTAGCGTCGGTGCAAACCTCAGGTACCGGAGAGGCCCCCGCTTCCCAGTGTTCCAGCCTGACGTGCCCTTCACTTTTGGTTCTCCTGATAGGGCAGCCCTGCCCTCCTTTTGAGCCGGAAGTTGGACCATTGCTGAACAAGGCTCTCATGACTGGTGCCCGGGCACCAGGGTGACCCCTGGAACCCTCTACAGTAAGAGTCTGATCTAGCTTCCCGCTTGTTGTGAACACATCATCACACTGGCCTGTGGCTGCGTTTCCTTCACAGTTACCCTCGTGCTGACACGCATGGTCCAAGTGACGAGGACTATCAGTGGATGCAGACGTAAGGTCTTCACAGTTGCCGTTAACAGTCTTTGCGCCATGGGATCTGCCTGTGCTGCTTTGGGCAGGTTCTGCGTGGAGTGAGAATGTCCTTTCCATGTGATGGCGTGGTCCAGCTTCGTCTGCCGTCTCCCTCGCTCCTGCCAGGGGTAACACTGGTGTAGAGGTGAGCGACGACGTGCTGGCGGGACTGGAAATGGATGTGGAATGACGTGGGTGTCTCTCCTCAGATTCCTCAGCAATGGATTCCAGGGGCTGCAGTGGAATAGCTGATCGCTGCATTTCCGGGTTATCTGGAGACAGCAAAAAAATTATATCATTTAATAATTTCATACATGACATATATAACAAATGTACACAGCACAAAAACAACAACTATATTACGCAAACACATTACCTATGGCAGCAAGCGAAAAAAACAACTACCGTAAGGCAATTACTAATAAACAAACAAAGGTAGACTTGAATATTGGGTATTTTATACATCTTACGTTGTTTTAATATTGATCTGTGGAAAAACACCAAAAAAGACAAGAGACAACACATCAACATACAAGGACAAACAGTCTCATGAAGTCAGAGTGGTGTGGAAGGCAAAAAAACAACAAAACGGTACAAAACTTTTCTGAGGAGGACAGGGGAGAAGCACAAGACGACAGGACAGACCTGCTTAGTGTGTTTGAGCTACGTCTTGCCTCATAACATCTAATTAATCCGATAATGTCTGGTGGCATCAGTACTTGATGAACACAAAAAGGTGAAACTAGGAGTTAACGTTACCTGGCTTGTGTCATCCCTTTAATTCTGCACTAGTAGTAGACAGCGTGCAAAAGGGACAGAAGAGAGGAAGGGTTTAGCACATGGGAGGGGTACAGAGGAAGGCACAACAGAAACGCTAGGACAGCAGGTAAGTACAGGCATCGGGCCCCGCACTGTCAACCGCTTATGCAAACCTTTCCTTTGAAAAGGCTACAGCACATTTGCAAATGCCAAGTGTTACTCAAACATAATTCATGCAGTCACAAGACCTGGTTATCTGTAGGGATTCCCACCCACCCAGCAAATTCCATTTGACCCCAAACTAATCAGTCCCTGGGGTCTATGTAGGACACTGCGAGACATATACACAAAGCCGCGAAGAGACAGCTTTCAGCAGACAAGCTCACAGCCAGTTTGAGCACATGCTTGCCAAGCAGCTGACAGCCCGGGGGGCTGCTAAAAAATACATACAGCCAAACCCAAATTACCAACCGGATGTACTGCAGGACGGTACGCTGAACTGGGGCCCGTTTCATTGGGAGGGTTAATGGGACTCGCAATGCATATAGAAAAAGATGAGCGATCTCTCTCTGTAGCAGGTCATCACCAGCTAACAAAATCAGAGCTGCTTTCATTTAACGTAGTCAGGCTGAGCATATCGGCTATCGGCCCAAGGAGAGGACACATTCAATGCCCGTAGGCCATGTTACTGCATTCTTAGGCTGCTAAAGATCATATCCATCTGGAAACACTGCAAAAATCCTGAATGTAAGAATTCCTCGAGTACATAAATCTAACTACAATAATGCTAAGGCAGCTGACCTTAGTGCACTGTGAAGGTATCAAGGTAACCTGTGTACTTGGCTGGCGATCACCCTGCTAAGCTAAGAGCTATACGTCTAAAGAGGACAGCCACACATTACAGGACAGCTTGTATTTGGAACTCGAGACACAGGAAAGTATCACATTGCAACATCTTCTGGAATCAGCAACCCCTGAGTGAAACCACAGTGGGAACATTTTCTTCAATAATAACTGAATTCGACCAGAAGGAAGCAGGAAAGGCAGCTGGGTTATATAAACTGTCCAAATTCAACAAAGGCGGGACACAAGCCAAATCATAGGAACGCTGGACAATTCTTCGTGGAGCTTTCTGAGCGCTCACAGCTGTGCAGTCACATGCCGGGCATGGCCAGCAGAGAATGCACATGACTTGGTAAGGAAGTGGGTCATGTGATCTGAGAGCCGCCTGACGGCAGAGTTCGGAACTCCTTTGGCCATAATGAGATAAGATGGGGGATTAATTGCTGGTTTTGCCCAAAAGCCCTTCACATATAAACACATAAAGCAGATGTTGTGCAGCCAGGACAGGCCAAAAGCCTGTGCAGGTGAGGAACAGAATCCCCATAGCTGGGCCCAGTAGTGAAATTAACCTCTTGGAGGCCAGGGTTAGCTGGCTTCCTACCCCTCCTCTCCAAGGTAACCACACAAGTGAGGTCGTGTCACCATTCTCTATATGTATATGTAGGTGGTGAAAAAACGACAGAAACTTATTAATAATCAAGGACTTAATTGGGAACAGGGCAACCTGGACCAATTCCTGTTGAAAGCCTTCAGTTCCTTGAGTGATGAAGGGGTGAAAATTTCACACTGTAATCCAGGACATTCCATAAAGGTTCTGTTACATTTAGATCTTGAGATCTGACTTGATCTTGGTGTTTATGGAAGCATGCACTTTTACTTCATGGTGTACAGGGGAGCACTGCTACCTGTGGCAAACATCATGAGACTGCAGAAACTGCATCACAGGATGCAGCTGGAGCTATAAAAAGTCAAATGTCTCAAATTCCTTGAGAGTAATATGACCATATGACCAGAAAGGTGAAAGGTGACTCACGCCATACTGCTTTCTCGCTGACTCAGCGGCCTACGCTCCGTGCCTGTTACACCTGGTTACATGGCTTTTTTGCTTTGGACTCGGATAAGAATGGTTTCCAAACAGCACATCTGCCTCAAAATCCAACTTCACAGGTTTTGTTGAGACTGGGTCACAAAGCTGCTGATTCTGCAGTAATTTCTGAAGCCACGCTACACTTCATGTAGTGGAATTTTTGGTTGCATGGAAGCAGTCTATGGTGGTATCTCCTAAGCTCTGTACTTGCAAAGGTAACCTCAACTGCATTCATAAGTAAAACGACTCAATCTAACCTCTGTGGTCATTAGAGTACTTGCTAGCTGTAGCTACTGTAGGTACTCTATTATCTAATTCTTTCTATAATACTTTCCACCTGACTTTTACAGTACTGTTGTTTGCATCTTCATGTAAAAATGCAGTGCCAATCATATCTCCATTTTTGTGATCAGTTCAAGTCTGCGACAAATGCCACTAATCACTTTAAAATAATTGTCACAAATTACTTTAAAATATTTAAAAGATGTTCCTAGGAATAACATCTAATTTCTGACTTTCTACAGCGACTACAAAGCTTGTATACCTACTCTTCACACGGCATAAGACACACTACTGAACATTTCAGTCCAGGCAAGCGCCAACTTACCACATATTTCATCTGATGTGTTCACGTCACACTCATGAATATAAAAGTCGAAAGAAGAGAAATGCCGTTATACAGGTATATGTTATATATCATTGTTTTCTCTGACATCTGAAACTATTCATCAACCTTTGATACATCTGCAAGGGCCCGGCTCCAGTTCGAAAGTGTTGGGGGGGGGGGGGGGGGCGGGGGGTCACAGGATAAAAAAGAA
>JAODKN010000013.1:259444-281394 GCA_026774425.1 Petrocephalus zakoni | reverse complement strand
CACGGGAGGGGAGTGCTGCAGGAAAGGAGGACCGCGGGAGGGGAGTGCTGCATGAAAGAAGGACCACGGGAGGGGAGGGCCGCAGGAAAGGAGGGCCGCAGGAGAAGAGGGCCACGGGAGGGGAGTGCCGCAGGAAAGGATGACCGCGGGAGAAGAGGGCCACGGGAGGGGAGGGCCGCAGAAAAGGAGGGCCGCAGGAAAGGAGGACCACGGGAGAAGAGGGCTGAGGAAGGGGAAGGCCGCAGGATAGGATGACTGTGGGAGTGGAGGGCCACAGGAAAGGAGGACCGCGGGACAGATTCCTGCACTGGGTCGGGTACCCGCAGATAATGTTCTGGAATTTTACGGGCGGGAAATTAATCACATACGTGCGGGTAGCAGGTCAGTCAAAACAGCATGGTAGCCTGCAAAAATAACTTAGTAGCGATTGTACTTCATCTTTTACTGGGTGCGTTCGACTTCATGCAGCCGCTTACAGATCTTGCTTGAAGCGATGCATTCTGGTCTATTTTTCAGTTTTTGGCCAATCAGAAATGACCAGAACGCATCGCTTCAAGCCAGCGCTGTCCACCACATTCGTAGCTGGAGCGGCGGGATGACGGAAAAAATAAAAGTTAGATTGGCAAGTGGAGATTATAAAATCAGTCAAAATGACTCCTCCAGGGCAACGTCTGATATTTGGAAGACATTCGGTCTAATAGCAGACGAAGAAAATAACATAATAAGTGGCTACGCAGCGTGTACAGCATGTGGCAAAGTTTTAGCGTTTGACAGTCAGAGGCTGGGGACGCCGTCCCTGAGGAGACATGTCGCGCTGCCAGTGAGACTGTGCATGATATACTGCTCCTGCACAGAAACCGTGGTTAGCAGACAATGTATGGATAGCTTCTATCTGATTTGATTTTGTGTTAAACTGACTTTTTTCGTTTTCCGTAGCTATTGTGTTATAGCTCTGATATCGCGAAATGTTGACCAATTTACCAGAGACTAATGTGAAATGTGTTCAACGACGCTGAAGTTAGCTACTTATTCACAGCTCCTTATTCGATCCGCCTTAAATAAAGCGCTTCAATATAATTTTTTTTAATTGTGTGTAATTTATCACGGGCAGGGTGGGTACGGATTTCATTTTGATATAATCATGGGTGAATGGGCAGGTGTGGTGCTGTACTGTGCGAGAGGGTCTCCAAAAGTGGACCCGTGCAGGACTGTGCCGCGGGAGGGGAGGGCCGCGTGAGGGGAGGGCCGCGGGAGGGGAGGGCCGCCGTGCTGATCAGCCCAGGCCGATGCCCAGTCATGCTGCACATTTATCACTATTAGCAGGGTTCCAGCAGGAATGCCCCCCTGGAGGCCTCCCAATTACGGCGCCGATGAATCATGCCAGCAGGTAATTACATACTGACAGGAGGGGGGGGGGGTAAATTACAAGGGCCATTTTGTTTTGTGGGGTTCGAAGTGTGTGGCATGGGAGTGCCTGCCATGCCAAAACACCACCCACCCTAACGATATTTATTCTGGGAACAGTTTCTTAGGTTCTCCCACCTAGAGAAGTGCCTCTCACTGACAGTGTACCCCATCCCTCAGATACGGAGGCTGCCCACCTATCCCACTGGGTCCAAATGGCATCCAGGCTCCTTCACCCCCACCTGATCCCCAGGCGAGAGTGTGCGAACAGACAGCTAAGCAAATGACACAGCGGCTGGCCCCTGACTCCCCTGTACCTCTGACCTGACTTGTATTTATTGTCCACACTCGGAACCTTTTGCCCAGCCTACTTCTAGCGGGCTCCCGGGCAATAGATTCAACCCTCTCCCCAGCAGAAGCGATTTTTCTTCCACACTAAAAACGTTGTTTTGTTTCTCTCTACAAACCGCATAATTCACAGACGAGAGGAAGGCAGAGGCCTTGGCTGAAACTCTGCAATGGCAACGTGGGGAGTGATGCCGCATAGCCATGACTTGGGGGGGGGGGGGCAGTGTGGCATTGCACACTGCACCAGGGGTGGCTTTCCATCACACACACTCCACAGATGGAGGAACCGACATTCATATGCATAAGAGGCTGAGAAAATGCACTGATGTCAATTTAAATATCCAACGAAGCCCCATGAGCCGCACAGGGGGAAGACACACTGATGGCAGGAAGATATCCTTCAGTGGCCGTTTAGTGTTCCATATGAATGGCCGGTAAAGGGGGGGCGGGGAACGGGTGCGTGGGAGGGGCCTTTTGAGGAAAGGAGGGAGACAATGAGGCGAGGAGCAGCCCCTCCTGGTACTCTGGTTATCGGGGCTCTGCCTTCCTCTCAGCCTGCGTCCTCAGCTTATGCCACATAACGAGAAGAGCTCCCCTGACCTATACACAAGGAGACGGCCTACACACAGCACTCAGCACCCCCACCCAAAAGAAGAAAAAGCCCCCACCCACATCCCCCACATCCCCCAAGTCAGCACCGTCGTTGATTTCGACACAGCAGGCCGGTAATCCCAGCCAGAATGGCACTGTCCCACAGCACTGTGAGACTGATGCAGAGATTACATAACCAATGGCACAGCGCTCAGAGACGTGGGCGTTCAGGAACGCGGGGAAGATAAAAATACATGTACACGGTATATATAGCATGTGTCCCCATCCGAAGTGACACCGCTGAATAGCGTAAGATCCAAAGGTGACGAAAGTGACGGATCCGCCACTTCCGGCTAATCACACGTATGACATTATAGGGGAGAGACAAAAGCATGGAGATATGGAGGGAGGGGTCAGAGTGCGAGGGGAAGCGTCACAAAAACTGCCAAAGGTACCTTGGGGGGGCCACCCTGGCTGAGCCTCTCGGCGGGCAGAGAGGTGATGGCGAAGCTGTCGGGGTCCTCGCGGTCGCGGATTTTTGACTCCTTCATCAGAGTGTCCAGCTTCTTTTTGGCCAAACTCTCGACCTGCTTCCTGTTTACGGAGGTCTGTGCACAGAGACGCCAGCAGGAATGAGGGAAATGCTAAGCAACTCAGGAAAGAACATTAGAACAGAGTCACATCTCAGTCACTCATTTTGCATTTGGAGTTAGGAGGAGAGATAACTGATCAGATCCTTATCAAGATGAAAGAAGCCATTCTTGCATCGCAAGCACACATTAAAGCGAAATACCCAGGCAAACTCGGAAGCTCTCTCAGCTCCTGAAGGAGAAGGTTGCCTCCCAAACCCTGAATCTCATACTGCCGCAGTTTAGCATTTTTATGCAGATAAACAGTCTAAAAGAACCATGATATTTTTTTAGGTCCCAGTGGAATCCTGCTGAATCGCTTTATTCCCAGCTGAATAGAAGGAGACAGGAAACAATGTTGAAGTTCCTCCACATAATTACCATAATACCAATGGCTTAATTTTCAGTTTTTAAATCGATTCATACTGCGAACTTCTGAACACCCATGAAAGTCAGAGCAGCCCCCCCCCCTTCAAAATGACTGAGGACGTTTAAAGACAACCAGAAAAGCGACCCCCACCCCAGCTAATCAGCCCATTCCAACCACACTGTTGTATAAATGACATTTGGGCAGAGACTTCCCCCCGCACTGCGAGTTTCAGCTAATAGCATTAGGTGGCAAGAGGCGCCCTGCAAGCTGAAAGTTATCCAGGACTCACAAGTGCTTCCAAATGAACCCCTGCAGATTGCAGCCAGCGTAGCGCCCTGTCGTGGAGGGGGCAGACCGAAAGCGGCATCTCATTCTCATCTGGACATCTCCATTTCGGACTGACAGGACAGATTTGCACAGCCGCTACCACAAGCATCGCAACAGCATGCTTTTAAAACGCCTTTTATTCTCTACCAGTGCCCGATTCATCAGGTCCTGTTATGGTCACAGTGTGGCGGAACATTCTGGACACTTACACTCCTGGGTAAGGCTTGATGAGGTGCCCGAGTGCCAAGTTTATTGTTTTTGAACAGTTACAAATACAGAACACTAGAGGGCAGAGTTATTTCACAAACATCCCCATTCTCTGGGACCGTTACAGCCTCCTTCTAGGACCAACAATGTATCCATTTGTTAAGGGAAAAAATGGTCTTTTTCTGCAGCTTTTTATTGTGATGTAAATTCAGGTAAATTCTAAGCAGCTCTGGCATCTATTTCCAAGGTCTGAAAAAGTCAGCTTTGAAAATCATATATATTCATATATTCACTGTTGGGGGAAAATGCAGAACTGGAGATAAAACAGAACTGGAACTTAAAGCTGAACTGGAGATAAAACAGCAGACCACCAGCAGATAAACCCATTAGGAAGCTGAAGAGAAGGATAAACCCTTCAATTAGCCGTTACGGGTAACTAGTTTCATTCAGTCACCATCTGGATGAGAGATCGAGATTGGTGCAATATAACCGAAAAACTATCAAAATAAAATAATACATCTCAGCTGAATTACACTTGAATAAAAAAAGAAACCATTTAACAAAGAGTATAACCAAACACTTCAGTGGGAAGGAATTTCCGTTTGGAAGCAGCGGGGGCACCAGCGAGCTCTAACCTTCTCACCCTTCCCGCTGGTGGCGGCAGATATCATTGGCTTTCAAACAGCACTGGCCGCTGCCACAGAGGTCCAATGCCCAGCCGTCTGCCTCTTATGGCAACGCTGAATCAATGGCCGTCTTGTTATTCTCGCCCGCGTGGCTCCCTCCCCCCTGCCGAAAGTCCTTTCAAGCTTTGTCTCAGACCCGCACCTCAGCAGTGGTGCTACTGAGCCTCGAACCCGCTCCTCCAGCTCCACGAGCTTCCCATCCATCACGTGTCAACAGATCTGCGGGGCCCAGACCGCCGGCTTCCCTGTCCAAGTGCGGCTGAGCGTCAAACAGCCCACAAGAGCGACGGCATGATGTACAAGCGTCTAGCGAGTATAACAGTGGGAGAAAGCCCAGCGCGGGCCCAGAACACGCTCCAGCTCGGTCCGATGCAACTCTGCTCACAGGCAGGCCGCGAATAATGACCCACGCTTGAGCACACATGCTCCTCACTCAGGACACTCACTTCATTTGCTATTAGTTTCCAGAACTGAGAGACAGGTAACGTTCCACCTCACTGTGATACATACTGGCACATCAGGGGTGATTAAAATCATTTATAGCAGCATACTCCCCCACTGCAGTTCACAGCCTCATGCTTAGCAACACCCAAAGAGAATATCATGACCTACAATGTAAGTGCACAGGATACACAATCAACAAGAGGAAGGCGTCAGTGCGGCCTGCTGTATGTACCCGTATTGTCTTGGCGGGCGGGATTTACCATGTGCTGTCAATCACTGTCCAGTTTAACCCAATGGGAGCCAACAAAACGACCAATGAGAAGCAGGTTAAGCTGTTCAGCTACTGCTGGCAGAAAATAAAAGTACCATATGCTTGGGTTTCCAAGCTGTGATTCTTCCCCTATAGCTGTAGGGTTTCATTCAAGGTGGGGGGAGGAAAAAAAATTATTAATCTGAGTCAGAATTTACTGAGAGGGTCCCAGGCCAACGCCTGAAGGAATATGATAATTACGAATCATCAGGGGCAGGCAGGCAAAGTCACTGCCAGGCATCTTTTCCGTACAGTCCAATGAATGTTTAAAAATCAGCAGGGCTCAAATTGACGAAAACATGACCCCTACATGTACATTACAATCAAAGCATGAGGGACCACATCATCGTGGAGAGATGCGGCTACGGGACACCTTAATTAACGTAGTCGATAAGAGGGCCTCTCTTAGCCAGCGGCCCCATCTGCACACCATCCCTTTGTAATTGCTGCCCACCTCTTCAGAGACCTTAGAGAATCTCATCATGTCAAGCAGCAATAAGTACCTGATGCATCACCCAGTTAACTCCTTCCAATGAGCCTAAATCAGTCTCACTAAATAAGAAGTGCATTTCACAGGTAAATTACTGCCATGCATAGATATAGGGGCCATTTTGTTTTTGATAAAATAGATCAAGTTCACGTGAACGTGAACCATGCTGAAGTACTGGACGTTAAACTGGTGCGTCTTCTCTCTGTGCGTCATTATAAGGCCCAAGTGAGATGAAGGAAGAGCCAGCGGCCTTACGTCTCCATTCATCAGCTTGCAGTCGTCTTCCATCTCGTCCGCACTGTCCTCGTCCGACACATCTCCCTCCTCCACATCCTCGTCAATGTTTGCTGGCAGCTTCTTGCCCTGCAGAGAGGAAAAGGTACCACAGTGATGCTGAGCGACACTACTGCTTTGCAAATAATACATACCTGTATACATATGACTAAGCTCAAGAAAGATCACGTAAAGGGCAATTTCATGCAAAGGTCCTATAGATTTCACATCTATAATGCTGATAAAATGCTATGTATATGTAACGTGCAAATTAATATATGAATTTTGGGGATTTGTTTATATTCAAACCAAAAGGTTACATGAAAAAAATGCAAACCGACTCATTCATACTAAGGTTGCCATGCTCTGAAGCGTTCTGTTTGCCAGTATGAGTGTAAATGTCACATCCATAATGCTAGAATTGCCCTATACATAAACACTACAAACTGTTGTAAGCTACACTACCCTTTAAATAAATCTGCCGCAGGACGGAAGGTTACACTGGCGCAGTGTGGCATCCGATCGCAATAACGACCAATAAAAACTGGAAGCTCATCGTTGTAATGGTAGCCCAGGTCCAAAACACATTAAATGTGCCGTGATTGACAAGCATATATAGCAGGAGCCCCCACACTCAGCCGTCAGGGATAACTGACGGGATATTACGGGGCCCAGGCGATTTCAAGGATGACATGAATGAAGTGCAAATGTCGATTAATCAACCGAGAAAATGTTAGCATGACAGCACATTCTGGTCCGGGAGTCTGACCACTACAGCGTCGAAGTGAAAAGGGTTTCTCACATTCAAACACAGGCTCAGCAGCATGAGTGATGACCTCAATCACGCTCCACTCTACAGAGGAGACCTGAAAATTACCTACCCCAGCCCGAGACACTTATTTTTCAGCGTTTATGCTGTCACAACTTCTTTCAGAGCAAGATTTGCTTGCCATTACAGTGGGACAGACTTGAGTAGCAGGGAGACTCCACAAAGCTGGTGTGAGGAGCAGCTGACAGAGAGGGGATTCTGGTAGATTCTCTCAGACTTGACTCCAGAAGCAGCCTCCATCGTGCACTAGCACTGGCGCTCTGGGTTCATTTGGTATCCCTTGGTTACACTTCCAGAAGCCGGAGCTTACGAACAAAATCGGGGGTTTGTCAGGAGCCCATTACTCTTCGTCACCCTCCAGTGGATCACATGGCACACCATGTGAGGTTCAGGAGAGCAGCGAGGCTCAGCTGGGGACGAGCGGTCGGGATGAACGGCGAGTGACCAGCATGTTACACGGTGCGAGATTCAGAAGAGCGATGAGGGACACCTGGGGACATGCTCAGGGCTCCCAGCGTGCTGTCAGCTTACAGGCCACTGACTTGTAACTTGAACAAACCCATCTATCAAAGCCACCCAGTGGCCTACTTTGAAATGAGAATGGGACCCACTGCCTACGGTGAAAGTTCCTCTTATGGAACAGTCTCTCTTGTTTGCTGTCACCCTTTGTCCTACTTTGCTGTTGACCCTGGTTGCCCATCTACCCTCACCAATGCCACCATCGGTGCTGTCTTTTGGGATACATTATGCCACGAGCTTTTTACAGAATTACCTTTATAAGGATCTTCCCTTTCAGGCTTTCAGGGGAAGGCAAGCGGCCCGATTCATCCATGCTGACGTCAGACAGGTCCAGCTTATCTCCCAGCACCTCCATCAGATACTGGGCCATCTTCTTCTGCTGAGGCACACTGCAGTGGTTCTCGATGGACAGGATCACCGGGTATCTGGAGACGATCGCAAAGTGTCAAGCCAGCCAGCCATGTCAATATTTTCCTCTCCAAGATTGTATTATTGGTTTTCATCACCTATTTGACAAAACTCCTTTAATCTTTGATCAGTGACGCCTTCAGGGCACTTCCTATGACCTCCACAGCTAACAGAGCACTGTTCCTGAAACCGAGCTCTTTGTTGTTCAGTTTGCATCTAGAAAACTGAAAACACAGTTAACACATTTATAATTACGCTCTGCAGAATCTCCATTTGCACAGCAGAACACAAGGACTGTGAAATAAATATTTCACACAAAGATGTCCTATACTGTTTACATTAAACAGTTAGGAACATGGCTTTGTGAATAAAGGTGAGGTGTCTGCGTGCAATTCTGTGATATTAAAATGACATCTAGGCGGTACAGAGAAACATAGGCAGTACTAAATAGGACTCATTATTTTCCAATATTGTTTTAACCTTTTAAACCTTCAGCCTTTTTAGCAATTTTTTATGGAAACCATAATAAATTAATTACTTAATATCAGCCTAAGCTCCAAAACAGCGAGGCTTATCTGCAAGGACGCCCTTTCACACAGAAAACAGTTGGCTTGATTTAATCTTAATGAAAAAACTGACCCAACAGCGCACACATATAAAATGGGAGGGGGGGGGGCACAAATGTTATTAAATTATCTATAATTATAGGACAAACAGCTTGTAGCTTACAATGATTCTCCACAATGCAAGCCAAATAAGCCTGATATCTTAAGACTTCCCAGAAAGCTCTTTGAATTGGATACAGCACATTTGCCATGACAAATCTACTAACAATAACATAACCCCTCAGAAATGTTTTTGCCGCACCTTGTTGCTGTACAGTGGATTTGATGTACTTTAAATATTAAAAGCTCTTTTTTTTATTAAAGAACTCCCCATTCCCCCCCCCCCCTTTTTAAAATGTTTTCATCGCTCTTCCACTTTAACAGGAAAAAATAAGCACAATGTGCTTAATCTAGATTTTAAATAATCAATTACGTGTAATGATCCAGAAGTCACTTTTGATAAGGCTGCCGACTCCACAAATTTGAAAGTATGTGGGTCTGAAAATAAACCTCCTCCATGGGTCTGCTTCTCTGCTCCTCTTTCCACACCGAAAGCCATTAAGAAAGCAGGAAAAAGCTGGTGCTTTACACTCCCACCCCCACGCCCGCTTAGTGTCAGGTACGATTTCCCCATGTGGGCAATCCCCTGCCATGTGACATTGTACTGGATAAGTGCTTACTGCAGATGGATAGATGCTCAGTTAAGAAATGCTCTGGTACGATACGAACACCTCAGTTTCCGAAAATCTATTAAATATTTTATAGAAGCAGTCACCACAGTCTCCATCCACAGGTCTTCAACAGTCGTAGTTGATTGTGGCACCCTTACACCCCACCCCCGGCTGGCAAAACCTACTGTGTGGGACCCCCTGATCGGCAAAATTTACCGTGGTGAATTGGTAGCTCCCCAGATAACTGATCACTGAAAAAACAGACTACTGCTATATTGGATATTACTCATTTTTAAAGTGATAAAAAACATTCAGTTGACATCTTCTTCCAATTAAAAAAAATGCTGCATTTCATGGTACATAGCAATCACATTTTAAGCAAGACTACACATTAAGCACATTAAGATGGTCCAATCTTCGCAGCTCTATTTTACCAATAACGAGGTTTTTATTTTAGTTGATTGCAGACATTTCAGCGTTTGGTTTTACTGACTGTTCAAACCCTGTAAGTTGATTGCAGACATTTCAGCGTTTGGTTGTACTGACTGTTCGAACCCTGCAATTGACTAGTTTTCTATGCAGGATGCCCTCCTGCTGAGTGTGCTATGCTACCTGGGACAGAATATGAGCCCCACAACCCCACACTGAATTAATGATTGGAAGATGGACAGGTGCCCATTCAAGCCAGCTCCTTCCATTCAGCTCCATTTGCCACGAGGTGCTTTGATGAGTTTGGTTTGTTTAAACCAGCCTCGGTTTTGTGCCATGATTATAATGATCACTTATGTTTTCTGAGCATGCTACAGGTTTTAATGGTACCCTGGCACAAAAAGATTAAATTTCATTTTTTAATTGAGTTTTTCCAGTTACTTCATGAGTAACCTTGAAGGTCACGTTTTCTGTGTTGCTTGCTGGAATTATAAGCCTGTGCATGAGTGCCTCTCTAATTAAACACTGCTGCCAGAGAAACAAACCACACAGACACCTTCACAGAGCAACCCAGTGATCTCAGCTCAGAGACACATTCTGATCACCTCTCTTTTTCCAGCCACGGTCCACTTTCTCCAAAAAGACAATCCCTGATGGGGGCATCCCTAATGGTAGACTATCCACACTACTATAAGATCAGTGCTGTTCCTCTTATATGAGAAGCCTCAGCACAATGACATATTTTACACAGCAGCTTGGAGCTCCCTCCCGCACAAGAAGTGCCACTCCAGACATTTCTCACACGTGGTTCCCCGATGGTGGAATGAGCTGCCAAACCATGTCAGCTCACAAGATTCCCTGTTCACTTTCAAGATCCCATCTGTTCCATGAATTCCTCTGCTAGCCTGATGCCCCTTTACATCCCCCCAAATGCTCTGAATGATGCGCTTCTGACCACTGAAAAGTCTCATTAAGTGTTTGCTTTGCTGGAAGTTGCTGTGCAGTTTCTGCCCCATTACTGCTTATACCTGGGCATTCATCGGGAGCATTATGCCGAGGGGACTCCTTGACAGCACATAAGTATGCTTGCAATGTGCTACCTGCCTCACTTGCATGTCGCTTTGGACAAAAGCGTCCGCTAAATGTGTAGGTGTAAACGTAAAGGGGTGTGGCTTCAAGCAGCCTTCCGCAAACACCTACAGTGCAGTTTTAACAGAAATGTTCAAATCATTCCTTAAAAGGGAAATGAGGAGTCACATTCTGTTACACGGGCTCCAGATCCCCCGCGGCACTGAATAGGACGAGCGATTTCAGAAAATGGATGGATGGATGGACATTCTGTCACCAAACTTAAACTGTCTTTACAAGTAAATGCATCCTTTTTAATTATAAAGCAAAGTACATGTAAGCAAAGTCCTGCTTCATGTTGTCTTTTCAAACAATGATAACAGATATGAAAGATTAAATAAACATACGGGTTTTTAACAAATGCATATTTGTTGATGGTTTCCACCACATCTTTGAAGAGGATTTTGGAGGTCAGCGTGTATCCATGGTGAACGATGGGCTCGCCATCCTGACCATCCCAGCAGTCGACTGGAGGGGGAAGAGAGACGCATCGACTACAATCAGTGTAAAGAGTGGGCCTGAAACCTCACCCCCTCAGAAATAAGCATCATCACATCCTTTGGTAAAATATCTAGCAAAATGGGTAAAATATTCAACTCACTTTGGTGGGGAAAAAAATCAACTAAACAATAAAATAAAAGCACAGCAATTTGTCAGAAGTTTATTTAATAAAATAAATAAATAAATAAATAAGCACATCTCTATAAAATACCAGCTGAAAGTGTTATGTGCGCAGATTTATGGGATAATATAACAAAAATATCCCATTATGACATTTACATCCCGCTGGCTGCTGGCTCGGAATGGACCATTTGTTGCTTACTTGCACTGTATAAAAACACCGAGCCTTGCAGATGCCTTTAACGACCGAGCAAATCAATTATTAATAAAAAAGGGCACACAAATGCGCACTAGGCCTATTCAACAGTTCCAGACAAAAG
Organism: Petrocephalus zakoni; assembly: GCA_026774425.1. NCBI lineage: Eukaryota > Metazoa > Chordata > Actinopteri > Osteoglossiformes > Mormyridae > Petrocephalus > Petrocephalus zakoni. The sequence continues at coordinate 269,785 of JAODKN010000013.1, read as the reverse complement.
TCGAGCCAGTTAAAAGGCCACAACTGTGTTGCAAGTCTGACTGCAAGCCCCATGCATTTTGAACATGCAATCATCATGAGTCAAAGAAGTTTTCCTTTTTGTGTGTCTCCTGTCTGCAGGATCGTGGTCTGAATGCACTGCTGTGCCAAACATGTCTGCTTCACCATGAGGAGCTCTATACATCTCTTTTAATTTTACATATTTATTTTATTTTCAGCACATGTAAAATACTGCAGTGGCTGAGCTGACCGAAGAGGGGGGAGAGATTAGGAGGAGGAAAAAAGGGAAAGAGGGACAAAAGGAGGGACAAAAATGGATAAATACGTAGGCACAAACAAAAATAAAAGAAAATATAACAGATATACAAACATACAAAACTGTTGTGTGTGCTTGGAGGGTTGCATGAAAGCGTATGTGCATGCGTGTGGAGGGGAGGTATGCGGGCATGTATGCGTGTGTTTTCAACATGGTAGTCAAAGAAGTTTTTATATGCTGGGGGGGGTCATTTCAGTGAAACATCATGCATTAGGGACAGCTTTTAATGAAATGTCAACAACATAAACTTTCACTGAAAGTGACCTTAGGAGACTCATGAGCTACAGACAGATTTGATTACGCTGGCAGAGTGGGAGGGGGGGTAGGGAGTGGTGTCTGACCTTCTACACATCGGCAGCCTGACTGCAGCACCCAGGAATACATGTCGACCCGGGACTGAGACATCAGCTGGTCCCCCATCAGGTAGGTATTGTGCGAGGAGGCGATGAAGTAATTGCACAGTGGGCGCGTCATGTCCTGGGTCACCTCACTGTGCTCGGGGTTAAATATGTCCCCGGCAGGGCTGCGCATGTAATTAGTGAAGCCTGGGAGGAGGAAGGAACACTCAGAAATAGTATAAGGCCCCAGCACGCAAGGCTCAGCCTCTGTAAATTAATCTAGGAAAATATTTTATGCATAAAAGCAGTTACTTATTGGATAGACAGACAGAGAATTTGATTTATCAAATAATACATTCACTGTACATACAGAATATAGTCATCCCTCGGTATCGGCGGGGGATTGGTTCCAGGACTTGGATACCAAAATCGGCAGATGCTCAAGGCCCTTTATATAAAATAGCTTAATATATGCATATAACCTCTGCACATCCTCCCGTATACTTTAAAGTATGTCTAGATTACGTATAATAACCAATATAATGTACACTATATGTAAATAGTTGTTATATTCTATTGTTGGGGAATAGAGGCAAGGAAATGAGGTCTGTACATGTTCAGTTCAAACGCAACCATCCTAGGCCTACCTACGCAAAACACACCGGCAACAACATAAAATGTTCCGTCTTTCAACACATTACTCAGAATTACACAAATTACTCACACTTTTAACAGAGGTAGTGAATGGACGGGAGGCGAGGGGAACGATGCTGAAACCACGAGCACGAGAGAGAGACTGAGGGTGTGTGAATGGCGAGAAGCCACGGTAGGGTAGGCCATGGTAGGGTCGGCCACGGTAAGGTAGGCCACGGCAGGGTATGCCTACATACCACCTCATTTGCGTGGATTCAGTGTAGTGCTCGGCGTGCGGCATATAGTTTTACGTTTTGGAACTTTCTGGTTTTCCTTTCGCTGAATATTTTCAATCCATGGTTGGTTGAATCCACAGAACCCACGGTACTAGTTTCGGTAGGCTCTGGCAGGTAACTGCCAAGGCTGGTGAGAGTCGTGTTCCTCCTTACCATCAATACCCAGCACCAATTGGGCCTGGTTCTCAGGACAAGGCTCAAACTTGTTCACAATCTCCAGACAATGTTCTTTTGCTACAGAGGTCATCTACAGAGAGAGAGAGAGAGAGAGAGATGACATCAGATGACACCAGTAAACATCATTACACAGCAGAAATCTTCACCCAATCTGTCAATCAAAAATAAAAAGTGTGAAAAAAGCATTGACATCAACATCAGCACTGGCAGCACTCATAATAAGAGAGAGCGGGTAATCCTTTTAAAAACACCTCCACCAGTGACTTCTGTCCCATTTCTGTACAGTAACCCAGTTCCCTAACTTGACAGCTGTGGGTTTTAAATCAGTTGATGGGTCGATCCGATTTCCATCCCTGCCAATCAGCAGCATAACCCGCATACCATAAACAGGGATCCTAGTGGGAAGTGTCCCATTGAGTAAGGGTGTCTGCACAGCTTATTCCCAGAAAGGAGCTTTGTCCCTAAGTAGTTTGTGGAAGTAGAATTCTCCTTCCATTTTCAGTATTCCTCAGGAAATACTGAGGGTATTTTTTTTTTTACTGAGGGTTCTGAGTATCCCACTCTTCATTTGAGAACAAAGGTCCTTTACAGGGTATGATGAAACACAGTTACACCATTTAAAATTCACACCCACACTATCCCATAGTTTCACTTTCTAAAAGTTCTCTTGAAAGTACCCAGAAACCCCTCAGTAATGAGATGATGCATAAGATCTCCAGATCTGAAAACTGCCAGAAAATGCTGCCTTTAAAAAGGGAGAGACAGCGATAAGCTGAATAATCAGTGTTGCGTGGCAGTAAAAATATCCCAGGTGGATTCTGTCAACTTTTAAATTGAATCACTGCATGCAATGCTGTCTGAAGGATTCGCCAATTAGAGGGAGATATGATTAGCAGTCACTGCTAAAAAAGTCTCTCTTTTTTCGTACTGCTATTTCAGGTAAACTGAACCTCCAATGGTTCAGTAAGTACAGCTCTCCATAGTAAACTAATTGAATTGTGATAAGCCTGTACCAAAGAAACAGTCAAAGATACATAGATCAGAAAGGGGCAGGAAGGAAACTACAGCCACAACATGGGTAACACTGGTTGGGGTAAATAAAGGATTAAGTCATTTAAGTGCACCTACAGCCATTACAATGTGACCATAATTCAGCCGGATGCCATTAACATCCATTAGAAGCTAACGAATGATACTGCAATCCTACTATTAGTGCACTTAGCACCGCAGTAAAGCCATTTCAGACAAGAGGAATCACTCCAGCGAGGAGTCAGCCATAGGTTTCCACTACATCTTATTTTATTTAGACACTTATGGACAACTCGAGGTTAACAGATCGAAAACATTATACAAAACCACGTGGGATCCCTACAGGCGGCATACACTCCAGTGAGCACTGGACAGAACTAAACTGCATAAACTGTAGTGACCTTTCATAAAAATTAAGAGTAAGCAGATTTCAGCGAACGCAGTAGCTCTTGAGTTTCCTTTCCCTGTTCATCTACGGAACACTTGAAATGAAATGAAATTAAATTAAAATTAAATAATCTTAAATTAACACGTCCAGCCACGAGCAGTGTTAAATCAACCATGGTAAAATTTTGAATTGAGGCATCTGTTTATCAGCAAAGAGGTGCATTTCTTTGATGAACACACTGTTCAGCATCTAAAAATAAAGGCATCAGTCTGGGTATTGAATATTTCGGCTCTTAGTGAAATCTTGTGGTTACGCACGAAATATTTTCCATGAATATTCACATCTGGTGGGCACCCCGTACTGCATGCTGTTAAACATCTTTCTGAAGTTAAATGAGCAGGATGGTGCATCCTGCTGCCATTCCTCAGTGCCTGCCACAGGAAACTGGGATGAAGTTTGAGCAGCAGTTTATTATTTGATAACGGATAAAAGGTGGACTGTACCGCAAGACCGATATCTTCACTTACATAATAACTATGGGAATACAGAAGACCTCGAAGATGATACAGTATTCTAAAAAATCTTCTGGGTTATCTAATAATTGTCTTGGCAGATTTAATATCCAAGTCTTAAATCGATTTCCTCAACAACTGCCCTGTGGCATCTTCTTCATAAGTGAGGAGATAAAGCTTTTCAAAAATCCACAAACATATTGAAATATCTGATTTAAGAACAACCCCCAGTCACATTTACAATAAAAGTCATGGCCCATGTTCATCAGTCATTGTAACTGGAGAGGAAACACAATGGAACTACACTGCTACTTAAAACATATGATGAAGCACCTATACAGACATCTCACTGAACTCCAGAACCCAGAGCCGGCACCAGGAAGTCACAAGATACCAGTGTGGCAGGAGCTGAAAACGAGCCAGACCTTCTGCTCGATCTCCATGAAGCGGGCCAGGTCACCCGTGTCCATGTGGTCCTTATGATTGCTGTAGGTCAGCATTAACAGATAGAGGTCACGGCGGGTAGACATCATCTTGTAGAAGGTGCAGAACTCCTCAAAGCCAAGGGTCCCTTGGTTCTCATCTGTGTCTGCCTCCTGCAGGAGGATGAAGCAGGACCAATTAGTCCATGACAAATGGTACCATGCAAAAGTCTTCAAAGGCCATCACAGTAAACGTGTAAAGTGCTTTATCAGGGTAGTGTCTATTTGCTAAATTAAACTTAGTTAAATAACTTGATAAAGTACTGGTTAGCTAACACATTGGGGGAGTTAACAAATACACAGGTATGTTGGATGACGGCAAAAACCGAGGTTACTTTCACAGAAGTTCTGAAACGGCTAAGGTACTTAACTTTGAAAGACTTTTTGGTGTCAGTGGCATTTACAACAATTAGAAATCTACTGTTTAATACATGGGGGGAGGGGCGCTGGGGCAGAGCATGCAGCAGGCAGGATGTGACATCATATACCCTTCCAGAATGACGACTGCTTTTGGTTTGATACCAATTCTACATTTATTTGGACGTACCTGCAATATCAGAGAAATAACAGAAAGCCACATACAGGCACGAAGCAGTTACATGTTCTTCCGTTTTTGCACCAGCAACATGATAGGAACGTCATTAACACGCCCACTCGCTCGCGCTGAATCCTCCGGAAACATTTCCTGCTCCATTCACACCTGAGGATCAGTTGGAAATTATGCGGACTTTGTATTAAGGATCCAGCAGTGTAAAGTCTATTACATGTCCGGTACAACTGTTTTGGACATTTCTGTTCACATATACAGCCCCTCTGGGACTTAAGAGTGAAATCAGCTAAATGCCCCGTTCTGGCCAAAACCTGCAATTTTTGTTAACGAGTGATGCTGGGAGGATTAGTATATCCCAGCATGCTCACGGGCGATGTGTACATAGCCCCTTATTCTGTTGTTGTAGTTGTAAATAGTTGTATTTCCCGATTGTGGACTGTTACCCGTGTGGTACACTATGTGAACCCTTGTGTGTTTTGTATAAATTCCCCCACCCTGTGTGTACCTAACAGTCCGTCATCTGACTTCCTTGTGTTTCCACTGTTGTAATTGGTTGGTTGCTTGTTCAGTGACTGCATGGATCCTGTTAAGGACCCATTAAAAGAGCCTTGTTCCTCCAAGTAAGCAAGTCTTCTCATTATTCGCTACCCTCGTTGGTCTGCCCATCTCCACAGTAATGTAAACGATAGTCATTCAGTATCACGATATTATTTTTTGCCGAGTCTGAGAACTGAATATCGCCCAAACCTACCAACAAAGAAAGACAATTTAAACAATTTTCTTTGACTCCTATGCATTTTGCACAGTACTGCATGTGTATTCAGTCTGCAGACCAATGGTTACATGGCACTGCACTCATCTCTCACCCGGACTGATTTCTGCTTCAACGGAAAATGAGACTGGCACAGGGAAATAATGTGATCAAGCTTTCTGAAAGCACGGTTTGCAATTCTTAGCACTGAAACCAGCCTAAAGAGGGGAACAGAAAAGGCAAATGAGTCAAAACACTATTCAAACGGTGCAAGACGCTGAAAGTGAAACGGCACCAAGCTGCTGCTACATCAGAATCGCTTCTGAACGACGCAGATCCATGCGGCCGCATATTGGAAGGGAATTGTGCTGGCAGCTAGGAAAGACCTGCCTGGGTTGCATAATCCAGCACCTCCAGTAGGTATAATTAGGCAAGAGCAAGGCCTCCACACATTGGAGAAAGGGGGGGATGGGAGGCAGGCGAGCTCGCATTACACGGCCCAGCGGACAGATAGACATGCACCTGGCGGGCGGCAGGACTCTGTGCCAAGGTCGGTGTGAGCCGGCGTCATCGACAAGGCCAATCGGGGCCGAGGGGCGCGACCTCGGCACGCGGGGGGGAGCTGGCTGCACTCTCCCTTCACGTCTGACTCAATTAACCGGCTTGGCGACATGTGGCCGGCACTGACAGCGAGAGCTGTGGCTTTCCCCACCGCTACCCATCAGAAGAGCCTGCCTATGGGAGACTAAATGGAGGGCAGCAGCACCACCAGTCGCTTGAGTCTGGGACAGCAGTCGTTAAACAGGACCAGCAAAGGCCAGAGAGGCACTTCAGCTACTTGTCATTCTTGTTCTGAGCACTTCCTTATGAAAAGAGTGAGATCTTTAAAAGCATTAATTTTGTGGGTTTTTAAAGCATGAGACCTGTAATTATGCAGTTAGACCTGCAGCTTTGGCTTTGGAAAAATCACGATTTACTATAAAAAATTAACAGCAGGAGCTGAGTGGTCCTCCAAACTCCGCGGATCTCATAACATTACTTTAAGGGCTCTTCCCAAATTCAAAAACTGAGAAAAGGGAAGAAGACAAAAGAACAATAATTTGCACTCTACAAAAACAGCACTGGTGAATTAATTATAGCAGCCAGAGAGCCGTCAGCAGGAACATCACAGGACACGCCCTGTGCGGGCATAGCAGCCAGAGAGCCGTCAGCAGGAACATCACAGGACACGCCCTGTGCGGGCAGAGTGGCCAGAGAGCCATCAGCAGGAACATCACAGGACACACCCCGTGCAGGCAGCGCGGTCAGAGAGCCGTTAGCAGGAACATCACAGGACACGCCCTGTGTAGGCAGCATGGCCAGAGAGCTGTTAGAAGGAACATCACAGGACACACCCTGTGCGGGCAGCGCGGCCAGAGAGCCGTCAGCAGGAACATCACAGGACACACCCTGTGCGGGCAGAGTGGCCAGAGAGCTGTTAGTAGGAACATCACAGGACACACCCTGTGCGGGCAGAGCGGCCAGAGAGCCGTCAGCAGGAACATCACAGGACACGCCCTGTGCGGGCAGCGCGGCCAGAGAGCCGTCAGCAGGAACATCACAGGACACGCCCTGTGCGGGCAGCGCGGCCAGAGAGCTGTTAGCAGGAACATCACAGGACACACCCTGTGCGGGCAGCGCGGCCAGAGAGCTGTTAGCAGGAACATCACAGGACACACCCTGTGCGGGCAGAGCGGCCAGAGAGCCGTCAGCAGGAACATCACAAGACACGCCCTGTGTGGGCAGCGCGGCCAGAAGATGTGAGGGTACAATGGGCTCCAGCGCTCTCCCTCGCCAGCTCGGCTCCCAGCCCGGCCGACCGGTCGCACTTACCGCACCCTATGACCTCCGCCATCTGCGCCATATGGGGGGGACCATATGGGCTGGCCGGCCAGTTAAGCTGCGAGCATTAGTCAGCTGCGACCGGCGGAGGTGAGGATTCGGATATGGCGTCCGCAGCAACCTGGGGGGACCTGTTTACTGCTCCCAAGGCATTTGTCCTACAATCATCAGGCTACCTAGGACAGGACCAGGGCTCCCTGAATACCCGGGAATGGGACGTACCCCAGCACCCGCTTATTAACCTCCCTGAACATTTTATTACATTTATTTAGCTGACACTTTTATCCAAAGGAACATACAATTGAGAAAGCAGAGTCAGACAGTCCTTGCAGTGATCCTTGCTCAAGGTCTCAATGCAGAAATCATTCTTCCAACCATGGCTTATGAACTAATGAGCTTCTGAGCTTCTGATCACAGGCAGTGGCATCCCACCTGATAACCTGATACTTTTACACAACAATAACACTTGTGAATTTAATGTGAAGCTAGATATTATAATGTTAAGGACCTAACAACAACTCCACCCTGGGACCCAAAGTGACAACCTTTAGCCTAAGAATTCCAGTCTTTAATCACCACACTAAGTCCCTTATTACACTCTGCACACCTAATACTGTAAGACAGAAACTAGCACTCATCAATTTAAAGAACACTTGTAACCACAACCTGTCATGGTTTTTTAAATGCAATAAACACTTGTAATGGAATAGCAATCCAGTAAAAAATGTCAAAGGATCGCTTGGAGACCCACTGAAAAACCCGGCCACTCAGGAAAGACAGCAATAAGAGTTTCGGCTTTCTTCTTGTCATATTTTTGACTCGACTGGCATTAATTAGAAGTCGGTGGGATTTAATGATGAATCTTCAGAAGTGTTCCCTAGAAATTATTAAAGACTTGTATTCTGTGTGGTTGTCTTTCCCAGGTTATAAGAGACACAGACTGTCTCAGCTATGCAACAGCTCTGAAGCTCATTCTTCCTTAATTGAAGTTTGACTTGTGTCATGTCTAAAGAAGGGGCACCTGTGACTGTACCAGGCCTCATAAACTAGCTCAAGTTCAAAGTTATCTGTCACATGCAGTCACACTCGAATGAGATACAGTGAAATGCTTGTTCTGTCTGATTCACCAATTGTGCTTTATAAATAAGGAATATATTATATATTACACTAAGAACACATCTAAAGTGCAGATTAATATATATTAGCAGTAAAGTATATATTAGTATATAAAGTATACATTACTACATAAAGTATATATTGCAGAGGAAGAACAGACACTCCTATACCTACACACAAAATTACATTTGTGAAAACAGGCAGCAATCTACAGCCTAGCCATCAAGGAAGAGCCCCCTCCCCATTCCTTCCCCAACATGTCCTTGGCCATCACAATGCCACCCAGTGACAGATGTGAGATGCCACAGGCCCACAGAGCACACTCTACACTAGTCAGCTCCCCACTTGGTCACTGTTAATGCACCACACCACAATTCAGAGCCTAACACAGCCGTCATCCATCAACGAGTGTCGGTGCCAAAGCACAGGTAGTCAGATCCCATTAACGTCGGCGTGTGCCTGCTGCGTGGCTTTGAGGTGATGCTGGACTGACGAGCTGGGCTTGGGACCCAGAGCACTATGCTGATGTTAATGACGCGCTGACAGTGCAAGCCCCAGACGGGCACCAGTCAGCTTCCCACCAGGTTAGTGAGCACAGAACAGAAATAAGGGCCATCACAAACCACTGGCCTGTTGCCACCCACTTCCTATTGGTTACTTCAGGAGTTCTAACCCAAGCAGTGGACGACAACAAAAACAATCCCATCTACTGTGGGTTTCAAAGTCTCAAATCTTTTTTAAGTCCCATAAACTTGGGGTGAAAAGCAATTCGGTGTAACCACAGGCACTCCGCTGCTCATGGGGCCCCCTGCCAAGCATCCAAACCGGTCTCACCAGTCTGCTGAACTTGAGCAATTAAACAAGTGTTGGATAAAGGCATTTTTAAAGCACTTCAAGTAGCAGTGCTATAGGCAATATAAGGATGCTCCAAGTCGGAAAACAGTGTTTATTATCTATTAATTTGTTATTTTTCTTTGTAAATTAGTTTATTTTATATACAAGCAGGACATACTGTGTTTGTTTCGTTAAGAGATGTCAACACGCTTACAATTTTAAAATGCATTTTGATGTCTAGATAAATTACTGCGTAAATTTCGATCAAGTGGCCTATTCAAGGGTCCACCAGCAGATGGCGCTTACCAGGTGCCAGGCGCCCACCCTGCTGGCTGCTTTACCTTGAACATCTGCTTGACCTTCTGACGGGGTAGGTTGACGTTGAGCTTGTGGAGGAGCTGAAGGACCTCGCTGATGCTCAGGCTGCCGTCACCGTTTTTGTCCGCCTCTGAGAACGTCTGCTTCAGCCACGTGGAGCCAGAGTTAAGGGCAATGGCGGTGCAAACCCCCAATCCCACAAACGTATTCAAGGTCCCGTTTGAAATGATATTTCGTGGTCAGTCCCCAGAACAGGCAGGAAATTACATTTTAAATTCCTCATTCGGCGTGCATCGATACTTCAAATGGCAAAGTTTTCATACGGTCTGAAAACTGCAGAATGCAGATTTCGGTGTAACTGACCTATTTTGGATCCATTTAATAAAAGAAAAAACTGATGTAAGTAGGACTATAATTAGCTCAGAGCATGATATATTTCATCGGGACACTTGTGAGACATCTACCCCTAGCCAATTTCAGGCAGGTTACAAAAGTAGTAGAAAATAAATCACCTATGTTCGAAGACTATAGGAACCTCACATGTATACCACCACATGTGATGTATACCTTTAGGAACCTCCCATGTATACCATCACATGTGATGTATACCTTTAGGAAGCTCACACGTATACCATCACATGCGATGTATACCTTTAGGAACCTCACATGTATACCATCAGATGTGATGTATACCTTTAGGAACCTCACATGTATACCATCA
>JAODKN010000013.1:216529-232524 GCA_026774425.1 Petrocephalus zakoni | reverse complement strand
CAGCATATGCTTACACCGTGCTCTGATATCAGTATATACAGTATATAGTATTACTGATCAGGCAGCATATGCTTACACCGTGCTCTGATATCAGTATATACAGTATATAGTATTACTGATCAGGCAGCATATGCTTACACCGTGCTCTGATATCAGTATATACAGTATATAGTATTACTGATCAGGCAGCATATGCTTACACCGTGCTCTGATATCAGTATATACAGTATATAGTATTACTGATCAGGCAGCATATGCTTACACCGTGCTCTGATATCAGTATATACAGTATATAGTATTACTGATCAGGCAGCATATGCTTACACTATGCTCTGATAACAGTTTTGTTTGTTTGTTTACCCATATCCCCATATCACTATTGTTCAATTGCTTACCTATTTTCACACGTGGATAATTTTAATTAAAGTAAATTAGGTGGCACTTAAAGCTTCATCCTATCAGCTGTGTGTCCTTAAATTCTATGTTGTGCTCTGCAGACCTACTGTACTCGCACATCCCCTATTTCAGTGTTTCCCAATCCAGTCCTTGGGGACAGACAGACAGTCCACGTTGTTTGCTCTCCGGGTTCTGGGGGGGAAGCAAAAATGTGGACTGTCTGGCAGGAAGCTGGGAGGGAGCAAAAATGTGGACTGTCTGGCAGGGAGCTCGGAGGGAGGAAAAATGTGAACTGTCTGGCAGGAAGCTGGGAGGGAACAAAAATGTGGACTGTCTGGCAGGAAGTTGGGAGGGAAGCTGGGAGGCAGCAAAAATGCGGACTGTCTGTAGGTTCCCAAGGACCAGGTTGGGAAACACTGCCCTATTCTCCTTATTCTTGCTTCAGTGGAACATAAAAGCTCATCAATACTCTCCTGCAAGATGAATAGGGCACTTCTACTCATCACTGTGATGAACTGGCTCCTGCTGTTCACCTCTAGTGCGTGAAAAACTTCACCAGTTTCCCAGCGAACCTTATAAAGACTCTTTATGTTGGTCCTGTAGTTATGTTGTAAATCTGTCTGAAACACCGCAGTGGTTTCAATGAATCTTAGGCTCTCTCTTTTTACATAAAACAAATACATGCAATTTTCACATGTAAGCCAATCACCTATCACATGAGCAAGGGGCGGGCCTCTGCAGCATGGGACCGATGAACATGAATGCAGGGGGGGGGGCGCCAATGCACACTGCTCTTCGCTGGGCATGGCTAACAGCAAGCATCCACCTGCCCCGCACTCTGCTGCCCTCTAGTGGCTGGGTAGGGATTACCTACACATGAAGCGCAATGAGCCCAACCCTCTGTGCCCTATAGACTCATTCTATCCCTCAGACGCCTCATTGAGGATTGCTGAGCTCTAAAGGGCATCTTTACACACAGTAATCTCACCAGACAGGCCTAGAACCAGTGTTAATGGGAAGCAGGACCATGCTGCTGCTACTTACTCACCTGTAGGTAAGCGGGGGAGAATCCAGAGTCAGCTGGAGACAAGCCTTACGGCCATGGAAGATACAGAGCCAGTCAAGTGTAATTACAATCAAGTGTAATCACACACAATAAAAGGCAGCACCGGGCTAAACTAGAAAAATCTTGCCTACTCCAGAAATATCCATTATATTGAACATTGTGTCCAGGATGTCTTGCTAATCGCTATGGCATCAGCCACACCAGCAAACAGCACCTGCAGATTATACGTTAAACCTGAAGGAAGGTGTAACATGGCGCCCCACACTCAAGGGTCCAAGAGCAGTTTCTATTTTAGGATGTACTCCCTGTGACTGAAGAAAGACTACCATTGTGATGCTGCTTTGCTACCTGATGGTCCCAAATATTGCTAGGAGATATGGAAAATGAGATATGATGCCCACTCAGAGGCCTGCTGACCAGCTTCTGACCCAGACACTGGGGGCCACAGAAGGCCTGATGGATCTCTGCCTGCCTGGATCCACTCTACTAGCAGGGAACTGTTGGGTCTCTTGGTCGGGTATATGGCGACTCAGTGACCCCCGTCTTTAAGATAAGCGTTAATTCCAAACTTGTGAGACTAGATAAGTCCCACTCTCTCTCTGTCTCTCCCCCTCCCTTGCCCTTCCTAGCGAGACCCCTCACCACATTACTAGGTAAAGGCACGTCACCCACCTTCCACCTCCCCTCTCCAAGTGAGGAATGCCTGCAGTGACTTTCCTAATGAAATGAAAACGGAACTGACACCTTCCCAGAGATATCTAACATGGTAGTAATTCCTATCTGGTCCCTGGTTGGTTCATCTTCACCATAAAAACCCTCCTTCCTGACCTAAATGTTCAGGTACAATGTCAGCATGAAGCATTCACGCTGGCACAGGTCACATGACTGCAGACCTGCTCGCTAAGTGGGCCGACAGTTTGGGGCAGGTGTTTTGGACTGTTCCTCTTACTGAGTTTACGTTGTGACAAATAATGCACCAAAGCAGTTTCTAATTTTACATAATGCCACTGAAAACGTAAGCAGAAAAAAATACAGAGGTGAAAATATCCGATTTGACCTTTTGAACATTTTTGACAATATGATGGTCATGAAGAAGCCTCTCGCTGCAGATCTGTTGAGAATAACCTCTCTGCCCAGTACTGCCTGTTAGTAGACTACAATTGTGGGGGCAGCAAGAATCGTCTGACACAAGTGACCTTGAGCCCAACTTGCTTCTTGGAGAGGAATGGCAATGTAAAGTCACGGTAATGAGCAGCCATTCTCAAAAGTGTCCTCATCTGTCATTTATAATGTGATGAGCGACACAGAGAGACAGGCTGTGACGGAAGATTAGTCGGCTGATTAGGACAGCATGATCCGATCATGTTCCTTCTCCCCCGACCCTCCATCTCTGTGGCTCCTGTGACCCCTGACCTTTGACCTAAACAGACGTCTTCACAACAACGACATGGGCGTGCGCGTGTCTTCTTAATCCTTTGAATGAATTCCACGCAGATGTCCCTTGGGATGGACACACACCAGGAACCAACACTTACGCTGAGAATGTTCTCTGTGCTCATCTGGCTTTTCTGTAGGTCCTACACTTCCCTCTTCCACTTCAGAGACCCGGGGTTCAAGCATGTGTGTCTGTGTGTGCGTGTACTGTGATGGGCCAGTGTTCCATCCTGCCTTACTCCCTGTCTGCCCCAAGACGGGCTCTGGATCCCTTACTGGATAAGAGGTTATTAAAAAAAGATGGATGAGTTGTATAGTAACATGTCACTCATTGCTTTTATTGCAGAAATATAACTGACATTATTAATAGCCTAGCTTAACCGCAGCTGAACTGGCAAACATTCTACATTCAAATACATTCTACGATTATGGTTATGACTGCACTCTAGGGTTATGAGAGTCCAATAACTGACTTACAGGGCCACATGGCTACTGACAATGCAATCCATAATATAATTAGCAGGCTCCCAACAGACTCGTTAAGGACCCTAACTAACCACGGTGAGGCTGCTAGCAGGACCATTACACCGGACTGGAGTAAGAAGATACCCAGCACATCCCAGCAGTGTTTCCGCAGAGAAGGGAATCACAGGAGCAGCTTAGAAGATGCACTCAGCTCCTGCTGTGCACAGAGTTTACAACGATGCAGAAAATGCACGGCGTGTTGGTTTTAAAATTTTGTGAGTGGGACCAAGATGGGACTCTTTGGGAAGTGAAGTGAGATAAAAGCTTCTTCCTCTTGTTACATCAGTGGCCCACTCTGTATGGTGAACACCAGCTGGCCCGCGGTCCTGCAGCCAAATTCATGCTTGAGGACAAGAATAGTACTGAATGGCTCGTGAGAAAAGGTCACGTGACCATGCCTTTTAGTCACCGCTGCGCAGAGATATAATTTACAGTACCTTTTCTGTGCTCCTGTCAAAACACATACACAATATATTAAACATAACAATACCACCCCCTCAAAATCTTCCAAGGGGCACCTAACGGTAGGGGAGTCAGACACCCGTTGAAACTGACACCAGAAACGCAAACTTTAATCCAACCAGCCTCTCATTTTTCAAACTACAAGGTAAAGGACGGGGCATACTGTAGGGTAGGGGACACCCGGAATGGGACGCTGGTCCATCACATGGTAGGTTTTAGGTTTAAGTATCAGGTCAAAGTAAATAAATTGTAATAAACACAATTGTTGTACATTTAGGCAGGTTGCAAAAACCACAAAAACAGTACCCAAGATGCTTAATGGTAATTATACTGCCCCTATCCAAAATGTTTAAGCAGAGCGGTTGTGGTTGGCCTTATAGCATTACTGAATAGCAATATGACACAAATTATAGTAAAAAAAAGTCTCTCCTTTCTTTTCAATTACAGCAACTGTCAAAAAAGTTCCACCAGCATTCATGCAAGTCTAAAATAAAAAGGGGATATGTGTTAATGCAACCTGAGCGCTAATCTGGGAGGGTAAAACATTCCCGGAAAGTTTCAAGAAGTATGGTAAAACAAAAATAAAAGTGCACTACCCAGGGTCCCAGCGGGGTGCAAGGTGGGGGTCAGAAAGAGGCAGCGGAGAGGTTGGGGATGGGGGGGAACAGAGCTTGTCAATATCTCCATACAGATGGGAAACTTCAGCTCTGTCAGACTCCTGTCAGTGACGAATTTAAATGGCTCATTAATCAGTCGGCACTGGGTACTGCATAAACAAGCCAGGGATGGGAGAGCTCCTGTTTTCCATGATACTATATTATGATATTATCAGTGAAACACTGATCCTTGACTGCATTGTGAATCCTGCCAATAATAAGAGTAATTACAAATTACCTAAACCTCATATCCTCATCCATCTATTAATATCTAGCATTATTTATGTCTGTGTCTGATTGGTGCTGATCTGTCAGCTTGCAGTGGAAATGTAAGGCTAGTTCATGTCACACAAGTAGCTGTACTGCAGGCAAGCAAAGCTAATTTTATTCCAGATAACAGGATGTAGGATTCACCATAAGAAGAGCATCTTCCCATGAGCGAATACCTACAGCCCCCTGAACTCCAAACAGTAATAAACACATCAGCATTGTTCAATAAACATTGACTTGGTAAAAATATATTTAACTAGCAAACTACCTACCAATCAGTGCTGTGGAAATGGTCACACTATATGTTAAATGTTTGCATGTTGTATATAGTTATCATGTAAGGAAGCTCTTCAATTCAAAATACCTCTTATTTAGGTGGCCAAGTCTTACAAAAAATGTTCAAAGGTAGTCTAAATTTGTCTAAAATCTTTTCTATGTACAGTCTATTTTTTTCATCCTTCTTGGCTTCAAAATGAGTTTTAGAGTGTCTCATCTAAAATTCATAGTCCTACACCCTGTTGTCAGAAGATCCTAAAATAGGTCTGAAATATTAATCTGGTCAAAAACGTTCCTCTGAATGAAAATGGATGAACCTCACTGTTCCCTGCTCCGTGTAGTGCCTGAGCTTTATTACAGTGGATCACTGGCGTGTAAGAAATGTTCTCCGCTCAGTTTGTGAAACAAGAGAGTGGTTACACAGTCCCTGAGCAGGCTGAAACAGCTGAGTTTATGCTATGCACAGCTAGCGATGTGCCCTTGGTGAGTGTGCTTTAATGAGCTGTGCTATGGTTACTGTACCCGAGAGAAACTGAGTATATGGAGCCAAGCTCCAGAGGAGATATGTCAGCAGGAGCTTATATCTACCTACGTCTCATACCCATCCCCCAAATCCAGCACACGGGTAACCCAGAAAGCAACAGAGGCACCACTAAGGCTTCCTCAGATCAATCAGTAGCAAAGAGAAGCTTTGAGGACCAACCATTACCACATATTCCAACAGAACTTAGGTTTAGAAGGTGAGTTGTTTACTTGGAATTTGATTCACAATGATATTCTGATCCATGGAACAGGATATAAATAGCCAACATCTAGACCTTGGATCATTAATTTACATGCTTGGTTGGCTTTAAAGATCTCTTAAGAAGATGTGCAAGCTTATCTCAAATTGTTTATGACAGTTTAGGACTTAGCTGAAGGGTAAGCATTTTTGGGATAACCTCTAGACCAACTATTCCAACCCCGGCATGAGAACTCTTTGGCCAATCAGTCCTCTAATTAGTAATCTAATTAAAGAGTTGCAGCGAAAACCCGAAGACACAGTAGCCCTCTCTGGCTAAGATTGCCTAACCCTGACTTAGCCCATTCTTAAGCACAGAACGTGAAAGGTATAAAAGGAAGAATTCAGCACATAATCCCATGCTTTCAGTCAGAAACCCCAAAGTGAAACTGAGGTGTGGGCCTACCTGTAAGCCAGGCGATCGCGAAGGAGTTCTGTCGTGCTCAGCTGTGCCCTCAAAACTAAACACAAGTCTCCCGGTGTGCTTACCTTTCTCTGGGCTGAGGCACTTAACACTGCTGAGGTCCTCCATGTCCCCGGATAGCTGGCCTTTGCGCGTTTACGCCATTTAGCTCACGAAAGGAGCTGGCTTCTCCGGCCTCTAGTCCCGCGCTTTACAGCCCGAATCAGCGAGGGCCACCGGGGCGGCATGGCGGAGGTGTGAGGAGCCAGCACCTGCTCCCTCTCGCTCTCTCTCGTGCTCTCCGTCTCTCTCTCACCCAACACTAACCCCCGCCACCCCCCCCCCCCCAGTCTCGCAGCAAGCTGTAGGGTCTTCATGTCGAGGGCCAGGCCGAACGAGCTCAGTTCAGTCAGCCAGTCACAACCAAGCAACCCCCCCCCACCCGCCCCACGCCCTTCCCTGTTGGTGCAGATGACCTGGGAAAACGAGCTGCTACGCAGAGTGGAGAGGAACTTGGGAATCACGGGAGGGAGAAGGGCGAGAGCGCGGGCCAGGCGTGAGCGTGGAGGATGGAGTGAGAGTGACAACGGCAGACAGATAGGGGAAAGAGGAGAAGAAAAGAAAAGAAGAAACGGAGAAAAGCAGACTATAGTAGGCTATAATGTATAGGGGGCTGGAAGAGACGGAACAGGAGGGAAATCAAAGAGAAAAAATAACAGCGGCAGATGGCCGTAATTTTCAGGACAGAGGAAAAGAGGGGTGACAAAAACAAGGGGCGGGGAAAGATGGAGGGAGAGAGAGAGGGAGATGTGGAGGCAGCTGTGATGTAGAGGTGCAGGGCCGGGCTCACATGTATTATTCAGCGCACTGCTGCCGGGCTGTGCGTACGGGGTGCATCCCTTCCCGGGAAGCGAGAGAGTGCGCGGAGCACGCTGTTCCTTATCGCGGGGGGGGGGGTGACAGCGGCCTCAGCCAGCGGGGCCAAGGAGAAAGCGCAGCAGGAAGAGGGGTCCGTGTGCGCGTACTGCCAGCCGCACAGCGCCCCAAGTGCCGACATCTGTCCTGTAATTGGCCCGCGGGGCTCTCTGACAGACGCGGCTCGCGACGGTGGGCGGGGCCAGCCGCATGCCAGCCGCCACTGGACCGCGAAGCCGCGCCATTGGCCAAAAATAACGGGGAAGAGCCTATATTATATATCATGAATATGGATTTTACTGCAAAAAAAAAAACAAATTCAACAAGACGAAAACGTTCAAACAATATGAATCCTGTTCACGTTGTTCTCCAAGCGTATGGCCAGAACCAGGGAAGCCGTTTTAAGCTAGTATAAGAATAGGTCTTATAAATTATTAATGGCATGCAGATTTATCTAAAGAGCATAATTACAGCTGAGATATGCCCGGGCTGGTCTTTAGTTGGACAGTATGTTTACCAGTCATAGTCCTTAGTATACTTAGTTCTTAGTTATACTTAGTTAGTATACACCTCACTTTTATCTTACTGCATGCTCAGACAATATGTACGACAACACGATTAATCGCTTGGAATTAACGAGTGCAGGTTACTCCAGATGTGACTGTCAGTGATGCACAATGTAAAGTGGACAGAAAGGCCTTGGAAAGACCCAGGACTCCCCATTCCCCTCACTTTAACAAGGACTAACAAGGAAATCCATTCTTCTAACGACTGCGGAATGATGTCTGGCCACATGGCCAGCTAGTCCATTTACCAGGCATGCAGGAGACGCGTAAAAGCTTAACAAATACAATCATAGGTAAACAGTATATTCCTGATCCACTGTGTCTTAAAGCAGCTCACTGTCTATGATCACAAGCCTGATTTTCTGATGGCTGCAGTCTTTTTGTCGCTTTTTCTATGACACAGAGCAAAAACAAACAAAAAAAACGTATTACAGAACACTTCTTTTACAAGTACTGTACACAACAAAACAAATCAGGCCTACTTATACCGTGAATGCATTTTCATAGCTCTGCATCCTGACACTCTACCCCATGACCACTCAAACCATCTGCTCCTTTTAAAGCCACGCCATTCATAACAAACAAGACTATCCATGAATGAATGAATTGCAAGGGTTTGTTCGCTATGCAAGTACAGATAAAGGAATTTGATTAAAAAGTCATCCGCTCTTCCTAAGCATCCCATGGAGGAAAATACACTCCTATGCATAGAATTATATTCTAAAACTCATCTCCAGGCAGGTAATTTAGCCTTAATTTAAATCTTCAGTAATTTAAGGGTACACATTTAGTCAGCAAGTACATTATACCTCGTAGATGACTAACGCTTTCAAATGCCTTGTGGGGCATAATCAAATTTGTGAAACATCCATAATTACAAGTACAACCTAAAAGTAATTTGGCGAAGACAATTCGTTTTTAGTTCAATTTCACACATAACAACGTGAAAAAAATGGTAATAACTCACATTAGCTCCAGGACACTGGTAATCAGACACCATGTCAGGTGTGAATAGTACATGTATGAGACTGCGATTTCGGTACAATCGGATCAACAAAAGGCTCACGGTACCCCCAGTGGGTCTCTACACTCACCCCACACACGTTCTTTTCCAGAAACTCAACATTCAGGATTGTATAGCCGGCACAAGTAAAACAAGTCAAGTAATTGGGATGAAATCCTCGAACGAAAGCATGACCCTGTACTACTACATCATATGGACGGAAACATGCAAAGCGTAAACATAAATTTTACAGGCCCTCTGCAGTTCAGCTACGGAGGGTCAAGGAAGTTTATTAAAACTACAGCCCACTTGCAAGGTAGAAAACATGCCCATCCGTCCATTCTCCAATCACGGTCCAGTGATCCAGGAGAAATGAGGGCACCCATCAGAGGGCACTCATTAGCTCACACACTCATTCACTCACACATTCAGGGCATGTTAGACTCCATATACCAGGGCTGGCCAACCCTGCTCCTGGAGAGCCACAACCCTGCAGAGCTTATGTGCAGCCCTAATTTAACATACCTGATAGTGATAACCTGGCCCTTCAGAAGCATCTCAATTAGAGTCAGCTATGTTGAAGCAAAGATGGCTCTAATATTGAGATGCTTCTGAAGGACCCGATTATCAGTATCAGGTGTGTTAAACTAGGGCTGCACCTAAGCTCTGCAGGGTTGTGGCTCTCCAGGAGCAGGGTTGGCCAGCCCTGCCATATTCACAGAGCTGGGCTGGATTCCACAAGCAGCCAAACAAATGTGATGTGCTAGTGTCACTTGTTTATCTAGACCATAGGTAGTGAACTGGATCCAGGAAGAGCCGTGGGTGCAGGTTTTTGGTATGACCGCTCCATCAACCAATAACTGTGGGTCCCCAGGACAGGAGCTGAGAGCCATTGGTTGATGGAGAGGTCCACCCAAAAAAGCCACACCCATAGCAGCTCTCTGCGGATCCAGTTCACCACCCCTGATTTTTGAAAATATGTTTTTGGGAAATGATCTATGCCTCATTTCAACTTTTTGTTTGAGTGTGATATTCTTAAAAACTATGCAAACACCACTGCAGGGTCCTCAAAAAAAACAACCAGAATCACACACCGTAACAGTTTTACTTAATTTCCAGCAAGTGCAAATTCCGCACCCTGTGAAATATTTTTCCACTTTGCAGCTTACTGTGATTCTCCGGGCTAATTAAGGATCGACCAAAGTGGAAATGTGACACTGTACAGCCGTTACCAACATCCTGATTCTGAGGCAAGCTCCTCCAACTCGCACCCCAGTCTCCACAGCACAAGAAGGGCTTGAAAAACAGGAAACCCGAATTCCCTAAAAGCCTACATAATGCAAGTTCACTATTAAATATTCCAACTAAAGTGCCTGTGCAATTTCTCCTCAAGTTGTTTTTTTAACGGCATTAATGAATTCTTTACTTTATAGGTATTAAAGTGCTTCTTGCAAGAGTTGGCCTCAATTTTGGCTTAGACGGTTGGTTAGATCATAGAGCCATAGCAGACAGCACTTTTTCCTCATTCCCAGACTTTACAGCTGGTCTGTCAGAGCTCTTTCCTTGCACCCACTTCCCGTCTCTCTCCGAGGGGGCCGCTAGAGCGGGAGATAAACAGAATGGCGACTGGCGTGTCATTAACATTGACAGTGAAAAAGGGCTCTCATGCAAATGCACGTCAGGCATGCATGGCTTGTGCTACAGCCACGAGGGCAGGCAGGGGCTGAGCCACGGCGGATGCAGAGGGACGACAGACGGGGAAAGCTTTCAGCGCACGCCAAAGCCACGGCTCTTCCCATGAAAGCGTTCCCTCGTGAAGACGCCATAATGAGAATGTCTTTTGGAAATTACTGGGCTGTGCCAAATCAAGTCCATAACTCAAGACGACAATCTCCATGAATGAGACCATACAGGCGGCAATGATGCTATAAAACAGCAGCAGCTCGAAATCTCTCCCAGTCTCTATGAGCTCCTATTAACTGAAGAATTATTTGTCATTTTAAGATGGTTATTTTACAAGCTTTACAAGTCAGATGGCAGTGGTCAATATGCCCAGTCTTGACATATCCGTCACTCAAGTTAAGGATTTTTATTTTTATTTATTTTTATTTTCTATAATTTCTGAATGGATCTATGTTACTTTCAGTGAGATAAAATGAGGTTGTGCATTTCCCACCTGTACCCTCTGGGAGGGAAATCATGAGAGCAAACTCTCCCAAAGGATTCATGCCTTGAATTAAACCCAGACAGCAAAGGCTGTTACAGTTCTGCCGTTACGGACATGCTGGACCGTCCCTGAACTGCTGTACACTTGAAGAACACACGCACCTTTCAAACAGATTCCCAGAGGCACCTTCAGTCAATAAACGCACAGTCTGAACTAAAATATACTGTCTGAAAGTACACTCTGTATCTGTGCTTCTATGATTTTCCAAATACATCCTTAACCAGACACCTGCAATTCATCACCACGTCTCCTCGCTGCAAGGTTAGAGCAAAGACAATTTCCCAACAGGGGTAAGAGAAAAAGAGTGATATCCATTACACCTTCTACCTATAGTGAATCTGTGTGCAGACTCAAGCATTAATTTGCACTGATCCCTAGTAAGATATCAGTAGTGACCTATGCTGCAAAGAAGTGCCTAAACCTTCCCTTTCACTAGTGTAACTTTTCCCTAGTGCTTAACTGGTAGCATGATTGTTATGGTTAATTACTCAACTGATGCATACTAGTCTTTACAGTGCCCAAGATTGGCCTAAGGTACTAACGTATACTAGTGATGGAAGTAAAGAGACTTTAATCCCCAGGCTGGTCACCACTGGTCATGCAAATAGATCTGACTGGCTTAAGTCAGGCAGTGACTGACAGCGAGCATTAATGCGGCCCCCTGTAGGACTCAAGCCCAAGTCTTCACAAATGCAATGAGGGGGGGGGGGGCACAGGGATCTAGATATTCATCACGTGAAATCACATTCACCACCATGCATAATCCATATTTCACATTATTCCAACAATGGCACTACCCAATCTCATGCTGTCGGCCTATTATTGCATCATATGTATGTGTGTGTGTGGTTTGGTAATTATTACAGTGTGGGGACCCTATGTCCCCACAGTGTGATAAAAACCTGTTACTTTTTACCTTGTGGGTCCCCACAAGGATAACCTCAATTTTATAAAAATCTGTGCCTGCAACCAAAAAACTAAAAATGCCGTAAAAAAGGTGGTTACGTATGGTTAAGGTTAGGGCTGGGTAGGGGTTAAGGTTGTCATAGCTGGGATCCAGATTATGCCCATAGGAATGAATGGAGTGTCCCCATAATGATAGGATTACATGGACTGTGTGTGTGTGTGTGTGTGTGTTGGTATATATTGCATATGCAGGGCCAATGGATGCTAGGCAACATAGCTACCTCCCCCACCCCCAGTCTCCTCCCCTGCCCCCACCTTCGGGTCAGAATGACGCGTGATTACAGCCCGGTGCTCAACCCTTGAGTCCCAATTACGCTGTGCCTTGGTAAGACGCCTGGGCTGAAGACCAGGAGAACCATTAGAACCCCCTTAAGGACGCGAGCTCCACGGCTGCTGGAGGCTTCCTGTAATGAGTCCGGACCAGGGGAAAATAAGGCACCTAGGTATCAGGCACTCTCACCAGCACTCAGGCGGCTCTGAGCTAATATGTTAATGAGATCCTTGGTTATATTATAACAAAGGTCTTATTAGAGGGTACTTTGCCATATTATACATATTATCCATCAGGAGGGGAAGAGAAAGGAGACTTCACAGCAATGTAGCACGCCGCCTGGCAAGGCTTCAAAATGCTTCATGCAGCTTTAATGTGATTTCTCGCTTTAAACAAATGCACTTTACGCAACACAATTTGAGGTAATTCAAGGACTATGGCTTATATGTGGGGTGACTACATTTACAGTAAACTGTTAAAAACAGCAGTGGGGTTAGAAACTGTCACGTGAGAGGTGAATAAACAAGCCCTGTCCACAGTCACAGCTTCCACTGCCAGAGGACCCATCTATGTATAGCCCCTGCTGGATGGGATGTCACCGGGCACAGGTCATGTGACATGGGATTGGCTGAGGCCCGGACAGAGCCCATTATGACCTGCGCTCGTACTCGCCTTGCTGGACCAGGGCTGACAGATATGCGGAGGATCGAGGGATGGTGGACTTTATTACACCCCCTTACATCATATTTAGAGGATTGTTATATCAAAAGTGATTTACATAGCTTTATGGTAAAATTACACACCAGCCTTTATAGTCATACATATAAAACTTGAAAGTCCTTCTGCATTTAGCAAGTATGATTCTGATTTAAAATTGAGGACAAAGAAATCCAGGAAGATCCCTTACCAGAATTTTTCCAGTTATGCGCAAACATGTACACAATGAGCTTTATTAATCATTTTGCATTCAAATAAAAAAAAAAAATTCTTTTTTTTTAACTGTTCATTTTAACAGCAGTGTTATCTTACATGGGCCCTTCTGGAGTTTGACTTGACATTGTTCAATAAAATGCTAAATTCCTTAATTACAGTGCCACCTACTGCTCAGGATATGATCGCACTTCTAGGACAGACTGTGTCCAAAGCATTGTATGTCAGCAGGCCAGACAAACAACCGAGAATTATCTGCATTCCTACCACAGGGCGCAGAGAAAAAAATGTGCTCTAGTCATCCGATGTTCCAGAGAAAGTTATATAAGGACTGCACTGAGGAATGCACTGATCAGCCATAACATTAAACCAGCTGAAGTGAAAAACATCTTGTTACAATGGCACTTGTCAAGGATGCCAATATATATTAGGTAAGTGGACAATCAGGTCTTAAAGTTGATGTGTTGGAAGCAGGAAAACCTGGCACGCGTAAGGATCTGAGCAACTTTAACAGTGGCAAAATTGTGATGATTAGCGAAGTGGGTCAGAGCACCTCCATAGCAGCAGGTCTTGTGGGGTGTTCCTGGTATGCAGTAGTCAATGCTTACCAAAAGTACCATAGAAAGGCAACCAATGAACCAGTGATGGAGTCATGGGTCCCCAAAGGTCATAGATACACTAGCTCATCTGGTGCTACCCCACTGGAGAGCTACTACAGCACAGATTGCTAAAAAAGGTAATGCTATGGTAGATGTCAGAACACACAGTGCATCTCAGCTTGTTATGCATGGGGCTGCATAGCTGCAGACAGGTCAGAGTGCCCGCGTAGACTCCAGTCCATGCTAAAAATGCCTACAATGGGCACGTGATCATCAGAACTAGACCATGGAGCAATGGAAGAAGGTAGACGACTGGTCTGTTACATCATGTGGATGGCTGGGTGTGTGTGTGTCATATTAATGGGGATGAGATGGCACCAGGATACACTATGGGAAAAAGGCAAGCCCGCAGAGGCAGTATGATGCTCTGGGCAATGTTCTGCTGGGAAACCTTGGGTCTTGTCATTCCTGTGAATGTGACTTTGACACATACCACCTACCTAAACAGACCACGTACACTGCTTCTTAGCAGCAGTATTCCCCAATGACAGTGGCCTCTTTCAGTAGGATAATGCACCCTGCCACACAGCAAAAGTTGTTCAGGAGTGGTTTGAGGAGCATGAAAAAGAGTTCAAGGTGTTGACTTGGTCTCCAGATTCCCCAGATCTCAATCCATTTGAGCATCTGTGAGATGTGCTGGACAAACAAGTCTGATCCATGGAGGTCCCAACTCGTAACTTACCAGACTTAAAGGATCTGCTAATAAAGTCTTCGTGCCAGATACCATGGGACACCCTCTGAGGTCTTGTGGAGTCCATGCCTCGACAGGTCAGAGCTACACAAGAGAGGCCTACACAATACTGGGCAGGTGCTTTTAATATTACGGCTGATCGGTGTACACTGTATTGGTATTAAACAAAAAGTCAGGTGTTGTTTAGCTATATGTGCATGTTAACGGTCTGCAAAGTCATAAGGCCCAAAGTAGATGACAAGGGGAGTAACTCTCACCACAGAAACCACTCTTCTGTAACCTGCCTGAAATGCCTTGTTGGAATTCCAGCCCTTAGTTCCGTGACATGGTGAGGCCACCTCGTAACACAATCCTTATTGGCTGACTACCTGCAAAGATCTCTCTGCAGACTGCAAGACAGGGGCAGAACATTAAGGGCAAGTTGACCCATCAAATCACACAGGGTTCATCAGGGGTGAGGTTTAAAGCTGTAACAGTATTTAAGGCAGTTGCTGTATAGACAGACTGAATATAGATGTACAGTTCTAGAAAAACCATGTGTTTTTGGAACATTTGAATATGTAAATCAATTCTAGTACACCCCAAAAATAAAATTATGAACAGCGAAAATTAGCATAATAGGCCCCCTTTAAAACAACATCATAATTTCCACTTATGGATGTTTCAAGGCGAATATTTCATTGTACAACTTTAGCCAAAGCCATGCGAGCTGCTTACACTCTTCCCACATAGGCTGTTGGAGACAATAATGTCTTTCCTTGAGCTACAACTGAGGTTCCCGACCTCTGAGTGGTTTAGCGAACATTACCCTGATTGCAGTGGGTAACTGTCAAGTATTTACAGCATACTTAATAAATTATACTGTTTACGTGAATGTGAACCAATGATGGAAAAAATGAACGGACCCAGAGACTCAGCTATTCTCAGCCACATAACACATTTGACGACACAAGTCAGCTTAATACAACTGGCTTTAAGCAATGGTGTCTGCTCCTTGTCTGCACACTCCCAAAGACAGCGTGCACCCTGCGAGGGTCATTTATCTACATTACCAGCTTCCCCCCATTGACTCTGTATTAATAAATAAATAACAAGGGTTGTTTAAGGAATCAAAGTCACCCTGTTAGACTGTGTCTCAAGAGTGCATGACTTTGAGGAGCATTAACATTTCAGGACCTTCATTACAACCTATTCACACATCCACAGCGAGATGTCCATTAGAGATACTTATTATAAGGGCTTACTAATACCACCTCCATACATAACTCAAAAGTAATCTACTGCTACTGATGGTAAGGTCTTACTAATATCACCTCCATACATAACGCAAAGGTTATCTACTGCTACTGATGGTAAGGGCTTACTAATACAATCTCCTTATATAACTCAAAAGGTTAACTATAGCTACTGATGGTAAGGGTTTACTAATATCACCTCCATACATAACGCAAAGGTTATCTACTGCTACTGATGGTAAGGGCTTACTAATACAATCTCC
>JAODKN010000013.1:201336-216429 GCA_026774425.1 Petrocephalus zakoni | reverse complement strand
AATCTCCTTATATAACTCAAAAGGTTAACTACAGCTACTGATGGTAAGGGCTTACCAATAAAATCTCCATATATAACTCAATGCTTATCTACTGCTACTGATGGTAAGGACTTACTAATACAATACCCATATACAACTCAAAGGTTATCTACTGCTATTGATGGTAAGGTCTTACTAATACCACCTCCATACATAATGCAAAGGTTATCTACTGCTACTGATGGTAAGGGCTTACTAATACAATCTCCTTATATAACTCAAAAGGTTAACTACAGCTACTGATGGTAAGGGCTTACCAATAAAATCTCCATATATAACGCAAAGCTTATCTACTGCTACTGATGGTAAGGGCTATCTAATATCATCTCCATACATAATTCAAAGGTAATCTATTGCCACTGATGGTAAGGGTTTACCAATACCACCCCACAATGCATACATAAAGTCATCTATGGCAGCATTTACACCGGACTGTGCCAAGGCGTTCTCAATTACGTGGCAGCTAGGTAGCACGCCGCCGTAATTCGCCGTCGAGGTGGCCGCGGTTGCCAATGAGCTGCCACGTAATTGAAAGTGCTATGGCCCTGGGAGATAGTGGCAGTCGGCTCTCTGGCCAGATTGATGCCTCTCATTTGAATTATCCAACACGACGATTAGGCACCTAATTTGCGCTTTCTATCGCAGTCAGCGGCCACATTCCAGCATTTATCGAGTTACGGGAAGCAAATTACACTCCTATCCATCATTAGTATAAATGTGTATTAAAACAGCAACTTCAGGCTCTTGAGATCGTCGTCACTTACATAACTACATTAAACTCGCACATTTTCATGGATAGCTCTCATGTACCTTATCAAACCATTTAATCCTGTCTTGCAACTTCACAAATTGTTTCATGTAGCTAATTGCTCTGTTTGGACAGGTATCTTCATTATCTATCCAAATTCCACTTTCAGATGATGCATCGAAAATTAGGAAGAGGCTTCACTGTAATATTTTAATATTATTCACCAGTAGCTCTATGAATATTCACATGTGTGGATCAGTTAAATATTTGCATATTAAAAAAATACATCTGTTCAAGCCTATTATTTTTAATTCACGGACTGCCTTAAATAACATACCCTAATATTCACACTTGGATCTAAATGCATCTAGCTTACACATATAGATAAAACCAAATAAATGAAAATCCCAGAGTGTATTCAGTGTACTTTATGGATAGCCTCTGTATGAGCAAATGTGAGAACAACAAATGTTCAAACCTTAATAGATTCATCCAAGGATAAAAGTCTGTTCAGTTACCTATCTGACAAATTGGATCCTCAGATCCATTATTCATCAAGGGTTTTCTTCCTTTATTGTCTTGTCTTTGCTAAATTGATTCTTCTTTGTTATCTAAAGAAGCAAAACAGGACTCCATGAAAGGACTTAGGCAAATTAAGGTCTTCTGTTTTGTCACTATATGTTAAGAACGAACAACTGAAGTAGTGTAAATCAAGGTAGAGAACACAATAGATAATGCAAACCCTTGGTTTTTCACTTCTGATTTCTCTGTAATGTTAACAGGAACCGGACCTGTGTCTCACTCTCTGAATCAACTCCAGCCAATGCTTATGTTACAGATCGCTGTAGGTGTCGCACAGACAAGCTACTCAGATCTTCCCTTGGAAGGACGCTTTAACCTACAAAACTGAATCATACCTTTTACTCTGCCCCTGCTTCAGAGCGCACCAACTTTTAGTGGGTCTAAAATGCAAATAATGCCTACCATTTATTCTTGGATGTGACATTGACCAAATGTATGTATAGGTCTGTTTTTTAGGTATTTAACTGCCTTGCAATTACACTGGACTCAATACACAGAAAAGACCAATTGGTCATAGATCAGTTCGGTCTGAGAAGATGGTCCGGAGCCTTGCTGAACCGTGTGACAGTCATATAAGTATCTAATATATGAACTTTGACCACATTTTCCAGTGAGCTACACAGAATGTTCTTTAACAAGAGTGTACCATTATATTACGAGCTGTCAGTGCATATCTTCCAGCGACCTTTGACTGCAGTCAGGTGTTTTAAAAGTGATAATGAATTAGTTTTTAATAACGCGGGGTAGCGGTGTGACCTTGGAGGTAGCTGCAAGAGCAGCTTTTCGCCTTCATTGTGACATGGTGTTTGTGGCCTTCAGTGACCATAAAAGAACTGTGGTGGTAATTCAACAAACACGTCCCCCCAGGGCGGTTTGCATTCCATGGCAGAACAAGTAATTTCTCGAGGGTTTCCAATGCAAGAAGCTGATCGTACACTCTGTGAGCTTGGGGAGATGTCTACACTCTGCTTCTGGGACTTCAAATGGCTAAGAGCTGGGCTAATTAAGCTGGGGTTCAGCAGAGAAAGCAGATTCTCAGCCACTCGTGGTGCTATCGTAACGGCACGGTGAGCTCAGAAGAATAGCATGGACATTAATCTCCCATATTTCCTGCCGGAGTGAAACAAAAGCCGTTATGACCTCCAACGATTCTGACATAAAGAACCTGATTCACAAAAGCTTTCCACAGAATTACACTTAAAAAAAAAACATGCTGATAAATGATTGATGTGCCCCGTCTGTAGTAATGTAAAAGAAAGGCAGCGTGTACGTTTTTTATGCATGAGGTGTTGTCCAACAAGTGGGATATGAAGAAGAAGTGTATATTTTTAGCCTTTGGCATTTTGTTATACAGCATCAGATATTCTAGCGTAGAATCATCATACAGTGCTTCAGAACTCTTGAGTACTCCTTCATCCAACCTCTATAGCCTTGGTGACCGAGCTTTCTCCAGGATAGCTCCCCGTTTCAGGAATTCATTTCCCTCAGATGCGCGTAACTCAACTTCACTCCTAGTTTCCAAACCCTGCCTAGAAACCCTCTCTTCTTCTTCTCCCAAGCATTCTGCCGCTGCATTCGGCTCTCTGATTGGCTCCCTCGCTGCCCGGCTGGCATCTTCTGCTCATTATACTACATTTTCTCCTCCACTTGTACAGCGACCACGTAATACTTTTATTATAGTATTTTTTTATTGCTGTATTGCTTACCGCAGCCTGCATACTTCACTTTATCAGATTATATCTTTTATTGTGTTTATTATTACTATTATTCTCTGGGTTCTATCGCCTATTTTAAACAGGATTTTTGTTATTTTTTTAATAATAAAAATATCATCATCATCATCATTATTGTCAGTTTCTTTAACCTTGCTGTGGTACCATGGGGTCTCTGTGACCCCACGCCTCATTGACCCACATTTGTGACTGTTTTCATGGTACCAGGGCAGGGTTACATTGTAATCTTGTAAAACTGAAATCCATGTTGAAATTTGTTTTTAAGTAGCGACTGTACAAGTATATTCCAAAACTGAGAAAGAGATACTATTACACAAAACCTCATTGGCCACAGACTGAGTTGAGACTTGAAAAAAATGTGATCAAATCAGTAAAAAATATTTATACACAAATGAGAAGACCCTATATGAACTAGACACTCCATTAAGTTGAACTTACATATTGCATATACAGTACTGTGCGGATGACCAAATTGGACAGCATTATATGTTCTCAGTATGTTCCTCCAGACACGAACGGAACAAACCAAACACAATATTATTCAGTAAAGTCATGTATTCAGTTCCTGGAAATGGAAAGTCAATGACACAATGTCCGTTTTAGATGTGTTTCAGATATTCATCTTATCTGTGGTATTGTTTGGTGTCAACCTGCCAAAACATTAACATTTAAATATATAACAGAAGCTCTTATCCAAAGCAAAGTACGTATTTCTCAAAAAGCAGGGTCAGCCAGGGCTTAAAGCAAATGGGACTTAAAGACCTTGCTCAAGGACTCAGTGGCGGAATCACTCTGTTGGCAACTCCCGGATCACAGGTTAGGTGTGCTGACCCACTGAGACACACCCCCCTCAAACACTCAGGCTGCATGCAGATGCTGGAGACTGACCCATTCACTTTATCCTGAATTACATCCCACTGATTCCCATTCCAAAATATTTGTCCTTGTTCTGATCCCTGGTTCTAGTACTGTAACCCAGCCACAGAGAGAAACAGAACCTTTAATATTTTTGAGGGAAACAAACTGATATTTCCATCCTAATTGAGATGTTTGCAGTGTTGTATTAATCTTGGCACACGGTGTCCTTGCCGGCCCAAACACCCCCCAAGCTGCCGCCTGGACCCACCTCCAATGCATCTTCTGCCAAGCTAACTCTTCTCTTTCTGTAAGCTTTGCATTGCAACTGAGCAGAGCCGGGCCTGACTGGAGGAAGCCAAACAAACCCCTAGGTGGCACCAGCCAAAAATGTTTTCACACCAACTCCAGTCACTGCTGGATCATGCAACTCTGCTTAGACCTTTACTGGTTTTGACTGAAAAAGCCATTACCCATGACTCAGGAGTGCTAAACTACCAACAGTACCATATAACTTGTGTATAACAAAGATTATAGACAAAAATAGTAATTTTTCGTACTAATTTGTACTAATAGCCATTTACATGTAGAAAGACTTCGATCTAAGCCTTTAGTAGTCTGGTTCAAAACTCCGCAAGAGCTGAATGCAGAAAGGAAGTCTTCCACAGTGAAACCTCTGCGTGTTCCAGTTCCTATGAAAATGTTACCTGTCAGAACTTATTACCTGTAGATCCTCTTTGAGAAAGCATCAGTGATTACATTAGTATTTTGCAACATGGTGTATTTCTGGCGCAACAACTTGTCTCCATCTTAAACCCACACAAGCACCTTCAAGGGATTTGGTTGGCAGGGCCCTAGTGTCTGTACAGAAGCCGACATTTTATCAACGGAACGAAGACGTAGTAGACTTCCCTTAGCAACAGGTCAGCAGCAAGGTGTGGGGTGGAAAGCAATGAGCATACGTAGCGCATCTCAGCTGCGCATGCTGGCTGCCTGCCTGCAGTGATTTTTTATTATAGAAGCCCAACATCAGCCAGCCCTCTGCTGAAACTGATAGCCAAGTGATAGCTAGACTGAGCCCACCCACATGCCAATAAGAAGGCTAACGAGCTTGGCCTCCTTTCTTCCTGCCGCTCGCTTCTGGCGCTATGCAGAATGAATCCCTGATGTACCTGTTGAGTAACTGCAGGAGGTGCTCTTAAGTTCATTATCAATGTGGTTGTTTTGAAGTCAATGTAGCGGCCGAGAAATGTTGAGTGTTGACGGGGTGTAACGAGGAACCAATATCTGACAGCAGACTCAGAAGCGGATTAGCCGTAAATACTGTGCGTGTCTGCAAGTGGTACTGCCTTAGGTTTGAATCTTCCATGTTGCTGAAGCCACGTTGTTCCTGTTCACACGCTTGGAGCTGAACACACAATATCGTTATAGAGTGAGATCAGAACAACTCAAAGAAAATGAAAAGAGGCAAGGTCAACATTGCAGGAGGCGGAGGGCCAAACAGAGGCAGACACGAGGACTGCGTTTTCGAAAAGATTGAGGCAAACATGACTCGATAAAGACTCAGCCAAGGCTGACACCTCGGTCAGACAAAGGGTGTCAAGCAGTATGAGTCGAAGATGCAATCACACATTAGCTAAAACGTAATGTACATATATTACAGCTCTACCGCTGGATGGGAATCTACCTCTGCTACCTCTATGGCCGGTACGAATGAAAAATATTTTAGGAT
The DNA here is from genome assembly GCA_026774425.1 of Petrocephalus zakoni. NCBI lineage: Eukaryota > Metazoa > Chordata > Actinopteri > Osteoglossiformes > Mormyridae > Petrocephalus > Petrocephalus zakoni. The sequence continues at coordinate 210,740 of JAODKN010000013.1, read as the reverse complement.
GAATATAACTCTCCGACCAGACATATCAATCATTACACCGCAATTTCATTTTTAATCAAATTCTCATTATTAGCCATTTCTCAAATTAGCATTTGAAAATTACAAAAGCACATCAGTTGTAATCTTCCAGCATGGCTTATCACTGAAGTTTCTTTAATAACGGAGAAAAATATCCCAAAGCCATACTGTTACAGTCGGTGTTCATGACAGGGGGCTGTCTTGACAAGCCGATGATATCTACACTGAATAAGATCAGTTGCGGGGAACAGACGCCACACTTTGTCCTTGTACACAAATCATACATCTGATCCTTTAGCTAATGAATCTAAATGGCATCTGTTCTTGAACATTGCATTGGGTTTATCAAACGCACGTGTCCATCTGAGTGCTTGTGCACATTGATCATACTATGTGAATTAAAGCTTCTGTGCTCCCATGTATTCATAGCTGAAAGTGATTAATCTCAGACACATACAGTATGGGAGAGGAATGATCCCCATTTATACGACTGTCCATGCCTTATCGATTCCGCCACAGTCATACTTGACCCACTTCTTGTCATAATCAGAATCTCATTTCTCCATTTACTAATGGCTCCAAATAGAATTTTTCTGGTCCGATTTAACTCATTACAGACTGTCTAGAATCCATGGAGAAGCATTTGAAGAGGTTCAGATGTATTTCAAATGTATTGTACACGTTATTAATGTCATGCTGCTCAAGAACAGTTCTTGAGAAGATACGTCAGCTTTCTGAGCTTCTAGACAAGCTGTGGCCATAACAAAAAGGCAGAGTAAACACAGTAATTATTGATCTATTACAGAATACACAACTCGCATAATTATCGAGGTTTAGTTGGGTCCATTGCCAATTATCTTTTCTTTCTTTCCCTGCATAACGACAAGTTCCCTGCAGGGAAAGTGAAGAAAGAGGGTAAAAGTGTCAATAGATGCACAAAGAAGCCCAATTTAAAAGGAAAAATAGTACAAATTAAAAAATGTTAAATGTTAAAAAAGTCAGCCTAGCAAATATGGAAGCCGAATACTGATCTGAGATCAGTGTACCTGCTCTTACAGTGGGACAGCTGGAATAAGACTGTCCAGCAAACATGCCTCCATTCAACCCAGTAAGAATCCTTGGGATTGTAATGCATATTTCTGCTGCTTTAATGTTATTACAATGTGTTATCTTACATTGACGTTATAATGTGATGGGTAAAATATGCGGGTTAACTTATTGCCCTAGTTTAATTTCTAATATCGTTTTGTTTTCAAAAATTGCTGATAACACTGTAAAATAAAAAGCAACTTATTGATATTCTAAAATTATAACGATTGCAGACTTGTATAATAGCTACCAGCTCACTGATCAGCATACATAAATTTACATTTATGTTTTACATATTTAGCAGGCACTTTAATCCAAAGTGATATTCAAGTGAGGCGAATGACACATTGCAAACATATGTGCTGTCAAGGAGTCAACTAGGCGTGAGTGCAGCTAGGCTGGGGTTCCAGTGAATGCCCAAGTATAAGTGTAAGCTGTACTGGAGCAAGACCTACACAACAACACAACAACTTCTAACCAAGCAAGAACTTAATTTCAAAGACCAGGAGTGCAACAGAAGAACATTCAGGGAATGTAAGGAGGCATCAGGTTAAATATTAATGAGATTTAACTGTAACAAGACACAGACATGTTTGACAGATGTGAATCCAATTAGCATTCTAGGTGCTGCTTTTTCCATAATTGTCTTACTGCTTTTTTTTGTGGCATGAGTTGTATGGTGAAATTTAAATCCTTGAGGCAGTCATTTAATCATTTAATAAGCCCTCTTCTCACACCTCTTTAGAAAAGGAAAAATGCTGATCTCTTGTGCCACACTGGCCTTGAGTTTCATTATCAGGTTTACTAACCCCATGAAAGACCAACGGTCTGTTAGCAGGGACACACAGCTTTGACTCTCTTAACAGGGACACACAGCTTTGACTCTCTTAACAGAGACACACAGCTCTGACTCTCTTAACAGAGACACACAGCTCTGACTCTCTTAACAGAGACACACAGCTCTGACTCTCTTAACAGGGACATGCAGCTTTGACGCTGTTAACAGGGACATGCAGCTTTGACTCGCAGCCCTTTTCCAGTAAGATTTCTTTGTGCCCCCCTGTACTTCACCATTACAAATGTCACCACTGCTTTGAAGCAGCACAGAACAGAAAGCTTCTATGTACCAGGGATCATCATCCACATTATTAGTGGTTACTTAATTCTTTACACTTGACAAGCTATCCACTTGGCTCATTTTTGATTCAATGTGACAATAGCTGTGTGCAAGGAAATTAGCTACCTTAAACATGCCCAGTTTTGTTTGCCTAGATTAAGCTGCCACTGATTCAAAGTGCTGCCACAGGACAACACCACGGGTTCGAGCCCCATGTGGGGCATTTACAGCACAAACAGCCGGACACTCCTGTGCACTGGGATGTCCCGTAGCATGCAGCTCTGATTATTATTCTAATTTCCTCTGCCAAGTGACTACGGGAGAAGCTTCCACTGTGAATCATTTGCTGTGCCTTAAAGAGACAGTGCTCACCTTCGCCGCTTTAATTAAGGCCCCCGCTATCTGTACCCCGCAGGTCTGGCAAATGGGTGCCCATGTAATGATGCCGCTTGTAAACTGGGGCCATTTCAGAGACAGTTTTGGCCTCATTAGCATCCCATAATAGCTTAGCGAGCCGAGCTAGATCAGCTAGTGTGGGCCATATCCTCTCCAAATTATAAAACACCCTCCTCCCCTCCCAGTGCGTAAAACCTCATACTGGTTACCGAAAAATATATTAATAAAACCTACCAGTTTCATTTGGGAAAAATTCCTGCTGGGAATAAATGGGGACGGTCACATTCCTACAGCGTAAAGGGGGAACCCCGTCAGCCAATCCCTGGCTTTCGGTTTGAGGAATTACAAGCCTAATAAATTCCGAAGTCCAGTCATGCGGATAACGCCGCTCACCGTGGCAGGAGATACATCTAAGAGCCAGGTTCCTTCTCAGGGTCTTGGCAGGGAAAGAGATATAAGAATGCAAGTAAATTTGTAAATTGAGTCCAGAAGCAGGAATATTTCCTCTCTTACAGAGAACCCCCCCCCCCCCACCAGGCCTATGTTCTCCTGCAATGGAAATAATTCACAGAATGTCCAGAATAAATTGCAGCCATATTACCGGCACCTGGAGGCATGCCTTATGGTGCTTAGCAGTAGAGGTGGGAGAAATGAGGTTTGGAACCTCGCCGCGGGTGGTATTATCACACGCTGTCAATCACATCTATATTTAACCAAATAGGAATTAAATAAGAACCACAACTCCGAAGCACTCAGTCCATTATGGACGCCGAACTATAATATCCGCCGCAATGGAAGTCTGCCCTATGACTGGGCACAGGTAGGGTGCAAAATCTGACAAAAATGCAAAAGGTCCTACCCTAAGCTGAGGCTGTACTGACCGTGACGTGCTCCAAAGTTCAAGTAGGACGCAAAAAGGATAATCGTGTCGCTTCCGACTGAGCCCATGATACGAAACAATGATTCCCCGAATATGGCTGACCGGGCCGTCAGGACATTCCTGCGGTACTGAATATTGTGAAATGAGATAATACAGTGAAATGTCAGTTCCCAGAGCAGCCCACCCGCAGAGGGAGAGGTGTCAAATGTTACAGATATCATTAGAGTGCCCTGCATATCACAGGTCGTCTGATCCTACTCGGTGTGATTAAAATAAAATAAATATGCAGAAATTAACCACCGCCTGAATGAGAATGAAACAACATTCTTCTTACTAGTCCAGGATTATGTATTTTAAGACTTCAAATAATGTCAGGCATGAGGAGGATTCCATTTTGATGAGGTTTATGAAAACTGTGGCCTGTTTCTGAGCAAGACGGATCAGAAGAGCCAGTCTAATCCACAGAACTCTCTCAGGCTTTCAGGGTCTTGACAGGATTACTTCTGCAGTGCAGTACTCCACCTGGACCAGGGAGCGGGGCAAATGTCCGTTTGCTGAAGTAACGATTAAAGATTTTACCGCATAACCCCCGAATTTCACCATAGAGTGGTAAACTTTGCTAACAGTGACATCACTATTTTGGCAGCGAGAAAGGGTGACATAGGAGATGATCATGTGACCTAGTGGCGGCAAATTCACAAGCTGCAAATGCTATTTATGTGCCTTTACAAACTGAGGGTTGACCTCAACTTCCAACCTGTACCACCATGTAAGACTGTACCCCATTGGTAGAAATTGGGACAAAAAATCTGCCTGAATTAATCAACTCCCAACTTAATCAACATCAGTCTTGTCTCAAACCACAGGCCTTCTGCTATCAACACAGCAGCAAAGAAGCTAAGTGAGGCTTTAATAGACAAGTGAGCACTAACATACACATGCTTGTCATTCCAGGGCCCACTTTAAACAAACAGGAACAGCTGGATCCTGCCCAAAGAAACTACAGGCTTTTCTGAAACATCTGGCTTTGCCTCAAAGCCTTCTCCAAACGATACGCTCCATCTCTATCCCACCTATTGGGCTTCCTGTCTATTTTACCGACCATATCACTGTAAAGTATGGATGCCATAAGCAAACATTAATCACAGGGGGAAATTTCTGTTTATGCATTAGTGCCACTTATATGACAGAAGTTCTACAAATGATGCAACTGCCATCCAACATTCTATTGGGGGGGGGGATCTCAGCGTTTGCACACACACACACACACACACACACACACAATAACAGCAGCTCCTTCATCAGTACATGCTGGAGATGCTCAGCACAAGATACTGCTCAGCACAAGATACTGGGCCATTTAATTTGGATGGTTGCGCTGAGAGCCGTAAACGCTGGCCTGGCCACATGGAGCTGTCTTCCTCTTTACAGCCCCTCTCTGCCACTCCATCCACTGACGTCTTTGTAATTAAGGCCTTTCTCTTCGGTCGACACCAAGTTCTCGCAGCATTCACCATCTATATCATTTCTTCCGACTTAAACACTGGATACATTCAGTAGCAAACCACCATTTGCGTTATCGCGACTAGTACAGAACGAGCAATTAGGATTTATCATAACATTAACATGGATACCTCAAAACATTTGTTATTTGGTGTAATTGTGTTCCTGTGCTTTTACTGCCGTCAGCTGCGATGAATCTTTTGCGCTTGTTAAATTATTTAGTGTGCTAATTGGCTGACAGGGAAGCTCAGCGGCTATAGCACCGCTGCCTTGCAGCCCCGAGCGTCACGCTTTCTCTGTGCTCCTGTCAGTTTGCTCCCTCAGATCAAAAGAGGTGCAGTTCGGGTGAACCAGCCGCGCCGACATCTGAGATACGACACACCCCCACAGAAAGCTCAGTACTGTTCCATTATATTTACATACCAACAAACGAATAGCTGAAAGCTCCAGAGGCATTTTCAATTATGGGTTTAGAACCTACAACCCTCCGGCCTCATTTGCTATCTGACCATGGTCGGCTATTCCAGCCACTGAGGGACACAGGGCGGGCTGCGTGTCATTCATACCAGCTTTTCTGAATTTATTATGCGGACCATACATCACCTTACCTGGTGTGTGAGGTATGAGATCTGAACTAAGCTAGTGGCCTCCTGAGACTGGGCATGGACCCCCAGAGTCAGCTCTGAGGACCTTCAAGGTTTCCACAGTTCAACCCCTGCTGAATGAGAGTGGTGGGCGACCGCACCCTAGCGACGGTGCCTCCATGGGGAACCCCAGGCGAGGTCCTCCGTGGGGAACCCCAGCGGCAGAAACCCCAGGGTGTCACCGAGACTCACTGATAAACTCAAAAACAAGCCACTTCACTGCCAAGTACTGGATAAATGGCGATCACCCTCCTGTGCACTACATACACTACATTTAATTAAAAGTGCCTCAAAATCAACGTTTGTGAGACTTAATTCCACATGCATAAAAGGAGTATATTTTGATGATTCTGCACCGTGTCAGTAATCAAGTCATAAAAGTCAGTTGCACTGGACTTTTTAATCCTAAGAAAAATGTTTTGTTATTTAATGAAGTGCTTTGGTTAACTGGGGTTAAGAATTATGCTCCAAGTACTACAACAGGGCATCCTGTGATCTCTACCAGCAACCTTTGCCTTTCCAAAGTCCAGAGCCTTCAGCATGTTCACGTTAAGCACGTTCACAAAATAAAATAAAACCATTCTTTACTGCCTTTCAGACCTTTAACAAGAAGAAGTGTATTTTTAGAGAATACGTCTCATTCAGTCACGGGTGCCGAAGGATACTGAGCGGAGTGTAATTAATGACAGCGGCACTCCTATTCTGCCGGTGTTATCTGCCAGCCCACAGATGAGGCGGGAATGAAAGTGGAAGGCACTGATGGTTTTGTTATCGGAGAGCAGAGCGGAAGGAGAAGAGAGAGATGGACTGAGAGCTTCGCAGCAGCCGGGCGGCCAGAAGGAGCCTGCTAACAGGAGAAGCCTGCTTTAAAGCACAGGCCCGCTCTGGAAAAGGGCGATTCTGGAGAGGCAGGTGGCTTCCTGAGCAAGCGTCCGCTACGAATATCAGCGATTCACCCCTATCTGCACGAAGAGGGCCTCTTTTCATCTGGTCAGACCTGCAGGGCTAACTATCGCTAGGGCTGTGTATCGCCAGGCCCGGGGCAAGATAAACAGGACAATACAGCAGTGCTTCCCAGTCCGGTCCCCGGGGACCCCCAGACATTTTTTTTTAATTGCCAACGGTTCAAATTTCTAATAACCATATGGATAATGTTATTAGTCTTTATTTGATATATTTAATATTTGGCTATTAAAGTTCAAATAATTATGTGTTACATTTGTGTGACAGTAGAAATGCCTTTTGAAGAGTTACCATTTTCGAACAACTGATGGTGATATTCGGAATACATAAAACTATTTAGCTGTGCAGCAAATTAGCTCTGCAACAAGAGAGTTTGCTGCAGTAAAAGCTGCTGAAAAATAACACATGTAGTATCTCTACGTGTAAATGTCAGGCATCCAAATTATATGTCCTTAAGGCTTATTACTGAACACAGGAATAGCATTCATAAAACTCAATTTTTTATTCAAATAAAACTCACAAAAATATGAGTAATCACTTTAAGAAATGATACATTTATAAATAGATTTCATGATTACTTATTTACTTCTATAGTAATTTTGTAAAAAAAAAAAAAAAAAACAAAAACAGATCCCCCATCTGATATGGCATGTAACCTTCATTGCCAATTTTTGGCTAAACACCTGACAGCGAGTGTTTGATACACATGAAACCCACTGCGAGACCAAGAAGTGGGTCGCCGGATCTCCAGGACCCCCCAGACCCCCCCAGCCCCCCCCAGCCCAGAGGCTCGCTCTCAAACAGCTGAGCCTTCATGTCGCCCGGGGCGGTACCATCTCACTCTCCAGAGACGGGCTCTCACTGCATCTCTATTGAATACTGGTCACTGCCAGGCCCGCAGGAAGGCACCCCCCCGTGTCAGGTCTGTGACCACCATCGCGGCATCGCCAGGATCCAGTCACCCCCAGCCTTTTGTGGTTAGTGATAACGCTTGTTTACCCAAGTACTCCGCAGAAAGGAGAGGGGTGTGATTGGGGGGGGGGGGTCATTGCAGGACGTGGTGGGCTTGTGGTCGAGAGGCCAAAGCATGAATGGCGCAGGACAGTTATAATGCAAGCGAGCAGTCAGACACTGGGTGCGACTTGCTGCAGCCCGACCCGCACTGTGGATAATAGCTACGCAGGCCCCAGATTTAGTCTGACGAACCGAAAAATTGCCGATGAAGGTTACATATCATATAGAAATCATTTTCATGTTCAGGAAAATCACAGAGGAGGGAGACCATATAGCCTGTTCCCGGTTTCCTGAAGTTGGAACCTTACCACAGAATGTTGAGGCTTGCATATTACCGTAAGATCACCAGCGGGAGCACTGGAATGGTCTCAGGCCAGGGCTGGGGGGCGTCTGAAACGCTTCGAGGCAGATTGTGGTATGGCTCAGACGAACAAGGGAAATCAGAGTGAGTCTGTGCTGAGCACAGCTGGATGCGTCTGTGTCCCCCAGCAGAGAACACTAGTTTGTTTAACTTCATCTTTGAACTGTTCATTAACTGAACAAGGATAATTAGACCACACGCTAATTATAACACAAATGCTATGGTTGTTTCACCAGGAAATTCATACGGCTGTGACATATTTAACATGGTACTTTCTGGAAGCATGACATTTCTTGCGGTGATAGAATTCTTGGGGGGCGGTGCTAATCTGGAAGTCTGTTCTTAGGAAACCCGACCCAACCAGGGCCATCTTCTATAACTCCTGATCCAGCATTGGGTCTTAGGGAACCAGAAGACTATGCCGAGCACAGGACAACAAGGCAGGGGAACACCGTGGGAGTGATGCCAGTCCGCTGCAAGGCACACACACACTAGGGCTGGGTGGTCAAACTTCGTGAGTGGAATAGAATTTGTGTGTTAAATATTCAACACCAGAAATCCATATTTAAATTTCTGAACATTTACGTAGGCAAACATAAGTCATCTAATACGTGTTTTCTCGTTTTTTTTTTTTCTTTTTACATAATTGCCCTTGTCACTTAACATAGAATATGGGACGTGACACTAGGGGCAAACTGCAGGAAATTAACTGAGCTAGTTAAAAATGCAAGGAAACCAGTAAAGTAATGAAATAATGTGTGAATGAGACGAATGATGCGGATGATACAGTATTTCCCAATAACCTGAGAGGTACGGTCTGGAAACTGTTTTGGATTTCGCCGGCAGTTTTTCAGGTGCGGACCCCCCCATGGTAAATGAACAAATAAATAACAAATAGTGTTGCTTCAGAATACATCATCAAAATACCATAATAATATAATACATTACAATGCATGGGCATTATGATGACATGACGAATTAAATACAGCGCAAGAAGAGTTAGACACAGCTGGCGTACTGCGTGTTAATGACGGGCCATGTCTTTAGCATAATAATAACACAGGTCTACAAAAAAGAAAGAAAATTCAGCTGCATGGGATATTTTTGGTAAATTCTTTTTAAGGTGCTGAATCCAAAAATGATCTCCAGTTCCCTCCATCATGTACAGTTTTTTTGCAGAACATGAGGAGTTTAAATTAAAAAAACACAACAGCAATGAAAACAAATCTATATTTTATTACAACAATATTAACAATTACAGTTTATTACAAAAAGAAACAAAAAACTATTTCTTCATGATATATTTAACACTACACTCACTGTTTTTGTGTGTGCCAAACCCACCGTACCCCCCCCCCCCACCCCCGAAACCCCCACCAAACCACCCCGAATATAATTGTATTTATATTTTGTGTGGGT
>JAODKN010000013.1:184038-201236 GCA_026774425.1 Petrocephalus zakoni | reverse complement strand
TGGCCCTTCATCCTCAGGCAACAGAGGGTAAGCTTAGCGTCAGCATTGACCATGAGCCACCAATGACCATGAATCATGCTGTTTTAACGTAAGGGTTTAAGCGATAATGTGGACTGGATGCTGTTGTTATGACAGCGTATGACTGAAGGAGGGACTAGCTATGGTGCGGCTTACGAAAAAGAGGGTTTTTATTAAAAACGCACTAAAGAAGGAAACAAAGGGAACATGAGAGGTCAAAACAAAGCAGGTAGGGAACAAGGACTCACTAGGCTGTAAAATGCAGGACAACTAGCACTAAATATGGTTGGGGAAACACAGGAAAGAAAGTCACTGGGAACATAGGTGAGATAGAACATAATAACTAAACTAGACACAGACAGGGTAAACCAGGAGCAAAGGTATAAACAAAGACCAGAACTGACATACATGAACGTGAAGACATAATAAACTTACGGAGAACAGAATCTAGGGGCACAGAAACAAAACTGTCCAAATGGACAGGGCTGGCCTGTAGCCAGCTTCCAACCCGTGACAGGAGTTACTACATACATTTGGAGACGAGGTGACCAGTGACACCTGCTGGCCAAATGGGGGGATGGTTACCGTCAGTGCGTGCTGCAGTTTCAAAGTTATTGGTCAATGCTTATGCAACGGTAATAAGAGAACGGTAATTTTGAAATCCTTACGACAAAATTATCTGGGACCTACATCAGACAGTCAATAGGGGGCTCTGTAGTGCCGCCTTTTACTTCCTTGTAGATATCATCTGACCCATTAGTCCTAGAGTTGAAATTCTTTTATTCTCTGATACAAAGTGCCATTCCCTACGAACATGCCAGTTACACCAACAAGCTCTGCCTAATTAGAATTTTGGCTAAAATTAAACCTTCGTTAAGCTTTGTTAACCTACCTCTCCTGAATAAATCAGACCCTTGAGCTGATCAATAACACGTCTGCAGAAAAAAAATTTAAATTCAGCTGCATGGGATATTTTTGGTAAATTTTATGTTTTTTAGGGTGCTGAATCAAAAAATGATCTCCATTGCCATCCATCACGTACAGTTTTTTTGCAAAACATGAGGAGTTTACATTAAAAAAACAGAACAGTGATGAAAAAAACTATATTTTATTACAAATAACTATGTATAATTTTTCTTATAATTGAAAAAAGAAAAAAAACTATTCCTTCATGATATATTTAATACTACATTTACTCTTTTTGTCTGTACCAAACCCACTGTACCCCCCCCCCACCTCAATTCCTCACATTTTATATTTGTATTTCTCTTGAGTCTCGCTCTTAGAAATATTAAATTAATGTAAGAAATCATTATTGGATATGGTTTTTTGACTCAAGAATAGGGTTAGGGTTAGGGTCAGATTTCAGTTTAAAAAGGGAAATTGTACGCTTAGTTACACTAAAAACATCAGTTTTGCAAGAAAACCTGACAAAATGGAATTTTTTACATATTTTTCCTGGATTCAGTGAGTAAAAATATATAAGAAACGGTCAAAAAATCCTATGCAGTTTTTTGGTTGCAGACCTGCAGACCTGTGTAATTAATATTCAAATTTCTTCTAATTATAAATCTGTTACACTGTATAAATACGTGATGTGCTTTAAGGATGCCTTTTCTAAGGCACCGTGCCACCCCAGCCTGATCCAATAAATGATTAATGACCAAGACCATTTAAACCAGCATGTTAAATGGCTGCGGGCTAAATGCTTTCACTTTCACACCCCAGAGCCACAGGGAGGCGCCGCGCTCAGATGCTCAGAAGCCGAAAATATCAAAGTTGCTTTGCTAATTAAATGATCTGAGCAAACAGCTGGACGGGTGTTCGCTCAGGTGACCCTCCTGCTCAGCACATTAAGGTGTTTGGCCTGGATTTCTGAGTGGGAAGAAAATACAACACACACACACTGATCTATTGTTAGACTCTACAGATCAATACCATGTTGACATTCAATTCATTTTTAGTAGCTTGGCTACTCCAAGGCAGTTATAAATATCCGGTATCTCATGCTTCACTTATGCATTAGAGGTTTTTCCTTTATGCCACAGAGTTTCCGTCAGGAGCAGCAACGTTCACATGAGTGATCTATAGGGGGCGCCACCGAGCACTGGTAAGTGGACATTTTTCCCGTAGTGAAATGGACTCCCTCACTTTTTAATTTTTAACATTATTATGGTGGCAACAGCGCTCTTAGGAGGGACTGAGGTGGCGTACAACTCAGGAGAGGTTGTAATCAAGGATTTCTGAAGCCAGCTAATGGCTGGAATGGACACCAAATGCATTCCTGAGGTGCTTATACGTTATGTCACTTGTCGACCTAGAGGAGGGGCAACAGGGAAGAGGGAGAGAAGCACAAAGGTCAATTTTGGTTTAAATTGACCATAAGCTTAACACACACTTCAATTGCCAGGAAAGCACTAATGAAAAGGCAGCCAGAGACACACACATGCATGCTCCTCTCATAGTCCGCAGCCCCACAAGTGGTTCATATTAGTTAGCCAGATTTTAGTATGCAGGAGAGGTGCTGAAATGGAGAGGGAGAAGGGGCAGGGAATGCACACAAGCAGTTAAAAACTGAAGGTGTGGAGGCTCCCACACCTACGGCCTCTACGCACATCTAAAAACCTCTACACAGCCATGAATGGCTTCCAGGCTGCCATGGCTAATGGCTGGGAGGCCATCAGGGTCATGCCCATTAAGGCCACCAACATAAGGAATGTTAATGCAGCTATTTTGGGTATCAGTGATGAACGGAAACCATTATCAGTGCCTGGTCCTCCCTGAACTGCACACTGGGAGGCGCTGTCCCACAGACTCAGAATTTTGAGTCTCACCATCATGGCCTTGGCTTATAAGTCAGGTTTCCAGGAACAAACCGTCAGGATACGAAACCGTCAGAAATGTGTCTTGGTCGCTGAAACATCCACGAGGGACCAGTGTTGCTCTTAATGGCTCCAGCCATTTCTAGGAAGCAATCATTTCCAGGACATACAGGCATCTTTGTAATAAACAACTTTGGTGTGGGAGAGAGAGAAACAACAGAGATTACAGTCAGAGGGGGATTTCTAATTTTAGTGATGTTTACAGGCTGCCTGGAACATACCCAGTTAGCAAAGACTGCCAGATCCCACTTCATTTACAAAACATTACGCTGAGGAATTTACACTCTTGGTTGACAAAAAACGTGGCCTGGGATCACTGAAACCGGGCCGCTGTGTACACAATGATAATATGGGCCCGGCCTTTTTAGCATGACAGGGTAGCAGCAGAAAACAGCTTTTGGATACTGAGCCTTCAATTCACCCAAACAGCTCCACTGAATCTGGTCACCCAAGCAGCTAATTTGTTTCAGGTATCGGCTGAGAAGCTACGTGTGAGATGTCCTCACAGGTATGCTACCTGCAGGCACTTTGACAACAGTAACGTTACAGCGAGCCCTAAGATCTTTACACCACCCTGCGCAGCCTGGAAACCAGCACAGCTGTATGAAAAAATCGGCTCGGAGGATGGAACCGGAGGCGGCCGGAAGGTACCGGGAAGAGACTTCAAAGGCCGCTGACGCCGCTCAAGACCCCCGACGATAAGCTTTAATTACGCTCAGCTTCGTTTCAGAGAATCTCCTTGAAAAGGGGGAAAATGACTGATAGGAGGGGTCATTACAGAGGATCGAAATCTCAGATAGTGTTGGCTAAAGTCGGAATGAAATGGGGGGGGGGGCAAGTTATCCAAGATTGTCATTTGTAGATGGGTATTACAGCCGCGCATTTTATGTGCTCGGCTGTCAGTAAATTACTTTTCCATTTATTTTTGAAACGGCATCATCCGTGACGTGGACCTCGAGTGAAGACCCAGCCGCCGCAGTAGCACAAAGAGAGAGGAGAACAGACGGGTCCGGCTCCTTATGTAGGAGCGAGGGAGGCTTACATAAGGTTATATAATGAGCTCGCAATTAAACACCATTACTTAGAATAGTAACCCGCTGGTTTAATGCTCAGCGTCTTTAATTTTTAACATTTCTCCAGGTCTGTTTTGCTAACTCTCATGCAGCAAATTGACACGCCGCAGCCTTTCATCAGACCCGGCACGCGGGGACGTGTCCAGCCAGCAGAGGTCAGGCCGGAGTCACAGAGCCCTTCGCATCCTTCATTAACCGGCTAATTAACCGTGTAGGAATTAACACAAATTATCTTGTATGAACTGCTTGGGGGGGAATAGCGGTAGGCCTCGTCCTGACTGGACGCCCCTATGTCACATGGCCCACATGCCGACAAGTGCCCCGTTTCCCTGGTTGCCGCTGGCCCAGTCAGGACTGGGAGCTGCACGCCCAGCTGCCCCTTCTTGACTTTCCCTTCTTTTGCTTGCAGCACACCCTTCACAGCGAATAAGGCAAAGACAATCAGGCTATAAGCAAAGTCTCTCCATCTACTTAAACAGAATGGCTTCAGTCCAGCTCTTGGATTCAAAATAAAAGTCCATTGACAATCAATGTGCAACATATCTGCACGTCTACTGCACAAACATTGGCTTTTCATTACATGTCATCATTTTGAGTGACTCATTCAGGTCTGTTCTTGTAATTTTGCTATGAATTGCAAATGCCGTCATTGACTCCCAAACGGATATTAAACGAAAATGTTTGTTGTTTTTTTTTTTTGCTTTTGCAAAAGTCAAAGGTGTTGCTAATTAAAAAGCACCCAATGAACTCAATGAACATTTTAACTCAGAAAAGCACTTTTAAAACTATATTTTGGGTTTCAATTTATTACTACTTAAAATGAATGTTTTACTTAAAAGTACTGGTCGATTCTAATGTGATATATATATATATTTCTTGCAAACAAATGTATAAAGTCATGATTTTTGTTACAAAAATGATACATTTGCAATATTTTTACTGAATGAAGCAAGCGTCCCAGGACTTGGTGAGCCTGGTATGAGGCCAGCGCAGTCTGCCTTTCTGTGCGGTGCAATGCGGCCCCGTCTGAGGTGGACTTCAGCGGTCAGCCTTGTTCCACGCCACCATCAAAGGCCATTCTGACATTTGCGTCCCGACCTACGGCTGACCTTTCATTACACAGGAGCAGGTTAAACCCACTACAAAGCCGCTGGGGGGGGGCAATCAGAAAAGGTCAAGAACAGATGGATTTGGGGGTGCTGCCCGAGGTTTGAGATGCTGTTCCGGCCAGGAACACCTGCCTGACCAGAGCCGCTGCCAGAAGGGGGCCGGATGTTTCCCCTAGCTGAGGTTAGTAGCCGTCACACTCCGGGGATAAGGGACATGCTGGAGAGGAGCAGCAAGCCCAGTAAGAGATCCAACCGGGGAAGACGCCCAACAGTTGCACAGTGTGCCGACTCACAAAAACAGACCTGACTGAATGAATGAATGAATGAATGAGCACACAGTAAAAGCCGGCCTTTCACACTCGGACCTTACATACTTACCGACCAAATAAATCACACTACTGGTCGCGGTAATGACATCACGCACCATGGTTAGTCAAATGAATGTACTGCCATGTGGTTTCCTGTCCACAGGTCACATGGGGTCCTGGATCTCATCTCCTTGCCATTTTTCAAGGCCTCACAGCTTATTGTACTGACAGCGTACCCACAGAAAGGCAAATATCTCTGAGTTTTTGCCATGATGACAAAGGCAAAGGTTTACAAGAGACAGCTTTACCGAGACAGCTCCCAGTCAAGACCGCTGTCATTTAACAACTGTTCCTCAGACCTTTCCACTGGCAGCCAAGAATCTGAACCACGTGGAGGATATGAAAGCAGGAGGCATGATATACAGTAACCCTTCACATTTGCAAGGGGAAGAGGCAGAAGATCCCCACAGATGTAAAAATTTGTGAATAATACTTGGGCCCATTATAAAAATGCAAACTCAACAGCACTGAAAAGTTTAAAGGTTTCTGCCAGAAATATGGAACTCCATCGTGACAGCGACAGCTAACACGTGACGCCAACAAATACTCAATAACACTAATACTTATATATTAGGCTATATTAGCTTATGGGGTCCAAAACATTTTCAACATCATTCACATAGTAATTTCTGGCTTACAAATCATTTGTTAGTTGTTGCGATCTTTTGGGAAAATGCAAAAATATTCCCATTTAATTGTCGACAGCCAGCTCGCTAATAGCGAATCTGGAGAGGCCACTGCATACCGAGAACAGATAGGACCGGAGAAGTTTAGGAGGCAATTATGAGCTTACTAACCAGGAGAGGTTTGGTGAGTAGTTATTGGATCTCTGACTATGTGATAAGCACGTGGCTCTGAGGCACAGAGAGTTAGGCCTCAGTGCATGTGACCAGAAAGAAGGTTGTTGGTTTGAACCCCGTGCTCAGAAGAATTGTCATGTTGCCATTGGGTCCTTCAGCAACACCCTTAATTCTTCAAGGGAGCTAATGCCCCGAAATGCTTCAAGCATTGTTCTAACTCATCTCAAAAAGAGAAGCAAGATAGGCTAACGAAAAAAAAGCATTCCAGGGTTGCTGCACTTATAGATGGCAAATAAAGAGTAATTTCAGGAGATAAACTCACTGACCAGGAAAATGCGGTCAGCACTGACACGCTCACTGGGCATCGATGGGCTCAGGGAAGGTATTGTTCTCATAGGACTGAGCAGAAGTGCACAGAACTGGCAGAGGTGACATGGGGGGTGCACCGTGCTTCTGCCATAGTCCGTTCAAATCGAAGCCACGGCAGCAAAAATGTAGAGACAACAAGGAATCTGCCACTTTAGAAACGTGATCCCATGAATTCAGTTTATTAGGCTGGGAATGTGTCGGCTTATTAGCAAACGCCGGCAGCACCGCGCCGCATTATGATGTTCAAACCTTCCGGCAGGAGGACAGCGCGGCGCTTTGCAGCCAGATAACATCACCGGAGCCACCTAACGCGGGCGCCAGCCTCACAAACACGCTCCCCATAACTCAATAACAGGCTGCATAATTTATATTCGTCTCGTCACATCGGACATACAAATTACAGAGTTCAGTATTTTGCAACACATGGAGAAACAGCACAATACCCGCCTACGATGGCCAGCTGCGATACTCCTGCAGTCCTGGCGAACTTGACGCGGACGAGTCGATATTCCAGCGAAAAACACGGGACCCGTCAGCAGACCAGAACGCTGCGAATGACAGAGCCATTTAAGTCGTGGATGAATAAGTAATAATTCCAGAGCTTACGCATGTTTTTCTGGTTATCATCACTGTAGATCATTAACAAAACTTCTGCTTCTGCAGGTGGCCATGGCAGATGGGCAATGAGAAGGTGCACAGATCCGTCAGGCGATGGTGACGGGAACGCTGGGGAAGATCTTCTCGTCGGCTTTATTATACGACGGCGGGTAACGTTATGGGGGAGTCCAGGCTGCAGATGGTTGTCAAGTGTGACAGGGCTTGTCAGCAATATGAAATCTAACAAAGATAGAATAGTTTACACTAAAAGAATGGTACGCAAGCAGGCATTTCACACCAGGTGGCATGAAGAATCACAGGCAATCTTAAAAAACATCCATCTAATTCTGGCCATAATTGGTGGGGGCGGGCAGGTGTATGCCCAGGATAGGATGCCAGTCCATTGCAGGGCACAAAAATCACAGAGCCGAACTGCATGTTTTCACACTAAGTTAGGAAACCCACACAGATGGAAAACCCTTCCAAGTGAAGGTGAGGCCCAAGTCCACAACCCCAGAGATGTTAAGCAACATTGCTGTCCACAGTGCCACCACGGTACCCCCACCCCAGGCTAATGATTCCCAAAAAAGGCTATACTATCCCAAATGATGTGGCTACTGACCCTATGCATCTAGCAAAAGGGCTACTAGTAGGTTTAGTAACATTCATCGCATTACTAACCCTAAGTGGTACTATACCCTTATATAACCTTACAGATAGGCCGTCTTAATGGCACTGATAGCACTAAGCTATAACCCGCCTCACAAGAAGGGCTGGCGTCAAAGACTGGTTTCCGGAAAAATGGCTTATCTGTGTGTTCAAAACAAAACAAGCAAACAGGCCAGCAACTCAAAAAGATCAGCGAAGGGGTTGTTTATGTGGATTAAGCTCCTTCTGTACCTATTGCACCGAGATATTGAGGATTGTAATTCCAGAACTCTCGATTCTTCAGGCCTAGTATTCATGTGCGATATCAGCACTGCTGTGTAAAGCCGTATACATGAATAGCGGAGTGTGGCTCTGACCCAAAGAGCACAAATAACATGCTATATACAATAAGCAAACTATTTAGTTTCAGAAAGGAGATTCATTTTCACTGTTTCAAGTGAGTATTAGTATTGTATAACTGCCCGTTTTTAATCTGCCATCAAACTCTCGGTAACTGGATTAGCTGCTGCCATAATTCATGGTGACAAATGTGTGCGGTTAGGAACACAGTTGTTTCGCTATGTGAGGAGCAGGCTGTCTTCCTATGGAGGGCCTCGCGACGATGGATGACAAACAGCCAAACAACAACGCTGATGGATGGCCCGTCACAGACAAGAGGCCTCCGGGGTGTCTCAATGCGCAGTGACAGTGAATCATTCAAGAAGTTTAGTAAGCAGTCGACGGAGAATGTTTCTCTTCAATTATATCTCATGCCTCGAGCAGGAAATATTGAGAGCACATTTTTTTGTTTATTAAATTGCCTTTCCCCCACTGGTGAGGCCAATCCCACTCATGTTTTTGAGATTTCTTTCTGTCTGTGTGCCGTGGGATTGACCTGCTTGGGCTTGACCTCTACCCGGCCCAGGAGGCACCCCTGCGTACCTGCCCGGTAGACCCCGTGTCAGCCTTCTCCGGGCCCCCTCACCACAGACAGACGTTCCACAGTCCATTCCATGGTACCAGAAGCTCACATAAGACACTGGTAATGCAATAACATTCCCACAGCAAGTTAGACCTGCAGCAAAGACATCTTACGAAGTGTTGCTCCCCCCGTTAGTGCTCCTGAGAGCCTTCCCAAACGACAGGCCCCCGCGGTCAGACCTGAGTGGGACAAAATCAATGTGCAGTATTTTTAGCAGCTCCCTGGCGCTCACTCAGCGCTGGGGGGAATAGGCGCAGGAGAGACCAGGCTGGGCTTACCTGGGTGGAACTGATGTGTAGGGCCCCTCCGCCAGGCCTGCTGCCTCTGTGGCAGCCTGCCAGTCGCCCAGGCACAGGGTTCGAGCCAGAAGAGGGATATGCGCACACACACACACGTACGCCCAAATGCACACTGACAGGCAAATGACCTGCCCCTACCCACCCATCCCAGCATGAATTTCGGGAGCAAAATGCCGCAAGGGAAATCAAAACCATAAATGTCATCGTTAGAACAATAAAACAGGTGCAAATGTAAGTTTTTGAAAGGCAAAAGGGGAACAGGCAAAGAGAGAAAAATCCCCTACAGGCAGGGGGGGGCGCTGTTCCCAAGAATGATGTCTGGGTTTCTCCTCCAGACCCCAGCCCCCTAACGGCTCCCTCGCCCTAAATGCCATCTGGTGCAGCGCTGCTTTGCTTTGGCGCCACATCGTCCGGTGCCGCCTGGCTCCGCCCCCACAGGCTCCACCCCACTGCCAGGCTCCACCCCCAAACGCAAACAAAGCGTCAGCCAGCGATGTTCCGCAGAAGTGGGCCCCGGGTCCCCACAGCCTGCATCAGGCACAAGGCTGTGGCACATCTTGCACGTCTGACATCCGCCCCCCCGCAGAGGATGCGTTCACGCAAAACGCTTCACGATTCCACCTAGTCTGTACTGGAACGTTCTGGTGTGACCGGAGGTGGACAGAAACAGACGGCAAAGTCCAGGAGGTTCTTTGAAGCAGGGTGCCGTGGTAGATTCCGAGTGGCACGGCCACGACAACCCTGAGGCCTGATACTTTGGGATGCGCTGCCCTCATCAGTTTGTGCACATAATCCAACCCATTCATATACCCGGACATTTCACCCGGCTTTCTAGAACAGCAGACCCCTTCAGGCTCTCTAGGGGCTGTATTCCTAGGTGCCACACTAGCTGGGTCTCGGCGGTACACCGTGTGCCGTTACCCCCACTTCCAGCATGAGACTAAGTGGGGCAGACAGAGAGGAGTGAGCGGAGCTGGGGAGCCCCTCCAGCACAGAGGCTTCCCGCACTGCGGGTGTCTTGGCGGGAGACGAGCCACGCATGACCTCATAGCTGCATGCTGTACACGCTGGCGTGTGGCATTCGTATGGAATGCACTGGGGCCCCTCCGGGGCGGGCACCTTCCCCCTGTCCTCCTCTTCTTCTGCTTCTCTCACTCACTCTCTCTCTCTCTGTTTCTTTCTCTCTCCCCCCAAAAAAAATAATTATAAATTGGATCAAACACTCTCACAGTTCTTATTGCCGTGAGGATAAACTCCAAGATCAACAGACTGCCTGGCATAACTGAATCAAGCATCTGAACGCAGTTAGGCTTCCAGGGAGGAGCTGTCCAGTCAGGGGAGGTGCTGAAATCACAGAATCACAGAGTCCCTCGCCAGACCAGGTTTAGCGTTATTTAGACCGATGGCCATGAGCTGCTCTGAAAATAAGGACCAACAGCTCACATGACCATGCAAGGTGGTTTCCGTGGTTTCTGGTTGAAAACAATTAGAACAACACAAAACGAGGTATCCTTGGAGACTAACATGACCATTATGCCGTTTTCAAGAGCATAAATCGAATGTCAAACTGATACTGGCTTTGTCTATAGCAACGAGGCACAACGAGGCCACTACAGGGGCTACGAGGAGAGGGCTCATCTCCTTACCAGCGGCCACCACGTTACGCTGAGCGCGGATGCTCGGCCCTCGAGGGAATGAACTGTGACTCCCCAAATCGGCAGGGACGTGGAAGAGAAACACCCTCCCCACAAACACACGCACATACACACACACACATAGGACAGCCATGCCGCGGAGACGCTGGCATCTCAGCAGTTCCATCGAAGCCACCACCGCGCCAAATCCTCGCCTGGGAAAAGCATCGACACCAGAGACCGAGCCTGCGTGTGGCGTTTACACTGCCAGCTTTATTGGCTCCGGCGAGCATGTGTGTGTGTGAAACACACCATGCCGGGGGACATTTCAGGAGGCTGTACACACCTTTTCAAGCTTAACACTGAAATCCATTGTTTCTGAGAGATTATAGAGAGGTGAAAATACATTCAGACCTATGATCACTTTCTAGGCAGTTTAGTAAACAAGTATAGAAGTATAGTAGTAATAGAGTTATTTTAAAATGCAGCACTGTGGTAGCTAAGTTCAGGTACTTTCTGCTGTACTCCTGGGATGGCCACTTAACCTGCACTGCTCCAGTGATTCGCTCTCTGAAGCTTGTCATTAATTGTTCCCCGAGTGCCATCTGCAGCCGAAGTGGCCGGCTCCGGCAGTCTACCCATGCCCCCGGTCGGCTTTCCAGCCACTTGCAAAGAGTTACTGCACGCCGGCGTCGCTCGGGTGGACGGCAGACATGTCCGGCAATGCCGACGGTGCCCAACTGCTTTCGAAAGCCACGCCAATACTGCGATCTTCGAGAACAGGTGCGCCGGCAGCGAGGGGCCCTGGAAGCATGTGGCCATGAGCGAACCATGCGCCCGCTATTCGCGGCACGGGTGCGGACGGAAGTGAAAGCGAAAGCATGCGAGGAAGCGGGCGGCCGGCTTGGTCCCGGGACGCAGCGGAGTCGCTCCCTAAAAGGCACTTACTCACTTAAAGCCCCGGCGGACCGCGAGCCCCCACTCGGCCCCTAAGGTGAGTAAGTATCGCATGCACAGGAGCAAGCCAGCGTGAACGGCGCATACCCAGCCCAGACAAAGGAGAAAGAGCGCGGCGCGTGCGGCGGCCGGGGACGTACTGTGCTTCTGAGGCAAGCCTCCCAGTTCCATGCCTGCGCGGCTGGCAGCTCGAGCGCTGGGGGGCTGGGGGGGTGCGCCGGGGTGGAGCGGCTCCCGTGTGCAGGCGAGAAAAGCGCGGACTCCTGGCGCACTCCTCCTAACCGTCTCAGCCTCGGCACCGCGCATATATGGGAGTGCGCGCGCGTGTGTGTGTGTGTGCGTGTACGTGTGTGTGTGTTCGCGAGCGAGAGAGAGAGAGAGAGAGAGAATGAGTACAAGTACGAGAGGGAGGGAGAGGAGGAGAGAGACAGTCTTTGGGGGGGGATATGTTTACGTTTCAGACCATTTTTTAACTCGGCCACTGAGGATTCGCACGTTCCTGAGCCGAAACAGGTTCTTTTTCCTTTGTTCTCCAGCACATTCGCAGGTTCAGCCGGTAACTCCCTAACGATCTGTGAAAGCAGGAAATGGATAATAGCTTAATAGCTTTCTCTCCATCAAGGTAAGCCCTGGTGGCATCCGAAAAACGACCGCAGCACCATCTACCCCCCCCCCAGAGAGGCAGGAGCCGCAGTCGGGCTGGGAGGACATGGGGGCACCCCCAGCGAAAGATGCGCCTGCACGTGGCCGCAATCCCGCACTAATTCTCCCGCACGAGACCACATCCACGCACGTTGGGCTTTCTCCAGGATGAGTTTATAACGTGAGCCTGCCAGCAAGAGCACAGGGAACAGCCACACCCAAAAAATATTTCCAAATTGAATCCAGAAGAAGACGGCGAAATGTTGAGAGGGGTATGAACTCGGTGTGAAATTGGTTTTACCTTTTTGACTATTCATAGGGACACCCAGGGAAAGTCAGCACCTTGAAATTAGACAGGGACAGGGTAGGGAAAAAAAATATGGGCCGCAGTGTGTCTGTCATATTTCGGGAGAATCTTCTGATGATTTCCCTGATTTGCAGTAAGAATTAAACAGTGCCGGAAATGAATTTTAAATCCTCCTGATGGAGAGGCCTCCCATGTGTTCTGCAGGCCTATCACCACCTCTATCCCGATGTAGTGCCGGCCTACAAATACAGCAGAGACCCCGGAACTAACTTTTCACTTCAGTGGAACTTAACGAAGAGCAATCGTGACACGCTGCGATCCGGCTTCGCCGCCAAAAAGGATCCCCGTCACTCAGACGGCGAAGGCCAATCGGTTAGCACAAGTGTGGGGCGGAAAAAGCACACTGTGGTGAACACCCGGTAATGAGCAGCCAGGCGAAAGATGCAGGGGGAAGCCCGGGCAAAGGCCGGCTCCAGTCAGAACCGCTCTGCTGTGGGAAGGACAAAAGAAAAGGGAGATTCAGCAGATTTTCCCGGCTGCGCATTAGCACGGCTGCAGAAGAAGCTTCCCTTCCCGGCTGCGCATTAGCGTGGCTGCAGAAGCCGCTTCACTTCCAGGCTGCGCATTAGCGCGGCTGCAGTAGCCGCTTCCCTTCCCGGCTGCGCATTAGCGCGGCTGCAGAAGAAGCTTCCCTTCCCGGCTGCGCATTAGCGTGGCTGCAGAAGCCGCTTCACTTCCCGGCTGCACATTAGCACGGCTGCAGAAGCCACTTTCCTTCCCGGCTGCGCATTAGCGTGGCTGCAGAAGAAGCTTCCCTTCCCAGCTGCACATTAGCACGGCTGCAGAAGCCACTTTCCTTCCCGGCTGCGCATTAGCGCGGCTGCAGAAGAAGCTTCCCTTCCCAGCTGCACATTAGCACGGCTGCAGAAGCCGCTTCCCTTCCCGGCTGCGCATTAGCGCGGCTGCAGAAGCCGCTTTCCTTCCCGGCTGCGCAATAGCGCGGCTGCAGAAGCCGCTTCACTTCCCAGCTAGGAGCAACTTCAGGAGCCGCCACAGCCGCCCCGCGGAGGAACATCTCTAATGAGAGAGCAGCTCGCTCCGTCGATGTGTACAGCTGTCATTGGCGGAGCGCTCCCTCCTCCCCAACGCACAACAGACTCAGGCCAGCTTCCAGCAGTTTGCAGGCTTAGAGAGTGAAAAATGGCAGTTTCAAATTTGGTGAGTATAAAAATGTGAAGTGCGCAGGCCTCCGAAGGTGGGAGAGAGCCCCCTAGGGGACACCTGGGGAAGCGAGGGCGTGACGCACGCGCTTGCGTAAGCCTTCCCCGTTATCTTCATCTCTTTTTCTTTCAACAACAATTAGTGCCAATGGCACCTCTGGCAAACCTTAGCAACTACGCCCAGAAAAAAAGTGCCGAGTCTAATTACAGCATTTTCAATTAATAACACGGCAACTCCCTATTCCGAGGGCCTCGTAATAAAATAGCAAGCCGCAGTACAGATTCACGCACTGTAGCGGCGATCGGAGGCGATCGCAGGAAGGCGGCCCCCCTTCGTGAAGGTGATAGGGCACAGAGAGCAGCGGGGTGTGACGGCGAGTCTCGGGGGTCACGAGCGCCCCGCTTCACGGCCGGCCTGAATCCTAACACACGCAGCCAACAGCGCCGTGTTTAATCAGGTGACCTTAATGGGCCAGCACTCATCTCCGTGGTGGGTGTTCTGGTTGCGTTTGCCCGCAGCTACCACGTGAGATAGTGAGAGGAGAGCCCAGCGAACATCGGAGGGCGTCCTCCTACGAACGGGTGAGTCTAAGGTATAGCGCTCAATACCAGGAGTGCAAAGATTGTACTTGTAGTCTTGGCAAGACCCATCTTGCTAACCTGCCTCCTAAGAACAAACTTGGGGCGCACTAAATCATGGGATTGGTCTGGTTTGGGTGCAACCGATGTCTGGGGATTTTTACCATCCCCTGTACTACTGCTCTTGAGTACTGGAGCTGGCCTTCTGCAATGGAAGATGACGTAAAACGGGTATACGAGAACACAAGTACAGTCAAGTACGCATATTGAGAACACCCTTAGAGTCTGTCACCCTTTGGGGGAGAGACTGTTCACCTTTCCGCCCCTTTGATGGACACGAAATTCACATGAATCATTTGGCTCTCCTCCTCCTTTGACACCAACAATAATTGACACTGAGAGCTATAAACCACTGAATAGACCCTTAGTATCTCTAAATTGCTGTTAAATTGCTATTGTGGGTGATTGTATAAAAAAACCAATATGGAATCATGGGACTGTGGGATTTCAGTCATTGCAGATTCCGCCTCATCCCCCATCAGGCCCCTCCCAGACCTTGGGCGCCTCTTCGACTGCTAAAGCCAACCACATCTCCGATCATAGCATCTTCCCAAAATGGGGGCGATATTCCTGATAGTTCTAAAAATAGCTGCTCACAAAATGAAGATCTTTTTGAGGCATTAGAATAACTGCACCGTATATGTGTTCAGTTATATCATATGGTCCACAACTTTTGCATGTTTATTGCAAAAAACTCTGCAAACATATTCCTCCTGGGGCTGCTGCAATTTTAAAACGTAACATATCATAAGGGTAGACTTAAATGGCAAGTGGATGGCACCCCACTCACACCGTCACTAATATGTAATCTGTCAAAGTATGCTACATAAGCTGCCTTTGCATGAAAACATCTAAAGCAAGCAACACCCGTCTTTGCTCCATTTGCATCAGATCAGATGCAGGATCTTAGTTAAACTGCAGTTTTTAGTCACTCGTGGCACAGCGAGAGGGCAGGAGGCAGGTTGCTGGAGATTTATCAAAGATCCACAGGCTTAGTCCTACAGACACCTGAAACCCGGGTGACCCCAAACAAACCATTCCGCTCTAACACAAAATAAATAACATCAGCGAGTGGTTCTGAGACAAAGGAATACTCCCAGGACAGCAGATCACATACTGCATCTATTAGGGTTCCCGATGGATGTGTTTTCTCTGAGTTGTCGGTTTTCTTTGGCCTGAAATACAGCCCTACTCTCTGCTGCAGCCCTGTGCATCCTCCTATATGGTCCCTAACACAGCTCTGTCTCTCCCGGGCAGCCCCCCACCTCACGAGGTGCCGTGGCGCTTACAATTCAGGTCGTAATGCATGCAGCACCGACGCTGAGATGTGTTGCAAAAAAAGAAAAATACAAATGTTATGCAGAGGCACAGCTCAGGTGGCCTGTCGCATTGTGCTTTTGGGTGCTGCCTTGTGGGCTTAGAACCCAGAATTGGGGCCACAGGGGGACATCGAGGGGCCAGCCCCACCCCCAATGATCGGCCATGCTCCCCCCAAAATAATCACCCAAAGATGCTAAAAAAGAACGACTCAGACATTATTACACGAGCACAGATGGCTACTCTTTGCCCTCACCCACCCCCGCTCTACAATAACCCACTGTATCCTGGGAACGCCACTGTCCTCCCCGTGAATATCATTAGCCTGGCCGCCAGATTAGCTCTGGTGCCTGCGCTGTTTGAACCCTTCTGCTGAAGACCCTCTTTTCTAAATATTTAAGTATGCATGTACGTTGCTTTTCCCAGAATGGCACATGAGTGTAAACACGGGAAAATAACATTCAGGGGGGGTCGCTGGTGCTACTGATGTAAGTCGTCCCTGTGGAATTCATTGACATAAAACTTCCTGCTACCTAAAGGCAAAACGTAACATAAGAAATAAAAATAGCAAAGACTGGCAATTATTTTTGAAAAACTAGCCGTCTGTCAGTGAATGGTGCTATAACCATGCGTGAATGCAAGATGCGTCTTGCATTTGGGATCTGGCTCCGGTTCCTGCAGTGCTGCATGAGACGTTTGTGGCGAGGTGGCCGGGGAACAGAGTAACCGACCTATATTCTGTTGAGTGGGCTTCCCTCCCGCTCAACAGTGACCTCTGCTGGGCTGAAACGGTAATCAAGCACACGGCGGCCCCTTTCAACAACGTAACAAGGGCTGACATGCCGGCAGCTCACAGAATCAAGAGAAAGACATCTCTGACACTTCAAACATCAGAGCGATGCGCGCTAGTCTGCAGCCCTACAGATCTGGCGGATGCGGACACGGGAAAAAAAAAAAACGGTTTAATTGGCTACTCCAGATCATATGAAAATGGGATTTTTTACACCTAGCGATGGTCAAAGTCACATGAATGTGGCTTTAATGGTTTCCATCATCCATTATAAATGCACCCTAACCCCAATGCACCGAACGCCACACCAGGGATGATGTTCTTCGCCAATTCTGTGTCTCAGACATAGATTCAATTAAGAATGCCTTTCTTTATGTCTGAGTGACAGAGGTTACTGGCAGTGCATTGTGGGATGCGCACCCCCCCCCCCCCCCCCCCCAAAAAAGGGTGGATTTGTTACGAAAACACAGAAAAAAAAAAAAAACAAAAAACAAAAAAAAAAAAAAAAAAAAAAAAAAAAAAAAAAAAAAAAAAAAAAAAAAAAAAA
>JAODKN010000013.1:154726-183107 GCA_026774425.1 Petrocephalus zakoni | reverse complement strand
CTGTGTCTCAGACATATATTCAATTAATTATGCCTTTCTTTTTGTCTGTGTGACAGTGGTTACTGGCAGTGCTTTGGGGGTTGCGCCCCCCCCCCCCCCCCCCCATTCAAATAGATCGAAAGGGTGAGCAGAGATGACGGCTTCAATACGATCTGCTAGCAAAAGGACTGGGTTAAAGGGGAGCCCATTACGGTCGTGGGGGTGCACACAGAGACAAGCCGGCCTCTTTGATGGCCAGCGTGCCAAAACCAAAAGCAGAATATGTTTTTCTTTTTTCTTTTTAAAAGCTGCCGCACCAAATCCGTGAGCCCGCTCCTGTCTCAGCATAACCGAGACGGTCCACTGCGTTATTCGGGGACAGAATCCACCAAATGTGCCCGATGCCCAGAGCACAGATTAAATCCTCTGGCGGCAATGCACTTTTGTTTTCCCATCAAATCTAATAATTTGCTTTGTTCATTTTGCGCTGAAGCTGGATAATGGACAAATTATTTTAAAAAGGACGATTCCAGCATCCTGCCCAGATAATAGGCCTGAAATGGCTGATGCAAACAAATAAGGCTCGAGTGTGAGCAGGAATCTCTCTCTTCAAAGCAAAAGAGCTGAATTTAAAAATCATTACTGGTGCTAAAACTTAATCATGCGACAATCATCGTACAGAGACAGGCAAAGGAAGTATCATCATTCAAGTATATTTCTCAAAAATGCAGGACGGCATCTTTAGATGAACAGCGGAATAATCTCAGTCTCAGAAATCCCATATATAATCTGCCATTTTATAGGATTCCCTTTTAAATTGGAATAGCTCCTGCAAGGGTAGCTGATACCCCGAAACACAGAAAACTGACCCCATAAATTCTCGCTTAGTAATTGGGAAAAAGATGAAGCAGAATGTGGGAAGAAGCAGAATGCACAATGGCAGGGTAATAAATCACTAAGACGTCCCGTACGTATGTAAGAAAGCCGCCCAAGCAGAGCAGCATGATGTGCGACATTCCACATCCTTACCGCGCCGTTTCATTTGCAATAGCAAGTTAAGTTCTACATGTAGAATGTCCTACATGTGTTTGTCGGCCTAAATACTCCAAAATTAGCTGACTGCATAAGAAACATAACTTTTTAGTTACTGAACACTCCAATCCAGTGCAACATGGCAAATAGTTTGGTGTTTTTTCATGCTAAAAACAGGAAAAAATTTGTGGATTTTACTGAAAACACTGGCAACTGCTTATATATGCAATAAATAGATACAGTGTAATTTTACAGATTTAATTCAATGTTTCCTGATTATTTTAATTATATATGAGCGGGAGAAAAAAATATATACTGGTTTTCTTAATAGCTGCCAGGCTTGTCTGAAATTCAAATGCTTTTATTTGCAGATATAATATATACAGACAAGACCACCGTTCATCTGTCACCTTCTCTCGCCAACTAGCCTTCTGCATCCCACAGTTTAGACAGCATAATGCCTAATGATTCAGAAATGAGCTAATTATAACATAAAAAGCCATTGTTTCAAGGTTGATTCCACTACAGGTTCTGTTTGAGGCTGAAGGCTTAAATGCAGCCCACCTGTTTACCACATTTTAGTAATTTCTTGCAATTTCAAAACTATAAATCCACAGTCCAAAAATTATGTGAATAGGTGACCCCATAACGTCCATGGCATATGTGCATGTGCAGAGGCACCGATAAGGGGAGGGCACACTCGCAGGGGGGGCTACGGCAAATGTAATTAGCCCATGCAAAGGACAGCGATTCACATTGTGCTCAGGCCCTTGGTTCGGCCAGGCCTTAAATCGGGGGTCTTTAAGTTCGGAAGAATTTTTCAGGGGTCCATGATTTTCTGCGACATTGAGACCATGGGTTTGGCCCGAGATTAACAGGTGCTAAATCCAGGGTGTGCCCTGCGCTTCCAGGGATAGGCTCATGGTTACCCACAATACTGTGCTGGACAAGTGGTTATCGATGATGGATGGATGGATGGATGGATGGATGGATGGATGGATGAATGGATGGATGTATGGACGGATGGATGGATGGACGGACGGATGGATGGATGAGCTCAAGCATCCGCCGCCATACAATGCACTAAATTTTTTATTGCCGATATATGACAGCAAATTCATTTCAAGTGGGAACATACAGCAAGGGCCTGATTATACAGAATTACCTGAAAATAGACATCAAAAAGTTTTAGCATCTAGATTTAACGAAGAGTTGAGTGCAAAGAGGAAGGGGGAAGGCTGATCAGACAACTCTGGGGCGCTTCAATCAGATTCAAATGCGAGGCAGAGGAACTGCACCATGGAACAACAACAGCAAAGCCCACACGCTCCCTCTAAACAATCCCGTGAGGTCCCCTCGCCCTACATTTTAAAAATACTCCAGCTGGGAGCAGTAGCAGAAAAGGCATTCTACAGAAGACATGAAACCAGCATGAACATCAAAACAAAGACACGCTTTCAGCTAAATGCTAAAACAATTTCCACCCACGCCATCATCTCTTACAAAAACACAGCCTTTTTGCTGCTGCTTAAGGTAGCGGATTCTGCATTAGCGTTAGCAGTAGTAATTGTATTAGCGGAACGATTCCTCAGAAGAAAAACGAGACTTTGCAAGGCAAATTGCCAAGACGATAAAATTTAAGTAGTAACATTTGTCTTTTTTTTACCCTCATTTAATTAGTCAGTTTTTTAGCCAGAAGCTTATGAATGGCAGGTCAAAGAAAGTAAAGATGTGAGGAAGCAGGAGAAAAATGTGCACCTTTAGCGCCAGGTAGCCACGCTCCTGCTAATTTATGGCTACAGCCCTGCCATGTTCCCCTCCTGCACCTTCACTTCCAAGGAAACTTTCCAATCCCCATTTGCTGCCCTTAGCTTTAGTGATTACATCTCCGTCGCTATTTCCTGAATGTCTGCTGGCCCTTCCCCCGGTGCCTCGCTCCATTCTGTTAAAGCCGTCTTTCAATTTGCGGCCGCCATCAACTCCATCAACTCTTCCATCTATTCCTGTTCCCCGATTGGTCCATCTATCTTCATCGTTTATCTCTCAGCCCCGCCCCACCAGCCAGCTGTTCCCCTGCCCCTGTACCACGGGCACCTTATCACCACAGCCCAGCCTGAGGTGGCTACCGAGTTATCGGTCAAAATCCTGCTTTCGCTACGGATGAACTGCAGGGAGCTGGTGGGGTAAAATGCCTCAGAGTTGATGTTACTTGTCTCCCTCAGACATACACGAGGAGACAGAGGCAGAGAGATTAAAGGCGGCCCGGCAGACAGAAGGAAAGAGCCAGCTATGATCCTCCTCTGATCGTCCTGATAGGAGAATCGCTCATCAGTCTGTCAAGGTGAAAAGACTCATTTGACAGGAGCTTTACTGCTACCGGCGAACAATCAGGCCTTTCAGCCACCGTTACCACAACCTGTGTCTTCATCTTCATCACCGTGACAGTCGCCATCCAGTGTGACGCTGAGGGAATACAGCAGCGGGGCTTCTGGGGCACTGGCCCCGTCTGAAAACTGATTGGTCCCCGGAGTGCCACTCACCAATTCCAAACATACCATAGGCCAAAGATAAGGCTGGCCCCTCTGTATGAATTAAGGCCCCTCTTATGCCTCCCATCTAGAAAAATCCTAGAATCGCTAGCAACAGTAGCGAAAGTAGCTGGCGCCAGCATTTAATTAGTGCCCAAGTACACTTAAGCAACACAACCCTACTATCCCTGTATATGGGCTGCAGCTTCACAACCCAGCTCTGTGATCTTCAGCTGGTTACCCCTGGGGGTCCCTCATGCACATTCTTGCTATCTGTAATGCTTACACTGGGTCCATAGACACACTTGAACTCCTTGGTTTGGGACTCAGAAGTGGAAATTGCTGCTGTGATGTGAAACAGAGCAGCTGACCTGTATTGGCACAGTGAAATGGGCAGACTTATTAATTTGATGAAACTGTTCAGCGAAGCTACTCCTGCATGACCAAACACTCGCAGCAGTGTTGTCTTTGAACTCTGTCAGGCATGGCCATCCATTCAAACTCCAGCCTCAGCACTGTGTGTGATTCATACCTTACGTTATGACTTGCTCAGAGCCTGCACTTAATTTTCCTGTTTCTCGCCCACTGTATGGGGTTGTTATGGCTAACAGCCTAAGGAGAGGCCAGCAGACGCCTTACTCTTAACTAGAACAATGATTAATCTTTGCCTTGAACAGCGGGATGCAGGCAAATTTATAATACAAAAACATCTGCCTTGCTACCATACTATAATACATAGAATCATTATTTAAGAGGAAAACCTGCAAATCCCTGTAAGAGGAATTAATTCTTCACTGGTCCTAATTTTACAAGCCTTTCAGGTTGTGGAAGGAAGTTGTTAAGTCAGAGTCCCTACAGAGCGATAGCTCCAGCCAATTCTGCCCTCTACTGAGAATTTTAAGTTTTATGGGGAAGTATATAACATATATTTTATTTTTGTCGTCAATAATGCATTAAAATGACAGACATTTAATTATTAGCACTTTAAAAATATTTTTGCCATTACAATGTATTTCTTGTACAATCATCTCACAAAACTAAAGTATACACCCCAAGATATTTCAAAAATCTCCTTAAAAAGTACCTTGTCAAAGAGGTATCATGGATGTTATGTAGCCCGGGTGTGTGGCTCACAGATGCTTGTGAAACCCTGGGTCAACAGCTATTGGGAAATTGAAGGGTAAACAACCAACCAATCAAGTATTTACTCTTAACTCCAGTTCAAACATGAGCTGAGGCTTGCTTTAGGATTCCTACAGGGAATTATAAGAGATGTGTCATGCATGGAGTTTCTACTACTACTACCACCACCAGAAGACCCACAGTTCCCCTGCCAACATTCTTCTCTGGAATCTGAGAAAGATGACGCCCAAGCACTTGGAGATATGGAGCATGGCACTGTGGGAGGGAGCACATGCTCTGATAAGGGGGCAGCCAGTTCTGCCTGTAATTACGCTAATCAGGATTCTCTGCCCCTGCATTTGACTGGCCTCTTCCCAGCCAAATAATGACTGATAATTGCGCTCTCCAGAGTGTTCTTAAGCAGATTTTTGGTTAAACTAGTAAATTATCATGACTCACTTCCCAACTGGGCACCATGTCCTATTGACCAGAGGCCTCATGTATAACGATGTGCGTAGAATTCACACTAAAACATGGCGTACGGAAAAAACATAAAACTGTGCTTAAGCAAAGTTCTACACTCTTTCCCTTCTTATTTCTCCTCCCATAATTCTACATATTTTAATATGCAAATCAATATAAAGATCTCCTTCGATCGGTGTTTTGTTACAAACAATGGCCAAGGCACATGGGAAGAATTTATAAGAAATTGTAGCAAATGTGAAGTAGAGGTCTTGCTAACGAAATCGGGGCAAGCAAAAATATGTTGTTTGGTGGCTTAAGCAGTGGCATCAGCAACAAGTGAAAACTGACGGAGTGGCACAGCGTTCCGGAATGTAATTCCGGAAAGTCGCACAGAGGCAGAAATAAAAAATAAATGGTCGGATATTAAAGTCGACATAAAAAAGTAGCAGCTCACCCTAAAAGCCTCAACGCCACTGGAGGAAGTAACGGAATTGCGGGGCTCACGCCCTTTGAGCAGCGAGTTGCTGCAATTATTGGGGACACGTCAAAACAGCAATTTTGCCAACGGGTGCGGGGGGTGAGGGGGGTGAGGGGGACTCCAACCTCAGCGCGGGTGAGTTTTTTGTACCATATTTGTTTGAATTAGTTAAATGTTTCAGATGAACAGACAGACGGCAGATGTGGTATTAATTTTGTTTATTGTTCCAGACAATAGCAGGCAAGCCATGATCTTATGCCACGTTATGCAGCACGCTACGTGCACCAACGGCCCATGAGCTGCCCTATAGTCCGTGCTATAGCTGTGGGTACCCACTGTCCCTTAAGGAACTGTCAAGTGGTTACATCATACACAACGCCTACAATTTTGGCCCTAAAATATAAAATGTCTTCTTACCGAGAAGCCAGCCATCACGCACCACACCATTGTCAAGTCTTTTCCCCACACTACTATTTCTGAGAATAAATGATTAATGGGTTAAGTCAGGTCATCTCGCTACAACATTAATGAGACGCATTTTCGCATCACATATAATGTGCATATTAATAAAGTGAAAATTGTTTCTATTTCCATGAGCAAATTCGTTCTCTGAAGGCGCCTTTATAGCAATGTGCGTGCAGCCGATCGCTCCGATTACATTTGCAAAATCTGATATCGCTGAGAATTATGCGTTCATATTTACCTGTTCAACCACAGTGTAAGGAAAATTTATATCTGGATGACGAGCGGTTTATACCATCCCATAGAGCTGGCATGGCTCGGCTCAGTGATGACTGAGAAATACCCGATCGGTCCGAAAGTTCCCCTTGAAAAGCTCCTGTGGCTAAATATCCGAGGGTAGAGAGAATTCGTAAAGGAACCGGTAAAGCGCAATTTCTCAAAGTCTGCCTTTGTAAAGCTGGCCCCAGTTCAGCACACAGCTCCAAGAGGATAGTGCTAGGAAATCGAAATTGACTTAGAAGCCAGTCATCATCATGGGCCAAAAAATCACTATGATCCCTAAATACGCGCTCCCTTCCAATTCTTTCATTTGCGATGTCTTCTAGTAACACAAGAGCAGCCATGGTAGTTGTAATATTTTGGCCTTTCTCATGCGTCATGAATGCGAGTATGAAACAGTGAAACCGCAGTAGCATTCTACTGGCACTGGATGCCGCTAGTTTACAAAATCGAGCATAAACGTGCGTACGCCTTGTCTGGGGTTGCCGTGAGAATATGCGTAGCGGTACGCCAAGTTTAGTTTTTATACATCTCGACGTGAGCGTGGAAACCGGCGTTCGCATCGTTTATACATGAGGCCCCAGAGAAGCAGGGTGGGTCTAGTGCAGCTACCCTCCATGTCAGAGACACACACTAGGAAAAATGTATGGTGTTTGTGGGCAATTCACATGATTCACAAAAAAAGTATCCATTTAATTATCATTGTTGATGACATATGAACCACGAGTGTACCACAATCCCTCACTAAAAGTGGTTTGAAAATGGATGGTTTGATGGACCTTGAGATATTGCACAAAACTTTTTTTGTTCTTGAAAATAATTCTGTAGTTGATGCAATTAGTCATATTACTTTTATTAATTCATTCCTAAAAAATTGGAGGGACAAATTAAAAACATTAATATCAAGCGTCTAAAGTGTTATGAACTATAGTGATAAACTATAAAAAAAAAAGTTTGATACGCACGTGGTGAAAACACTTTGGTTTATTACTGATCACTGGGTATTATAATGTTACATAAAAAAACATGCTAAGGTAACAATTACAGGAAGGAAATGACATCATCGGCGTGAGTCCTGAGGTGGGGGAAGTTCACATATGTTTTGCTCATGCCTGTCTTCCTAGTGAGCTGAAAGGTTATCACGCCTCTCAAAACACGGGACACCTTCTCTCTGAAAGCTGTACATGCTCGATAACACGGTGCGCACTCTGTCGCTCCTCATCGCTGCCAACGGCTCGCCCTGCCGATGCTGTTTGCTTGTAACATCTTCCCCAGCCCGCTGCCATCTCTTTCCCTTTATTTTTGGCTGCATGACGGCCTGAACCTTCCTTCCGTTTCCACTTTAACAATTTCAGACTAGCCAGGTTATTGTTTTTTCTTTCTCTGAAGTAGTGATAGCTTCTATTTTTAAGAGTTAATTTAAGATCCAAAACAACACACACACACACGGACGGCATTCCCCTCTTACATCTTTATTTGATCTTTACCATTCCCGTATCTTTGCCCTTTTCTGCGGCATTAACGTCACACAGAAATAGTGGTCAGAGTCAAACACTGACTTTACTTAACAAAACATCACCATGCTTGCAGGCATTAAGCCAGAAATTACATTTGAAATGAACCAATTTTGTTATTCACTCTGCACTGCGGCTCTAATGAGAACCGCCCTGCTTTCTGCCTGGGGTTTCCTGACACAGTTACTCTGAGATTCTCTCACTCCCGGGATATCTGGGTCACATCCTTCTTCCTGCAGTACACTGATGCTAAGTCCAGACTTCACTCTGCAGCACAACTCACATCCATCTCAAACGTGCCTCACACAGGATAAAGAATTTGAGAATATACCATACCACATACCTGCCTTTTCAGGGATGGAACCTGGTCCCGCTACTACAATTCTCACAACACGGACTGTGCGATGAGTCCAAGC
This sequence comes from Petrocephalus zakoni, assembly GCA_026774425.1. Classification (NCBI taxonomy): domain Eukaryota; kingdom Metazoa; phylum Chordata; class Actinopteri; order Osteoglossiformes; family Mormyridae; genus Petrocephalus; species Petrocephalus zakoni. Next base: position 174,832 of record JAODKN010000013.1, on the reverse strand, counting down.
ATGCTTAGACATAACAAAGCACCCCAAACCAGGCCATCTGTCCACAAAACCAGGTCTGTCTGCAGGTCACTGAGACCTTAACACAACACACCAGTACACTAGGCCTACACGTTACCCATTTCATACATATACTTACATTTATGTATCTATATTTACAAACAGAACAGAAATATATTGTTGAATGAATAATGAGAATGAACAATCAAAAAAGTAACACTGATTTGTCGAACATTTTGTTAGAATGTAAATGGTCATCTCACAGCAGGAGAGATCAGGCCCTATAATCTATCCATGCGCCTTCTAGTCACTTCTTCTGGTACAGGGTCATGCCAGGCCCTGGAACTGAATATGGCAGTTAGTGCAAAGAAACAAGCACTTCATCTCTAACCTGTTTTTGCATGCACTTTGTTCGTTATTCATCTGTTAGCCATTCACTGTTCCTGATGCCAGCCCCGGGAGATTTAATTGCAGTGACCCTTGCAGTTTCGTGGCACTCAGTAGAAGGATTCTGGGATTTCCCTGTGATTATATGAGCTGGCAATGTGTGCTGTTTAGACTGTGTAGTTGACTCATGTCCTCAGTCTAGCTTGATGTTACCTTCAGATGGACACGTTTCAGGCAATGAAAGAGAAGAGTGAGCCTGAGGACACAGGGGCTCCAGCAGCTGAATTGTTCTCTTCAATAAAATCTTTAATCTGTAATTAAAATACCAGCTTGCATGGATATGGTTACAATTATCCATCCCCCAGTAAAAGGGAAATGCTAAATATTAGACCTGTTGGATTAGAAGTTTATTAACCTTTGTTGATTACTCATGAAATTGGTGTCTTCCTATTTATTATCACAAACATGTCAGGCATTAGCACACCTGTTTGGCAGATCTGGGGTCCAGGTGGGCCGAACCCCGGCCATCTCCCCACCAAGACCGGGCTAACCGCCTGTTGGCGTGAACTTTGTCTGACCACGTCTGCTTCCTACACTAACACTCAGAGCCATGAAATCTATCATTTTCCCTGCATAATAAAACTTTTAACATACACAAGAAAGCCGTGAGATGAGCAAATGTTGACATTCTGCATTAGGATTTTTTTTTTTTTACTCCTTTCAGAAACTGTCACAGAAGGCTGACATCACTCTTTTCCTTTCTTCCGGAGCAAACTGCAGGCAACGATACAGTGATATTATATCCTAAGAGCGTATGAGCTTGGATCAATGCGATTATTTTAGAAATATGCGTTCAGTGTAAGCTAATCTGAGATCAGCCTTTAAAGGATGAATGTAACCGGAGACCAAGCAACCCACAGGCACCTGGCAGGGCTCTGCCAAAGTAATGGTCCATGGAAAAATCCCAGACTTAACCCCCCTACCCACACATGCACACATACATGTACAGACACACACACATACATGCACACACAAACAAACATACACACACACACACACACGACTACTGTACACTGTGTACATTACTGAAGTACATTACAACCCCCATGTAACGCATAACTCAGTCCCTCGAAGCTCATTTATTTTTTAATTTAATGACGATACTGAGACTTCATCCTCCCTATTCCAACCACAAAAGCAGCCAAGGCACTATTTGCTATACCTAATAATAAGCTACCAATAAAAGATTAATCTTTTCATTGTTTGACCTGCCTACTGTTTGCCCTGCGATTTTATGCTACGTCTGGAGTTTCTTATCCTTCGACGGCTAATTACTGTACAGAACAGAAAAGGAGATAAGAATCTAGGTTCTCAGGAAAAGAAAAAGCTAATGGCTGATTAGAAATTGCTGCAATTTGCCATAAAGTAAAAAGTAAAGTAAAAATAGAAAACAAAGTACAATCTACACTCTAATGTATATGATAACTGTAATGAGATACAGAATTGTGTAAGTGCCTAACACTGAGGTGCATGACAGACCAACAATGACAATGACTGAAGCAGAGTTCAGGGGGGATTTTGAAAGCCATCATGTCCCTTCGATACACAATTTGACCCAACTGGGGATCAGAACCCTGCCCAAAAACACACACCAATCGCCCCAGTGCTGAGAAGCTGCGGTTTGTCGAGGCCCGGGTTGGTTTTGAGATACCTCTGCTCAGGTACAGTGATTCCCCGTGACCTTTGATGAATCATGCCACCCCACCCTTGATTCCAATCATATGAGGAGAGGCAGGATTCGCTCACTGTCTTTAGTCATGGCTCTGATAAAGGGGGTGGAGCAACCACCGCAATGGGCTTGTATGGAATCAGTGCGGCATCTCCAAACAGCATACACCCCACACACTAAGGAGTGGCGTGCCAGCTCAGACACACCCCCCCCCCCAGCCGATGGGACACCTCATCGCTGACATCACCTCTGAGGATGACTGATCTAATTCAGACGGCTCCCCTGCACACACACGCCTCGTAAGTCCTGTATGAATTCCAGCTCGGGGCGGGTGGGTTTTGAGGGGTATAAAGCCAAAAGCCACGCCGCATCTGACAGCACCACCAGGAAGCCCTGAGCCAGAAACAACCTTTCTTTGGCTGATTTTAAAACTCTAGTGATTTTGCATGAGTCTGGACTAATAACAGTAAAACTATTATCCAGTTAAAATCTGACCCTCGGGGAGGCGCAACCCCTGACCAATTCTAAAGAAAAACAGGCTTCCACCCCACCCCCCTCCTTTTCAAGCTAGGCTACAAAATTTCTATGAAATATATATATATATATATATATGTGTGTGCCTGAAGAATCAGCTAGGTGATATCTATTTCTAGAATCATCTAGACTACTATCAGTTTCTAACTTAAGCTGCACTTCCTACTTCGAAATATCTATGAAATACAGTACATCTTTCCCTTGGGCCTAAAAACAAAACATTTGCTCGCACATATATAATAAAATGTAAAACTTCTTTCGTTATCTAATCAGGAAGCCAGCGCGGCAGTCTCTGAGAGCCCCCATAGCCAGGACAGGACTTATTATGTTTTCATAATTTGCATAATATGCAAATAATTTGCAATCAGATGAGGCCGCTGACACACATCTCTTGACGTTTCAGCGGAAAGTTTTTTTTTAATGGAAATGAAAGTAGACTTTCAAGACCCCTTCAGCCCGTGAACAGAGAAACATTCAAAGGTGAGCTGCAGTACACTTCTGTAAGCCACTTCCTTCATATATGTAAATTAATAATAATAATTCCTTTATATAATTCCCCATGACCAGGGGTGGTGCTAGAGATTTTGAGCCCCATGACAGTATATCATATTGGGCTCCCAACATCCTAACATCAAGCCCACCCCCACCACCCCAGCACCCCTGCCCATGGAATCTAAAATGATTTACATGCCAAACACCCCCATGACACTGACAGCCACCCCAAGCCCCCCCAGAGGTGTATTTATGCCCCACTCACCCACAGCGATGATGTTAGCGGACAGGAAGGAGGCATGGCATAGGCTGGTGGCAGCGACAGAGCGGGACTCCCGGCTCTCCATGAAGCCCTTGGGAGCCAAAGAGGGCTCTGGCTTCTTGGCAGACATAGCTTGGTCCCCACAGATCCAACAGTCCCAGGTCGGTACTCAAAAAGGTCCAGAAACGTCCTTTTCCCGAATGCTGTATGGTCACCAAGCAGAGAAGTGCAGCGGAAACTCCTTAGAAGGGCTCCAGGTTCACGATAACAGCCCCCCAACATAAATCTGGCTTCACAAATTCAGGGAATGCAGCCGTGGGATAAATTCAGCTGCGTTTGTATAAGCGGGTCCTCTGCGGGAGCTCCCTTTATCACATCACCTTCAAGTGCGCATCGTGAGAACTAGAGAGACGGATCCCCGCAGGTTCTCAGACGGGGCTGGTTAGGCAAGGGCCATCGCTGTCAGTCGGAGCCTGAGGTGGGGTCCCGGAGGTGCAGAGTGGCCGGCAGACAGCAGACATCCCAAGCTGAAGGAGAGGAAATTAGAAGGCGCAGTGTGGCGTACGTGCCCCCATCATCCAGAGCCCGAGAAAGACCCTGTAATAAGCCGGGCTTGGCCAAAGGAGCGCCTTAGCCCCGGGCCAGCTCCGTGGGAAGTCCGGAGCCAGGGGGGCTGGGGGGAGGGTCAAACCGCGAGCAGCACCTGAAGGGGAAGGAAGAGGACCAGACGTTAGTGTGGCTGTTTAGTGCATACATGAGTGAACATGCTGTCCTACGCAGCATTCCTCGGCTACGCCACCATGCTGAGCATTAAACAGACATCAGCGCTTTGCAAGCAAACGATCCTTTTCCTTCCAAGTCCAAGTTTTATTTGTCACATACGCAATGAAACACTGTACTGCTGTGCAGTGAAACGCTTTTCCACCTGCTTCCGAAATTGGGCCTGAAGGAAGTACACAATACAGTGAAAAACAAAGGACAGCGTAAAAAGAACTGAATAAATAGGGAGAAAAATAACAATAAAATAGCCAATTAAAATAGACAGCAGTATATCAACAGTTTTTTTTACCTTTACTTCTTTCAGTGTACTAAACGGCCATCACCGCGGAGGTACACATCCATCACGACTAATAATACTGCCCAGCATCTTGCCCCAGGTGCAATCCATTCAAACAGGGACAATTCACCTCTTCCTGTATCTGTTTGCACTATTGGTAAATTTGATCTGTATTGAATGATTGTTTTTTTTACCGCACTGCTTCAGGCTATTGGTCAGCATCTGCGAAACCTGCACACTGCTGACAGCATCCCGTTTCACTGCACAGTGCAGTAATTCATGCAAACTTGTCCATTTTAAGGCACTGTATTTCCTGTAAATCTGCGATTCCTATTGTGTGCCTTAGTTCTGCGTTTTGTGTGCAGTGAAGTGTTTCGGCTAAGTGTCCTGTAAGACGGCGCCGCGCTTCATGTTTGGCACCAAAACATAATGCCAGTAGAGTCTTCCGAGCCCGGACAGGATAAACGAAAACGCATTGTGCACAACAATAGGTACTTTGAAAGTGAATCAAAACAAATAAAAAGAACATCTTTCTTATTCTTTCAGTTCATCTTTTATGAGCACAGGATGTCATCAATAAAGCCTTTTTCAGAATTTATTTTTATATTGCTTCATATGCGTTGGGGGAAATCTTTTTAACACAACGGGATATTCACTTAGAGGAAAATGCTGGAGAATCAAGAAAAAAAAATCATTATATATTTCTACAGTCATGAAAAGCACATTTAAGAATGAATGCGAATAATTAAAGCCTGTGTTACGCCCAGTGCTCCTGGCCGTGACCACACTGGAAGTTCACGCCCTCAGAAGTACAATTTGCCCACCATCCTCCTCCTGTTTCAACTCGCCATCAAGACTAACAGCCCCCCCCCCACCCCTCATTCCTGTAGAGCCCCCACCCAGACCTGCCCTTTCCATACAAGGCCAACATCACTTTCAGTATCTGCTGTTCTGTCAGAGGCACAGAATCTGGTCAGATGACCCCATTCGCATGAACCACCCTCTGCTATGCCAACTTTCCCAAATTTAAGCAAACTGCCGCTCTTTCCTTCCTTTATTCACTAATGGAGTCTTAAAGCACTTATGTAAGTTGCTCTGGCTAAGAGCGTCTGCCAAATGCAGTAAATATAAATAAAGTCGCCCTCTCCTTCCAGCCACCTGCCACGTCTGACCTTCAGTCTGCGCTGATAAGAGGTGCAGCGATATGTTAAGAGTCTCGTTATTTGATTTCTGCGTGTAAATAGAGACATATCATATGCCAAGCCTTTTCTCCACTGCACCAGCTCACAATAAACAGAAAGTTTGGGCAGTTGTTACTGTTATGGAAAACTGGGTTAAATACACTGTACATTTCAGCCAAAGTTACCAGGTCAGGTCTCCGGTAAGGCCGCCCAGTAGTACTCCAAAGACAAAAATATCTGCTTAAAATAGACAAAACTACAAGCTTTTTTCCATAATGATTTCATTGTGGTTATTAGAGTCAATGTGTTTATCGAGCATATGATCAATTACAGACATTCCACCACAGAAAAACCGATTTCACAGAGGCAACATCCCACTCAAAGAAAAATAATGAGGCTATAATTGAATAATCGGACAGTTCTGGGGCTGACAACAGCTGAGCACTGGAGCGGCACAGACGCCGGGCCGTCCACAGAAGGGCACCTTGCATACACTGGGAGTGCTGCACCGGGGACCCACTCGGGGAAACCGGCCCACTTTTCATGTTGGAAACTGGGGCATTGGAGGACGCGTCGCGGAGCAGATCACGCTGCGAAGTCCGACCCAGTGCAGGCGGGAACAGAGTTGGATGGTGGCCATCGATCCTTCCCGGCGCTGACCCACCCAGGAGTTAGCATGTCGCCGCGAGAGGGCCTGGCACAGCTTTCTCGCAGCTTGGGCGAGACGGAGCAGGATCGTGGAGGATTATACACTTCCTGTTACTCTTGTCATGACTCAGACACATGCAAAAAAACCTAATCATCTTCATTCATAGCACTTGCTAATAGTTGCGATTATCTCTGTCTTCACAACTTAATTACTATTAACTAAAATCACTTCCACTGCATTAATGTGTTTTTTTCTAAAATTCAGATGCAATTTTTTTTTTTAATGGAGGTTGTAAGTATGTTTTTAGAGTCCTTTTCACCTTTCAATCACATGAGGCAAAGCATCTAAACATTTGAACTAGGAATACCAAGCACATCTGCAACTTTGAATGAATTCTAGATGTGATATGTAAGTGTCAGAGTAACACCCCCCCTTTCCGGTAGCTAACATGTGGAGAAGGCATTTTATTCTGTACTCTGCTCTGTGCTCTGACACAAATACAAGCCCCCACAGTCCACAGGGTCTCCCCCCACATTCCACAGGCTAAGCCGGCCATGCACGGGATGAATTACGCCGGGAAGGAAAACTTTACCTGTGTGTGCATTTAAAAACAAACAAGTTACTCATACAGACGTTAACAGCACGTGGAGCCTGAGGGAAACATGCGGGAAGCGAAGGCGAGGGATCGCTGCACGACAAGGGGAGGAAAGGCGAGCGTCTGGGAGGGCACACGGGGCCGAGATGCGTGTGAGCGCAGGCCCGGACGTGTCCGCCGCCGCACCGCGATTGTGCAACCGCGGGAAGCGGAAGAAGTGCGGCGTCCCACCAACGGCGAGGTTTGTCTAGGAGCCTGCCGGAGGGCCCGTGCTGACGGATGGATTTTATATAACAGGCCACAGGCCAGCTCAGTCTCTCAGCCTGCTGAAACATCCGATTGTTCGGAAAAGGTGGCACAGGTGTTCTGACTGCGTTAGCGGCCATCTGTATCGACCGACATGCCGACTCGCGACCAGGACTAGGCCCGGGGGTTAAAGCCTGACAGCCCCTCACAGCGTCTAAGCCCAGAGACTGTCATCAGCCACCAGCCTGCCCCCATTGCCTCGCTCTCTAGCCCAGAGCACTTTGCCCAGGCCTTGCCACTACGACACCTCTCCGCCATGTACACTGGTTTGATGCCTGTTGTTTTAATTAAGCACAACAAGCTGGCACAAATGGAGGTTGGTATGATTACATCTATTAGCTGTTTCAGCTCATGCTCCCTGAGAAAATGGTTACTCGTTCTCTTTAGATAATTAAAAAAATTTATATCATAAGTTCATTTGTGATCCTAAGCGGAACGGAGCATATTGGCTCAGTCAGTCATCAGGTGCAATTGTCTGGGGACTAGCAACGTAATTAATTAATCAAAGCCACAACTTTACTAGCTTTGTTACAGCACAGATATTAATGAAAAATGTGACCAGCTTTTCCCTAGTGCAAAAACCCCTATTTTCACAAATATTGAGCAAATGTCAGGCCATTCAAAATCCATTTCTGACAATCCAGTCATATTAATATTGAGATCTTATCGTAAATGACAACCAGCATTTATATTGCATAACAGAACTAGATAAGAAAGATCACCTTACAAGGCACATAGAACAGGGAGAATCTACTGAAAGAAAAGACTACTTTAGTGTTACATGAACCAAAACCATCAGTCCTCTAATTCACAATTCAAGACTGTGAGACTGAGGAGAAGGTGACACAGCACCGGCCGGAAAGGTGGGCTGTCTGCTTCGTGCAGAAAGCCTCGCAAACGCCACGGCATTCCTCAGGTGTGACAGCATATAATGACATGAGCCATGTGAGATTTACTTATAAATGACAAGAAGACAGCAAATCAGCGGCTCATTCTGGTCCGATTCTTCTCTGTCCCCACACCATGAAAGGAAAAAGCTGACTATATTCAAGCCACAACAGAGGGAAACATGGCTTTAAAAAACACCCAGTGCCAGGCTTCAAGTTTACTCGGCACCACCTCCCAACCCCCGCAAACATCACAGCTGCTTTCTGTGCGGCAGGAACAGGGAGCTCCTGTGTAGATAAGGCCGCTCTCCGTTACAGGATCAGCCATCACGTCCTTTGCAAAGGACTATCTGCATTTTCGTGCCATCAAGGAGGATTTGTAAATCCCGCCGATGACAGATATAATCTGCAGAAGAGGCCGCCAGATACCGTCTTCGATAGACCAGATTTGATCTCAAATTGTGTAAATCATTGTGTGCCTGTGATCTCATTCGGATATTTGGTTCCAGTCCTGCGTCTTTTCAGACAAAGAGGATTCTTGCAAAGTTTCTCCCCATTGAAGTTTAAATGTTTCATATAATTTCATTCATATTTCAAAACATTACCAATAAAGGGACAAAATATTATTCCGTTCCAGAAGGAGACAGTTGCCAATACCGATGTACCCATTGGGGAGCTGCCGTAGATGTTACAGAAAGCAGTCTGCGGCAGTCGGTCTCTCGGAGGAGGCCTAGCAGTGCATCCAGCCCAGGGTACCTAGCTAAATTGGTCTGGAACTACCCAGGAACGCCAACACCACAGCCTCGCGTCCGCAGAGGCACTTAACCGAGGGAGAATTGGTTCGGGTTAATCAGAGTGAGACGGCAGCTTAGCGGATTGGTTCCACAGAATGAGTGTAGACTGCCTTCCGTCTCTTAGCACCTAAGGGCCTTGCGTAGTCTGTATTCTGCCCCGATTAACGTGTGCAATCTGACACTTTACGTTTTCACTGGCAGTGCGGCTAGCGTGGCACTTGTGCCGTGCCTGACAGTGCCTTGTCACGTAACACAAAGATGGGTGTTTCCTGCTTGCGTGGTCTTTCCAGTGATTTACTGCCGTCTGCTGCGGCCCTCTTTGCCAACTCTGCAGCAGCAATAAGGCCTGGAGGCTTGGGGGTGTGTCCTACACCAGACTAGGGGGACATCTGAGCTTGGCGGCCAGCAGCAGCCCTGCCTTCACAGTGCAGTAAAGTATGCTTTATGTGCAATTCAGCCCGGTAAGGGTCCGTAAACAGACACCCCAATCCCCAGCACGGCTGAAACACACTCAGAGACATCGGGCTAAGGAAGCCTGCCTCGCAGCCAACATGGCACAGAGTAACACACTTTTAACCAGTGTTTTCAGACTTTCATTATCTTATATGGATTTCGTTGAAGTTTTTTGCACCTTTCAGATACTTTCTCCATGGCCCAACTCAGAGGAGAAATCTTACACGGTTTAATTAAAATGTTCATTAAAGCTTTAAGTTCCCTCCTTCCGTAATTTGCACCGGACACTTAAAGCTAGATTTGCCTTCGCCTTGCCTGTCACCTGACAGAAGGCATGACTAACACCACCCCTGCCCGTCTTCCACATTCTCCCCTGTAGTTGCACAACACACCTATTACAAGTTGCGCCCATTTAAAGTTCAAGGGCACCACTACTTTCCTCCAAGCTCTGCCCTCTACCGCAGTCCCCCGTGGAACACGCCGCAGCGGCGATGCTCACCTTCCAGGCTCCCTCACTCACCTTCTCAAGACAAGCAGTGACCCGTGACAGCCCAGTCGGGGTGGCGCGTGATGGACCATACCTTCCACACACACACACACACACACACACACACAGGCACGCACGTGTGTACACACACACGGAGCGGGGCTCCCGGGCTGAGCACCAGGAAGCTATCCGGTGCCATCTGAGTTGCTCTGTCTGAGGTGGGAGTTCCCGCTCTGCCTCGCACCTCCCAGCAGCCGCTAATTATGCCACAGCGACCCGGTGGCAAGTCACGGCGATTGTGTGCAAAGGGAAGCGAGTTACCGGTGCAGCAGGCAAGCCTACACCATCTGCCACACGCTACTGTCAAAGCAAAGCCATCAAAGACTCCTCATTTACAGCTCATGCTCTCTGGTAGCAGAAAAAAAAGGATTCTCTAAACTTTCTTTACTCCCAAGTACCCTTCATAGTACTGCAGAAGATAAGGTTACATTATTTAACTGTTCTGAGGTTAAAACCACGCAGAGTTTACTCCATGTCATTCACTAGTAGGCAGATCACTGCATCTCAACCATATTTCCATGTAAATCGTTTTTGGCTACTTTTACTGATGTGACACTCTTTCTTACAAAAACACGAAAAAGGTTAATGTCAACTGAAACCGGCACAATACATATTACAGATCAATAAATAAATTCTGCTTGCATAGGAAACATCTATGTGTGGATTTTTACTCTTTTGACCTGAATTACCCACCTCTGGAAATACCCTGCGATGGACGACGTGATCGAGAGTAAGGAGAAACGTTAATTTCAGCTCTGAATTAAACAGTCTTCAATTTTCACCCACGGTTAACAACTTATTCCCCAATCCCTTTAGTGTAAGAGACTTACTCAGCAACTGCACAAGTATAAATAACTGAATAATGTCCGGATTCCGAACAATAAACTGTGACTTGTTGTGTTTTTCCTTTACATTCAGTCATGCGGCGCGGTACTGAAGCGCTTCTGTTCGCCGCCGCTGCAGACCTAGGCCGGCAGAACAAGGCCCGATTGTGTGCAGCCGCATCCCGCAGCCCGCCTGCTTTGCACCGTGAATAATGGCATCATTTAAGCATCTGTTTGCTCTGCGCACGGTGTCTTTATCCAGGGGCAGACCCGACAGCGCACGGCAATGCTGGAGAAGCCCGGCCTCACAGCCGTGCCACGGGGGCCAAAGTCCCGGCCAGACGTCACCCGCCCCGCCCGCCTGCCCTGTCGTTTACAGCGGAAGCAAACGGGTTACTTAGAGGGCCACGGTAAAACAAAGGCAATTCGTAGTTTGACCAGTTAGCAGACACGATTAATCAAATTTATTGCGCCAGTTAATTATTGCCCAGTTAGGCAATAAAAGAAACCACGTCATAAACCCCTAAATGAGCGCAGTATCTGGTCATTACTGCCGCTATGGTCATAACTTGCAGCTATGGCAGTAACGTTTAATGTGTGCTTATTTATCATGTGGCCCCCCGGCACTGACTAATATCACAGCTACATCCTCTATCCCTTGAATAAACATTGCCAAGCTTTTTGTAACAAATCTGTCACCACAGCTGGACACTAGGGTCGCCCACGATAAATTTTGCGGACCGGGAGACTGACTGCCTCACAATAAATTTGGCCACCCCACAATCCCATCAGCCTACCAGGAAAATGCCTGGCATGCCGGATGGGCATTCCAGTCCTGTCTGCCACAAAAACTAAAACACAATCCACAGGGACAATGCGCAGGAGCAATACCATTATACAGGTCTCAAAATGAAAATGCACATTACACATGGTTACTACAGCTTATGCAAACACAAAGGCCTACTATGAGCAAAGTAACTACAATAAGCACTTTACGATGGTGATGAGGTTGTTCTTCTCCAGGTCTAACCAGTCGGTTATGGACAGTTTGGCCATACCTGCATGAAGGTGGCCCGCTAATCAGCTTTTGTTCTAGGGATGTTAACTGAACATTACAATTAAGGTACAGAAACAAGTGCCCAATTTCCTGGAGTTCCCAGAATGTTATCCTACTACTACGACTAAGACTAATAACATAAACATATTATTCTCAACAATAATTGTATTAAAAGAATTTTCAGGTAATGATGTTATTGTGCTGACTTTGACAGAACCTTTGTTCAAATGTAAAACATGGAAATAACGTTCCATGAGCGTTGCAATACTACGAACTGCATTCTTTGCCAACATTGAGAAGACCTTCACGTAACATTGGCTTAAGTTCTGGGAACCTTCACTGAAAGCTGAGTGTATGTGCTTAACTTTGTGTTTGGATATATGGGGTTATGGCCTGCCACCCATGCATTTTATTATCTTATTACGTTTATCTCTGTATGTTCTTTCTAGGCCTACATTGTTAGTGTTGATTAATATTTCAATATAGTAGCCTATTTCAAAATGCGCTAATGTTTCTGCATTTATTTTCTTTTTTGTATGTTTCATAGTGGTTTTATCTAGAGCTGTCACGATTACGCGATTAAACTCGATTATTTTAAAAATCGATTCAAATTCTCATTCTCAATTTCTAGGCAATATGGCGTAAGGGAGACGGTGCATAGCTGATGAAATTAAAAATAAAGAGCGAAAGCATCGTTTGTGTGGAAGTAGCTCACTTTAAAAGTTAATGAAAATGCAATCGTCTGTAAGAATGGCAAAATATCGCCATAGCACGACTGCGATGCAAATATATATACATCTTAAAGAAGACTTTCGGGTTTAGAATGCGAGCTTAGCCATAAATAAGTTCCATTTATTAGCCCATCCAGTCTGCCATAACTTTAAAATCATTTTGTTTAATTTACGATCTATTTCATATATCCTATATGACAAAAACGAAAGGTTAAACGTGCTTAAACGAAGGTTAGCACCGTCACTCAGCCGTATCATCTTACACAAAACGGTACGTAATAGCATATGACAGGCTCGATCGGCTCCAGCTCTCGGTAACAGGGTGGGCCAGGAAGATTTTGGGGGGTGCCAATTACATATAAAAAAATACACTTGACCCCCTCTTGGCTGGGTGGACCGGCCTTGTGATTGGGGAGCCAGGGCCCCCTGCCCCCCAGTGGAGCCAGGCCCGGCATATGATATTATTTTATGTGAAAGTTATGTGAAGAACCATTACAATTGCAAAGCTTACAAAATTTTGGTTCATACGACTGAATGAACCTGTTTAGTGGAGCTCTGACTTGAACCCAGCAGACTATTGCGGTCATTGCGATATGTGACAACGGCATGTGCATGAAATTCCATCTCGATATTAACACTTGAAATTACTAAAAAATACCTGTAATGTATGCATTCCCTAAAAGTTTAAAAATGCGAATTATTCGAGTTTGGTACGTACTACTGTTCCGTTCACCACACAACTTAAACAATTTCATTGAATAACTTTGCTTATCTTAAATTCATCTATAGGCTATACCTAACACTCCAGTATAGTCATAACCGACATAAAGAACAAAACTCTTTTTATTTAAATATGTCGGGTGATTTTTGTACAGGTTTGTCCAATTCGTTCTGAACAGCCTACCATGCCCGTAGCCTGTGACTGAACTCCAATACACCTGGATGTGAGTATTATATCTGTAATGCGAACAGCTTCATTCAGCTTCATTCCTTTATTTCTGCACAACTGCAAGCTAACACTATTTTAGGATTGCGATTATGTATATACCTGTCAATTTCACTGCGCTACACAGAAGTTTCCTAACTTTTGCTGCCCTGCGGAATCACAAATTCTTAGTCATCAAAGAAACACCCAGGCAACCGAAGTCATGACTTTCCAAAATTACACACCTGCCGTGTTCAAGCGCAATGTTCTACTTAATATAGGCATACAGTCCACTTTTTGGTTTTCTTTTTTATCTGACAATACATTGCCAACTACCATGCACTGCAAGTAGGGACAGTATAAAGGCTTACCTTTGTACGTTTCCTTCAGTACTACTTAATTCCATGCCCTCCCGACTTCCAAGAAAAAGTCTCTGCGAGCCGCCCAGTCTGACTTTGCGTTGTAAGAAGTAACAAGTAAGTAAAAACTGACCGCCCGCCACTTATCAACAAACACAAAAGGATTTCTCCCCAGTCTGTAGTAACTAACAAAAGTTAATGTGTGTGTCTGTTTTCTAATCAAGCAGCCCGAGAGTAACTTTCCTGGCCGCCTGGTTTGCTTGCTGCCGGCGGTATTCTCTTCACATCGGAAGAAAGCCAGTGTTCACCTGGTGGATTAAAAAAAAAAACTGGAGTTTTATTTTTCTTTATTGAAATAACAAAGAAACTGGTTCTGCAAGTTCCCCGGACAATGTCAATCGTCACAGACTCGGTAACTCAAGAACAATACTTAACGATGAAACACAGTATCAAATAAAAAAAGGATAAATATAGGAAGATGACCCAATCTGATAATTTAGTTATTTTTGCATTACGTTTCAATCACTGCAAGTTCAGTACTTCCCATACAATTTTAAAATATTAGCATTACAGTGACGATATTGAACACGTTAATAAAGCAAATAAATCAAATTAAAATCTCACATTAAATCATTTCTGCATATTATCCTTAGGAATCCGAACGTCACTGGTTAACACAGGTTTTAGATAAGCCACAAAAACATCGATTTTTTTAATTGATTATGAAGTGAAAATTGGGTACAAACATATTTCGAAAACAGATAAAGGAATATAACTAAAATAAGTTGCCCGTGCGTGCGCTGTGTTCTACAGTACTGTAAGAGTAAGTGCCAGGAGGACTACGCGCATACTTCCGGTTGGGGGCGCTGTTAGTAATAGCAGGACATTTATACGTAGTGGGGACGCTCTTCTTTCAAATGGGAGAACTGTGACAAGTGAGGAAGATAGCATGTTTTAATATCGGTGCCTCAATACTGGCGCTTTCTGAAGCAGGTAACTGGCGGTGTGCTTTTTAACGGGCAAACAGGCGGGCTGTTTGATGTCCGAGATGCGTAGGCGAAAGGTTTAAGCGCCAGCCAGCCCCCTGCGCCCTGGGCCGAGCAGAATGCCTCTCATTCCCGCAAATCAGCCTCAGCTCCTCCGCGCCAGTCAGAAGGACGAGTACTACCGGAACTGCCTCCGAAACAACGCGAACGAGGCCTTCCAGAGCTTTGCAGGCAAGTCCGACGGGGAAACCCGCGCCGCCACGCTTCATTCTGTCATATAAATATAATTTCGGGTGCTCTTATACACGCTCTTGCACTGACGGGGTAGGACGTGTCTACACGGTGATGCTGATTCGTTTTATGTCACATGCAGGTTCCAAAAGATGGCTCGAGTGGAGAAAAGAGATCGAGTTGCTTGCAGATCTTGCATACTATAGCTTAACAACATTTGCGGGTAAGGAAGGCGAAGACAGCTTCTCGTTAGTGTGCATTTACGTTTAAATGCATTGTTTGGATCGAAACTTTTTGTAGAAGCCGCTTTGAGTTCATGTTTTCGTCAAAAATTGACAACTTCACACGCCTTTAATGTTGTACGGTTCAGGTTATGACTATTGCCGAAGGTTACATACAACAGTAATGTCCCCCGGCGACCTGAATCGAAAAGCTGAAACGCTGTACTTTGTTCTGTGCGTATAATTATTATTCCTGATTTCAAATGATCTTATAACTACTCTTGCACTCTCCTTTTAGGATACCAAACTCTGGGCGAGGAGTATGTTAACATTGTCCAAGTGGACCCCACCAAACTTAGAGTCCCGTCTCGTAGTCGTCGAGCCGCTCTGATCTTCCTCCACACCTTTGTGCCGTACAGCCTGGACAAGATTTTGGTGTACCTGGAAAATGATCTCCAGGCTGAAGATCTGAACTCCCAGGCAGGCCCGGCTGAGACTGGTCACTTGTGGAGCCCGGCCTCATGTGTGCGGACCCAGATCCGGCGGCTGGTGAGGCTGCTAACTGAGCCCCAGAGGAAGGCCCTGCTGCCGGTGCTCCTCGTGCTCCAGCAGGGTGTCTCCCTGCTGCACAGGTTCCATGTTGCCCTCTTCTACCTCAGCGGGACCTTCTACCACCTCAGCAAGAGGGCGGCAGGCATCACGTATGTAAGTGGCCCTGAGTCTCGGTCCTGCCCTTGTTTTTATTAATTTGAATAAGGCCAGTTATTTTAAAAACGTCTGTTTAGAGATTGGTTGATTTAGAAGCCTGAGTACTTCAATGATCAACAAAGATCAGGCAGTATGTCATTTGCTTAAAGATGCAACCCAAACATGTAACCCATAGGCTGCCTGTTTAAGTACTGTGACAGGACATCTGTATAAAGGGTATCTTTTGGTTGAAAAACAAGCACAAATGCTGACTTTAATTTGGTAGATATTCACACAGAATGCATAAAAAGCTAGGAATCTGTTGAATATGAAGATGAGGGTAGAAAAAGGACGAAACCCTGACTCTTGTGTAAGTTATAGGAATACAGGGTTAATGTGCAGATGTGTTTGGATCACATGGCTCGCCACGCCTTTGTTCCGTTAAGCTACGTGTCCTGGGCATGTCTGCCGATGAGCGGCTGATCCTCAGCAGCTACAGAGCGCTGGCCGTGGCCTCCCTGCTGCAGCTTGGCCTCACTCTAGTGCTGCAATTCAACAACTTCAGGCAGCGACAGAGAGCCAGACAGGAGTGGAAACTCCACCGAAATCTACCTTCCAGGTACAGGAAATAATTTATTAAATGATACTTATAATAGTTGTCTGAGGATTAATTTTATAAATGGATTAAAAAATGTTACCTGGGCTAATTATGTCTTTATGCAAGGTTTATTAATCCATTTATTAATACTTTTGACCCTGATGGGCAGCAAGGCAGCTCAGTGGGTAACATTGTTGCTTCACACCTCCAGGGTTGGGAATTTCTATCCTGCATTTATCCTGTAACCTGGAGTGTGTGTGGCTCCCTTTTCTTACCTGGGTTTTCTCCCGCAGCCCAAAGACATGCAGTTAGGTCCTCACTGGCATGTCTGAATTGAGCAGAGAGAGTGTGTGAGTGTGTGTGAGAGAGAGATGCCATCACATCCAGGGTGTGCCCCAGCCCTGTGACCTATGCTGCCTGTGTAACCCTGATCAGGATCGCTTGTTGCCTGGTGGGTGGATGGTGAGTTGTTAAGCGCTCTTGTGCCACTGCTTTGCCGATTCTGTGCACAGTGCCCAACATGTGGAGGCTGCCGGCTCCCGGGCCTCCCGCTGTATCCTGTGTCTGGAGGAACGACGACACTCTACCAGCACTCCCTGCGGGCACCTCTTCTGCTGGGAGTGCATCACCGAGTGGTGCAACACCAAGGCGAGGCTGGTCTGCTGCGCACACACACACACATACACACACACACACACTGTTGTTTGCCGGCATGGTAAATTTAATGAGATGATTACAACGTAGCAGAATCAAATCCACTCTGATCCACTCGTATTCTGTATGCGTAAATTGCAGCCATCTGCAATTTAAGTGTGAAACCGGCTTTTCACATGCACCACAATCCTCCCAATTTCCACCCCCATGTCTGAGTTCTTGAGGCCCTGATTGGAGGATTGAGATCCTAACCCCGAGATGATGTGATCCCTCCAGCAGCCTCTAAAATTAAGTACAGTAATGCAGCCTTGTTTCTACCAAGCAGCCCTTTCGTAGAAGTATCCAGACATGCTGATGCAATGTCTGAAGAATGCAATTGCTGAATAAACTGCTTGCTTTTCTCAATACCATACAATATTCATATCGCCCATCTGTGAACTGTACGTGAAAAGTGAATCTTTGTTTTGTTCCTTTTGCAGGCGGAATGTCCATTATGTCGGGAGAAATTCCTGCCTCACAGACTGGTATATCTACGGAACTACAGATAGTGGGGCCGCACGACATTGGTTTTGATCACTTGATAATTATCTTCATTTGACCCTGTGAACATTTGTTTAATAATGAATCAAATGTGATTTTTGCCTTTTGTTCAGTGATTTCTGATTATTACTTAAAAAAATGGAACGTATTTCTGAATACTGGATTGTATCAGTCCGCGTAAATATAATTTTATGTATAATAATTTTACGTATAATATTATGTCAACAGCCTTAATATAATGGAAATAACCCAAATGAATAAAACTCACCCATGAGAACTATGCTGCCCCATCTGCCTGCTGTTAGGCCTTCTTGGTTTTAAAATGTCTTGGGCAATCAGATCACAAGTGGACAGTTGAGACATATCGTGGTTTACATGTGTCTCTATCATGCATCTCTAAGGTGTCCAGCTGACCACATCAGGCTTAAAGCACTTTGAGACAATATAATGTTGTGAAAATGCGTTGTACAAATAAAAATTAATTGAATTAAATCTGTCCATATTTCATTACTGCCCCACATAAGGTTATTGCGATGCGTCGGGACATTAGCGCTTACGAAAGCTGGTCAGATGTCTCCCCGACAACCTCAGCGAGTGGTCTGAGTAATCAAATAATGAGTTCTGGTGGTCGCTTACACTAGTATTAAGCGCTGTCTGCTCACGGTCCAGTCGCCCAAGGTGCATTTTATAACCAAGTGTAAGCAGAGCTTTAGACATTCTGCACAGTTTGCTCTATAGGCATAGTGGCAGTCAGTGGCAGCTTTGTTTCAATAAACACCTGTTGATCTGGTGGTATTTGGTTTATTTGGTTACCCATCATGCCTTTTGTTTCTCAGTCTTTCCAGAGCTTCTAAAATCTGCATTAAATGATCTTTAATATATTCTTTTTCTGGCATCTGATACGTGGGATATACTACAGTTTGCATGCTGTCTGGGCTCCTTTGGTAATGGAATAAGTCCGTCTATAGGTCATTGAGTTGTTTTTCAAATTTGGTCAACGCTTTAATTCTTCGTCTGTTAGTCATTCTTACTTTAATTTGCCATCTCCCCCCAGCCTTCCATAGCAGCAGTTCAAGAGTTTTGTGAAATGCACAATTGTGAAATGTCCTTGTGGCAAAACAGCTCTGTGACTGTGCATAGACACACATGAACTATAAGTGGAAAAGTAAGATAAAACTGAGAGAACTACTAGAAAGGCAATCAAATTGTATGAGTGCAAATGAAGTGTGCAATGTTAGATGGAAAATCCTTCCACAGTATTGATGTCAAGTGCAAATGTAAGTGGCATAATTATCAGAATTTAAGCCCAGAAAGATGACAATGCTTATGCAGATTTTAAAGTTCCTGTCACCTGAGGGAAAAAGCTTCTCCTCAGCATCTCAGTCCTGGCCTTCTGGCTACGGAGTTGTTTGCCTGAATGTAGCCACTGGGAAAGTCCATGGCTTAGCTGAGATGTGTTTACAGTTTTGTTTTGCCCTGGTCCTGCACTTATGGGTGTAGACGTCCTGCAGGCTCGTCAGTGTTGTCCCAGTGATCCGTTCAGCACACTGAATGTAGACGTCCTGCAGGCTCGGCAGTGTTGTCCCGGTGATCTGTTCTGCACATTGGGTGCAGACGTCCTGCAGGCTTTGCAGTGTTGTCCCGGTGATCTGTTCAGCGCAATGGGTGTAGACGTCGTGCAGGCTCGGCAGTGTTGTCCCGGTGATCTGTTCAGCACATTGGGTGCAGACGTCCTGCAGGCTCGGCAGTGTTGTCTCGGTGATCTGTTCAGCACATTGGGTGCAGACGTCCTGCAGGCTCGGCAGTGTTGTCCCGGTGATCTGTTCAGCACATTGGGTGCAGACGTCCTGCAGGCTCAGCAGTGTTGTCCCTGTGGTCTGTTCAGCACACTGGGTGTAGACGTCCTGCAGGCTCGGCAGTGTTGTCCCAGTGATCCGTTCAGCACACTGGGTGTAGACGTCCTGCATGCTCAGCAGTGTTGTCCCGGTGACCTGTTCAGCACACCACATTGTTCTCTGCAGTCTGTGTTCTCCTGGAAGTTGCAGCCACCAAACCAGGTGTTAATGCACCCAGTAAGCGTAAACCCTACAGTAGCACTGAAGAATGTCTTTAGCATAATGAGGGAGACAGTTGCCTGAGGTGATACAGGCGCTGCCTTTCTTTCTGCACCAGTGTGGAATTGTCATTAGTCCATTTCAGGTCCTCGGAAATGATGCACACTGTAATACCTGAAGCTGTGGACATAATACCTGTAACCTGGAGTAACACCACTGAGACAGTGCCTCCACCTCGTCCAGACTCATCCTCACTGGAGATCAGTCTTACCGTCACCGTGCCGTCAGCAAATTTCAATTCAATTCAATTCAGTTTATTTTTATATAGCGCCCTTCACAACAGGGTTGTCCCAGGGCGCTTTACATGGG
>JAODKN010000013.1:127607-154626 GCA_026774425.1 Petrocephalus zakoni | reverse complement strand
GGGCGGTAATGGTCAGAAATTCTGCGGGAGCGGGCGGGAGCGGGATGAAAAAAACAGTCCCGCGCAGGGCTCTACTGTGTACCTTTGCTATATGTAAATGTACCCTTTAAAGTACAGAAATGGCCCCCGAGGAACATTTTGATATCATTAGGGGTACATTAATGTTGTTTGTATCTTGGTAATGCACCTCAAACATCCCCAAGGTACAAATGATATTAACGTACCCCCAATTATTCAAACACGTTCCTCAGAGTCCCTACAGCTAGGGTACAATTGGCAGACCCTTGAGGGTACTCTCCCAGTGACAAGCAAAGGTACAAATTGGTACTCTTTCCTCTGAGAGTGTATATAGTATTTTTGAGCATTAGAACACTGTTTGCATTGTGACACAGTGATACAATTCACTACGGATACCTGTTAAGTATCGACGTATATTACTTCATCGTTAGCAGGAAAACAGGGGCAAAGTTAAGCTTCAGTATAAAATGATTATACACAGGTCAGAGTGGTCAATCGTGAGGCTTGGGAGAATTATCGGCGGGTCGTTTGGCTGATGTGCCGCTGCGAAATAAAAAATGATTTGACAAGTTTAAAATTGAGCCGATCGGAAACAAAATAAATTTTTACAACAAAATTGCAAAACAACGTGCGCACGCGCGCGTGCGCGCCGACACGCGCACAGACACGCTAGTTCCCCGCGAGATGCGCAAATAGGCGTCCTCGTCACTTGGAACGCAGACAGCTCAGTGCGCGTTTGCTGAGGTACCGCAACTGGAAGTTTCTCTAACGGTGCGTGTTAGGAGGAGACAAGACGGCACTGGAAAGGTCAGGCTGCTTGAACAGTTCAATATGCTAGTCATAATTCATTTTCTTCTTGAAATATCAGTAATACATGTATCGGGATAATAAGACTTGAACTGTGGCATCATTTATCAAAGTTCCCTCTGAACGAGGGCAAACTGGGCTGATATTGAGCATAACACTCTTGAAAATTATAATTTAATAAATATGTTGGTCCGCAAAATTTAATATTCGGAATCTTAATACTTAATACACATTGCATTTTTCTTAAACTGAAGCCAAATACCTCTACTAACTTTGAAAAATAAATAATAACAAACTGCGCATTCGAAGGTTTATTAAAGCACTTACCAGAAAGACGAGACAGAAAAGATCTGAATAATAGCTGCAAAAATGCATTGTGAAAAAATCTTCAACTAATTGAAAAAATATAATAAGCCAATGCGCTATTCAGACAAGGGGAAGCTTATCGTAAACCGTATATATAGTGCAAACGCAAGGCTCCTAAGCCCACCGCGCTATGAGTCAGGCATCACTTTCCATATAAGGGAAAATGCTGACTATACAATCAATTAATTCATAATCGACGGCAGGGGTCGCTGCTGGTTCTGTGGAGCCCTCATCTTTCGCCTTGGGTGTGTGTTGCTCGTTATCCCCAATCCAGCTGTGTGAACTGTGCACACCTGCATTGTGTCAGCCCCTCGTTAGTCATGTGTATGAGTCGGGGGTGCCCAACTTGAGTCCTAGGGGGCCTGGATCCACTACAGTTTGCAGATTTCCCTGCTCAAACATACATATTAAAAATGGTAATTAGCTGATCAAGATGTTTGAGCAGGGAAATCTGCAAACGGTGCTGGATTCTGGCCCTTCCGGATTGGAATTGGGCACCGCTGATATAAGTGTTTCTCAGTCCAGTGCCTTCCTGTTTGGTCATTGATGTCAGTCTTCTTGTTGCCTGTGCCCTTCCCAGTATTAGTACTGTCCCCTCACAAGTCCTCTTTGTTTATTTGCTCCTGTTTTGGTGCATTAAAGCCCTTTTTTGTTCTCCTGATTTTCTCCTAATCTTCATCTCTCGAGTCATGACACCAGATGCCTCACAAGCCGTGATTTATTTAGCCAGGGGTGTTGGAGGGGCTGGGATACCATGACAGATTCAGGGGGCCCAGCACTGATTGAAGGGGCAGCAAATTCACCCCCGCTTGGCAAAATCAACTGATCGACTGAAAAGGCCAACCCAAGCAGGGGTCCCAAGGTGGCATTTTCTCAGCCCCCCCGCCCAGGGTGTCTAGCCATTTCCTAGCCTTTAGCTTGGATGTTTTAATCATGGTTCGATTTCCAGGGGGGGTGAGGGGACCTCGGTCCCCCTGAAAAGGACACAAGCCTCCCCTGAGACGTTTAGTGAGAGCACTATTTGTTGTCTACGTTTGCGTTATAGATTATATTTTCCATACATTAAAATACATTTTTTATAAATATCAATATTGTGTTTATTGGGTAATTTCATTTTCCGGTATTAAGTGCCTGTAGTCACAGCTAACATATGTATGCGTGTGCATATGAGTTGGGATGTCGTGGTGCACTCCAGAAAATAGGGCTTCCCCAAAACCCTGGTTTTAATTACCATGCTCTTAGACCATGAAAGCTCCGGCAGAATAGGTTTGCGGGCCAAGCCCCGGATCATAAGATCCTTTCAACGTGTTAAATGATACATTTTTTTAATGTTTAATGAGCTCGGATAGTTTCATGGAACCATTTCTAAATTTATTTAAGAATGAATCTGAGGTATTAGTAAGGTTTCCCTATATGGTGAAGTCTCAGCTTTAATGGTTTACAATTTTATAAATAGTTGTTTCAAGAAGGATAACAGAGAACTTCATTGGCAGTTGATATTGGTTTTTTTGTCTCCGTTTTCTTAAATTTGTTTCCGTTCTTCTCCATGTCAATACATTAGGCGTAATCAATTCTTAGAAAACGAAACAGATTGTGGAGTAGTGTACATAATTTTATGTAATTTTAAATGAATCCACCGATCCATTACTGGAGCCATCATCCATCTGGAGCGGGTTTTCCGAAAGCTTTGTATTTCTAAGTAGATCATTATCTAGTACATGAGAATAACTGCTCATTTGCGATATTTCCTTGAATCCATTCGTAACTAAAGTTCATAGTTCGAATTCTTGCTAATTTTCCGGGTGCCTCCGAATAACTAGTTATTTTCTGCGTCGTTCTTTATTTGAACTTTTGCCTGCTGTCCTGTGACAGACAGAGACCAGCCCAAATAGATTACAAAAACACACTGGCACTCTTTTTTGGACAATGTAGTAATGCTGATGATATAACAAGAGGTCAATTCCAATATAAAACTATAATGTAGACTATAAATTAGCACTATTACATAAATACAACTGTTAATAATGTTAATAACTGTTAATAAGGCTCAATGCAGTATTGCAATTGTTTAACCTTCATCATCAACATCAAGCACTTCACTACCAGGAACAGGAAGCCCTGGGGCATTGTGCTGAAGTTAGGGCAACTTTACTCAGAATTCATTGATAGAGGAATCTTGCGGTGAATGTAGATGGGGACTAAAAGCCGTCTTTGTCTACATTCATTGTGAAAATGCTTAATGCTTTCAACGCTTTTATGATCAAAAGCTCACTCAAATACTTTCTCAGACTGTATAACACAAATTACAACGTGGGGAAACTCTACGATATGCCAAAACTGACTCAGATTTGTGTGTGTTTTAAACTGTATTTTTGTATTTATTGTATTTTTATTGTATTTTTACTCTGTCCACTCAGGGGGGTCCTGCATTGTGCCCTTTGACTCTATCCTGGGATAGGCTTCAGATTTTCCATGCCCCTGTTGTGAATAAGCATGGAAATGCATGAATGCTTGGTTATATATATATATATATATATATATACATATATTAATGTATATTAGTTTTATATTCAGGAATATCACTAGAATTTTCCTATGAACAACAATATAAGCAACATGTTTGGCAAACATACATTATTTGTAATATATTCATATTTTCAGCTTTCATGTCCTAGATATCAAGGCATCTTTTTGTTATTTACATTTATGACTGAGTTATCATGTTTCCGTTATTGTTCTGCTAAAGGTAAAACATTGTTGTCAGTTATGGATAATTCACCAACACTAACTAAACAATTGTTTATGGTAGACTTCATGTTCAGGAATAGCTTCCAGAGATAAGAAGAATATTGTAGGGTGACTTTTGCGTGCATGGACATATTTTATGGGGTCAGTGTCTCGGTTTTAGTTAGATTAGGATAAAGGTATTAATCCCAGATGGCAAGCCAGAGCTTTTATTTCCAGTAAGCTCAGATGTTGACTTCTTGTTTTTCATAGCTGTGTATCAAATCCGGGACACTCAGGCGGTTGTGGAGAAAAGCCGACATTCATATGATAAAGTATGTAGATAACTGTGGTCGTCCTGAAGGATCAGCAGGGTTGTGACCGAGGGGCTGGCGTTGGCAGTGGGGAAGCTTGCCTACAACGCTGTTTGTTGATGGCTTTGATCGGCACTGAATGTGATGCGCTATTGATAAAGGAAGACATGTAGAAGTAAAACAATGATGAACAATCGTAATATACCTGAAACTATGGAATATTATCTTGTATTGCATAACATGCAACAGTATAATATCTTGCTGGAACGCACATTGATTATTGTCTTATGATGCAATCCACACAAGTAATCAATACATTATGTATTTGCACTCCATGTTCGTCTTAACAGTTATTGTTGACTATTTCGCACAGCCCTGCATGATTGCCCACACAAACAGGCCCAGTGGCTTATCTCTCTTGAAGGCCACGATAATGAGTTTGGTAGCTTATCTGTCAAAACGGATGCACCAAGTGTTCCTACCAGGGAGAAGGGAATCACTCAACCGCGTCGGAAAAAAGGGCTGAACATGGGAAAGACTTACATGATTATTATAATTTTTACTGAAATATTGAGCAATACAGAAATATGATCAGCAAGCTTATAAAAAAAAAAGGGATGTGGATCAGGGGACAGCAACAATGGTGAATGGCTAAAGTGATGATGATGCTTAAAGTGAAGTCATTATTGAAAGATAAATTGTTGTGTAAAGGGGCAACCTAAATGATTTATTTGTACCATTTGAGGGGCAATCAAAAGGACACCCTGCCCCCGAGTCTACCAGTGTTGTGCTGATTTAGGGATGCCACACGTCCCTTAAAATATGGAATCGTCCCGTATTTGACAATAAAATTGTGCGCCCCGTTTTTGATCAATACGGGATGCGGTTTGTCCCATATTTCCGAGTTGTGATGAACGCAACATCATCCCGTCCACATTTAGTATGAAAACGCAGCTGTATTGATTAGATTCATTTGTGTTATTTATAGTTAATGGATGAGTTAACAATGTATATCCTGAAAATTAATTTAATTTGTTAACTGTTTTGCACCTTAAGTTTTGATGTAAAGGAACTGATTTCATGTGTCAAAGCTAATTTCATTACCAATAAGAGTTAATAACTGAAAAGTTTTTCATTCAGTTAGTTTCATATCCATTGATAATAAAGTACTTCAAATATTAAGTATGCGCCGTATTACTTTCTTGAGACCATAGTTTAATCGGCACATTGTGGTCTCTGGCCTAAATTAATTTCAGATCTACTAGAACGGTATGAAGCATCCAGACCCCTTAAGTCATCTGGGAAAGGCCTGCTCAGTGTTCCCAGAATCAAGACCAAGCAGGGTGAAGCAGCGCTCAGTTTCTATGCTCCCCGTCTGTGGAACCAGCTTCCTGAAGACCTGAGGTCTGTTGCAGCTGTTAGCTTATTTAAGTCAGGACCTAAAACGTTTCTGTTTGCTGCAGCTTTTCAATAAATTAAATCGGTTTAGTCATATTCTTTCTTTAAAAACATAACTTCTTTTCAGTTACCCATTTATTTGTCTGTTTTGGCTTTTTATTATTACTATCTATTAGTTCATTTTAATTTATTTTTAATTAATTTATTTTTATTATTTCCTTTTCCTTATCTTTTAAATGTGATTTTGATGTTTTTATTTGAATGTATTCCTGTCTTTGTAAAGCACTTTGAATTGCCTTGTTTCTGAATTGTGCTATATAAATAAACTTGCCTTGCCTTGCCTAGGGGTCCTTTATTTTTCAGCATGAAATATCCAGTATGTTTTTTGTGACCAAAACAGTCATCCGACCCATTCCAATGGATGATATATTGTTGCGTTTGCTTTTAACTTTTTATTCTTGATGGAAGTGGGCTTGTTTGTACTAAAACGTTGTCTGGCTTCTTTAAGGGCTGACTGCATTGAGCGGTATCAGTTTCCCCGGGGGACTCCTGATACGCCGCTGTTCTTGTGTATCGTTTCCCTGGCAACTGAACAAAGCCAAGACCTTATCGACTTCAGTCATATAAATGCAATGAAAAGAAACATCTTAAAACAATTTCTTATTCTTCGTGCTGGTTCACGGGTGGAGTCGGTACATCTCTGGGGAAAAAATAACAAAAGGCCAGCGGCGATACGTTTTTAGCCCCTCCATAAAGTGAGTAAGGCAATTTTAACAGTTTTGAAAGGAATACGTAATTTAGAGACGCTTCGCTTCGGAGTGCTTAATTGATGAGAAGCGCCGTGCGGTCTTGCGTAAAGTTAGCCGTTAAAACGGTAGAAGCAAACTATAAGCGTTGTCATCACACGAACATTATGACTATAGTATCGTATTAGCGTGTTCATGGTTTCAGTAAATCTACACGTAGAAAACTTCTTGTGTCTCTCGCTCATAGTTGAAATAATCATGAAATTACTAAGCGCAGACTAACGTTATGAGAACGTAACTGATTACTATAATCATTCGTTCAGCACTCAGAACGAGCACGTCAGATTAACATATTGCATTTCCCTCTGTTTTTAAAAGTAGATCTAACGTGGCAAAGTCATATTTCAGAACTAAAAGGTTTGAGTGTATTTTACAGGCCATTTAGTTGGGTTTTTAATTTGACATATAAAAACGTTAATTAAATGTATAAAAGACTCAGCAGAAAACACCAAGTGCTCGAATACAGTCACATTTTGTAGCAAAACACAAAACTTTTTTCCAAAACCATACCGCACTTTTTTACTATACACCACATATTTTTAACAAGTGACCTACATAATTTTTCACAGGCACAACATTTGTATTTTAGTGCGTGTTGAAGGATAAACAGCAACAACAGTCTATAATAATTATTATAATGATGGCATCTGATAATGGCCAAACTCCCCGCCTTTGTAAAACAGGCATTTATTTTCTGTGGACAATGAGAACAATGAGCTTTTCTCTACCTTAGTCCACTTGTAATCTGCAACAGAGAGGTTTGTTTCTAATTTAATGTCATATAAATATTTCTTTAAAATGGATTGAATAATAAGACACACTTTTGTGACCGCTGGTCAACAAAAACTGAGAAATCATGATGACTGTGTACCAGGAAACCGGCACAGAAGACCTATACAGGGAGACCGGAAACCAAGAGAGAGGCCTGGCTCCAGACATTACAGCACTAAAAAACTGAGTTGGGGGCGCACCTGTGGGGCACAGGATAGAGAGGCCTGCTTCTAGTCTCAAAGCTTGGCTCGGTATTTATGGAAAAACCAAGGCTGTGAGGGTAAAGGAAGGAGTCAGCAAAGACCTCGATGCTGGTCTCTGTCAATGTTGATCCCTGACAACTCTTTTGCCTCTCTGTTTAAGATGGAGTCTGTCAACTCCGGAGCTGGACAGGGCAATGAGGAGGTCGTAATGTGTCGCTCCGCCCTGTTGGAGGGGAAAAAAGCTATTCCAGTGAACAATTCAAATAATCTAGTTGTGGTGCTAACAAAAGCATTGACCTGTCTGCTCTCAAAGCCCCAGAGTCCCAAAGGCCTGCATCTCTATATGCAAGCTTTCCGGGAAAATAAAACAGAGACCGTAAGACTGATCAGGGGTAGACAGGCTCAGCACCTGCCCATAATCCTGACAGCATTTGTGGAGCAAACATCCCAGCATGTCAGCAGGCTCCTCGCTGCGAAGGAGCTCGTTGAAAACACAGAGCATGAGGTGAGATCAGAGCTGGAAGAGGTGCTTGAAGGTCTGTGTTTTCTGGCAGCCATTTCCCCGAGGGACTCCCAGGTGCAGGAGCTGCGAGCCCTGGTTTTGTTCCACCTGCACAAGTTTGAAGAGAGCGCAGAGGC
Source organism: Petrocephalus zakoni (assembly GCA_026774425.1). Lineage (NCBI taxonomy): Eukaryota > Metazoa > Chordata > Actinopteri > Osteoglossiformes > Mormyridae > Petrocephalus > Petrocephalus zakoni. Next base: position 146,580 of record JAODKN010000013.1, on the reverse strand, counting down.
ATGCTCCCTTGCACTCCGAGAACAGCACGTGCGGCTGGATAACGATGCAGGAGGAAGTGGGGGGACCCTCCAGGAGATGGCGCCAGAGAGGAGGGCCTGCCTTTTGGTTAGTAGGGCAGCCGCGAATTTCTCTGCAAGGGGAAAAGGAATTGAGACGTGTAAGGATCTGGGGGAAGCCTTCGGCCTCCACCCAGCAAGTGCAAGACAGCAGTTCCACAGGCTGCTCTCCAGCCAAGCTGCCAAGGTGGCCGTGCGTGCAGAGCTGCGGCAGACGGCGGAATGGGGGCTGGCGCAGTACAGGGAGGCCGTGCTGGCGCGGGCTGACCTGCGCTCTTCCGAGGGCGTGGAGCAGCTGGATCCCGTCATCACCCAGCTGCAGGCTCTTTGTCACCTGGAGCCGGATGGCGGCGGGAGGGAGCTGCGCGTGCGGCTGGCCGACTGCCTCCTCCTGCGCGGCCAGTTTAAGGAAACACTGTCCATCTGCAGCCAACTGATTAGCGCCTCCTCCACCTGCCGGAGCTACCAGAATACTGTGCATGTGCTTCGGGGCTATGCCTGTCTTCTCTCTGGCGAGCACCAGGGGGCGCTGGAGGACTTCCAGGCCGTGATTGAGCACAGCGCCCCCCATCCTCCCAGCTGTGTGCGGGCTCTCTGTGGCCGAGGGCTCCTGCGCATGCTGGCCGGCTCCCACTACTTGACGGCCCTGGACTACATGACGGCCAGTCGGCTCCAGCATCAGGACACAGCATTGGCCGTGCGGTGCCTTGTGCCCTGGAACTACAGGGGCCTGCTGTGCACTGTGTTGCTGGAGCAGGGGCGCGCCATTCTGGGGGGGGCAGGTGACCAGATGGTCTCATGCATCCCCCCATTACGCTCAGAGCGTCTGCAGAATGATCAGCCACAAGCAGCGGAGGGAAAAGACAGCTCCTCCCCTGCCAAAGACGGGTACTGCCCTCAGCATGTCACTTACCTATCCCATTTCCTTTGTGGGCTCTGGAGCCTATCCCAGAAGGTACAGGTCTAAGGCAGGAAATAACCCAGGATGGGGCACCAGCCTATCGCATATATACATTTACATGTAATTTACTTAACAGATGCTTATGTTCAATGCTATATTCAAGTGAGGTGGACCATACATCGAAAGCATTGGTCTCCAAAGGAGCCATCTAGGTACTGCAACCTGGGCTTCCAAAGAATGATGAGTAAGAATGGCAAGTTAGCCCTGGAGACAGAGGTATACAAACATCGTTAGAACTTAACCTCCAAAAAGCTAGTCAAATCAGAACTCCGCAAGGACTAAGTTCCTACCAGACTAGTTACAGGAAATGAGCAGCCGCTGTGAGAGTGTAAGAGTGTGAAATGAGACCATAACAGTGGAATAGTCAGTGAAGACAGAGAGTGGGGGAGGGTCCGTGCTATGATGAGTTTGATGAAGTGTTAACAGAAGAGATTGGTCTTGAGATGTTGTGAGGGGCTCTGCTGACTGGGTAGGATTGGGGAGCTTGTTACACCATCAGAGAATAACATATGAAAAATGTCTAGAGTGAGAGGTTTTCAAACGGCAGGATAGACAGTTGATAGACAGTTGATAGACAATCGCTTGCTGACTATTCAGGATGAGAGAGAAGGTTGATCCTCATGAGCAACTATAAGTTGGCAGGTGCCATTATATCCTAGGGTCTGAAAGCAAGCACCAAGGACTTAAACTAAAACTAATGTCAGCACACAGGGAGACAATGAGAGGAGACATTTCAGCTGCCAGATTTTGAATCACTTGCACTAGTTTCACCAGCATATTTTGGCAGCACTGTCAGTAGAGAGTTACGGTAATCAAGTTGTGAGGTGGCAAGTGCGGATTAGATAAGATCTGATCTTCCTGATTTTGTAAAAATAAATGTTTAAGATCACGAAATAGCTGCAGTGTGGTTAGCAAAGGATAGCTGTCATCAATTATTATATCTATCTTATATCTATAAACTTGGCAGAGACAAAGTTGATGATTCAAGCTGAATAATATGATGATCTGGTTTGACAGGAAAGACAAGAAACTTGGTCTTTGAAATGTTCAACTGGAGACAGTGATCTCTCATCCACACTCTGAGCTGAGCAAGGCACCCAGAACTCAAAGCTGAGACTGTGGTGTCCTCTTGAGGAATGGTCAGGCAGAATTGGATGTCATTCTCATAATAGTGGTAGGAGAAGCGATGTAACTGAAAGACTGGACCTGGAGAGGTAATGTACAAGGGAAAGAGAAGAGGGAGAGAGCTAAACCTTAACGTACTCCATTCCTGGAAGGATCTACATGACAAGTAACAATCAAATAATCTCATAGAATTCCCCATGATTCCCTGTCAAAGGCTGCAGGTCCATGACAAAGATCTAGCTGTTGCTAATCGCAGGGTGTCCAGCATTGTTCTTATCTGTTTGACCTGTTTGTCTCTTGCTGCCATAGGAGTAGAATCTGGACACATTAGCTAGCACAGAGTCGTATTCACTGAGCCCTGTCCCCCTGGGTGTGGTTAGGACACTTCTGGGAGTACATGCCTTGGCCATGTTGCTGATGGAGCTGGAGCCCAGCACTGATGCTCCTCGAGTCCTGGCTGCAGATGCACTGTACAGCCTGCGTCGTCCGGAGGAAGCCCACCGCTTGCTGCTGTCCGCCGGGCATGCGCAGGGCCGCTCGCCACTACTGGCCCGCCTGACCCTTCTGCAGCTTCACCGAGGCTTTCTGTACGACGCTAACCAGGTGGGTGATGCTCTTCTGAGGTGGAGACAAGTGAGCACCAGCCAAAGAAAGCTCTCTGAATTCTTACAGCTGAGATCCAAGAATATCTCATTGCCCTACTTCTGTACTGTAAATATTATGAATAATCCAATCAATGTTTTTGTCAGATTAAATAAAAAACATAATAGTATTTATTCAGACTTCCCCCAGAAAATACTATTTTCCAGTCACAGTTAAAAACAGTTAAGGATATAGATGGGATACAGTTTTTCTGAGGGCTTGAGCCTGTTAACCAGTCCAGGCTGTTAACAGATCCAGGCTGTTAACCCTCCACATCACCTGCTGTCCAGCTGCTTAAGAAGCTAATCCAATGTGGCGACACCAGTTGCTTGCGCCCCCTGCTGGCCGTGGCATCTCCGGAGGACCGGGCTCTGCTGCAGCGACACTGCCATGTGGTAGCCGAGCGGATTTTGGCGGAAGCGGGGAAAGAAGAGGATGTCAGGGAAGCAATAGCATACCTGTCTGTTGCCATCATCTCCTCAGGTCAGCATTTGCAGACTTTCACTGGGTATCGGGACCCATTCAGTGGATTAGTGAGGTGCGTCGGAAAGAGAGATTTTTTCCTCACATGCCTTTAAGTAAATTGTGGAAGACATAGTGCTCACAGAAAGACACTTGCTTAATTCAGTAAAAATAATGCAGATTTATTGGTGCAAAAAAAAATCAGTATTCATTTGTTTGCAAAAAAAATATATTGCGTTCATTCATATATATCGCATATATTCATATATCATTCATATATCGCGTTGGTCTCATTGGGTGATTTTAATTTAATAACCTATGCAGTAACATAAAATATCAAACATGTTTTTAGAATCCTTTGTGAGCCAACAACTGCAAATGCAAATAATAGCAAAATTGGAAGAACAGAACTGCATGGGTCAGCCTAAAAATTGATGCATGAAAAGAAAATGTGCAGAAGATATGTGCAGATATGTTAAACATTTTTTGTCAATGGACTTTTATTATGAAATCAATAAAATTGCAACATTTTTGCTGAGTCAAGCAAATGTCCCAAAACTCTGTGAGCACTGTAATTTGCGGTTTTAGTGCAGGTGTAATTTATTAATCCGGGTCTCTGCAGGTGGTGAGGCAACAGATTCATTGCTGGCAAGGGGACGATGCTATGCCCTGACGGGACAGCACAAGACCGCCATCTTTGACTTCACGGCCATTCTGCGAGAGCACACAGGACATGTCCAGGCTCTGTGTGGGAGGGGCTTCACGTACCTGACGCTCAAGCAGCAGAAGGTACGGAATCATGTTTTAATTACAGTCAGCTAAATGAAGCCATCATCTTTCCCAGAAGATACTGTTCATTTTTTGCTGTTCCTCAGGCTACTGCCAACTATTGCACCAGCTGTTTCAGCTTTTCGACATTCTTCTGTGCACAACAGTATTGTTCTCTTAATTTCAAGCATGTTACAGTTCAGCCTGCTTTTAAAATCCAAATTTAGATCCAAATTGTGTCTTCAAACTATAATAGACCCATTTCAAAGTCACCTTTTATGTGTAAAACCCTAGAAAAGGTGGTGACAACAACTTAGAGTGAACAGTATTCATGGCAAATTCCAGGTTGGATTTTATAAATTTCAGTCAATTGAATCTGCCCTTTTATGGGTGTTTAATGATTCTACAGTATGCTGACCACTGATTTGGTGATAGTTCTGTGTTGGTGACATATGATACTGTGCTCCATCACATTTTGATCATAAATTGGGTGACTGGGTGGGTATTTTTGGCTCTGTTTTCAATTGGTTACTTCTCTTATAGAAGCTTAAGTGTTTCTGAGACCAGCTGTTTCTAAACTAGATACGGAGATGCTTATTCACACATTTTAGTTTTCTCACATTGACTGCTGCGATTCTCTCTCTTCCTCAGTTGGTAAGGTGTCTTCAGGCTTCAGCATGTATGCTTACTAAATCTAGTGTACGGTCCCATGTGACACTCTTAATTCTTAATTAGAACTTTTAAGGTTTTTCATGGTCAGGCTCGGGGTTATTTATGTGATTTACTTTATTGGCACCATCTTGTACTGGACAGGAAATATGTGTGGCGAGTGACCCACTCTGCATTAGTGTGGTAACTCAAACTGAAAGTGCTCGACTTTTATTTCAAACTTTCCGGACACATTGCATGGGTATCGGTCTGGAAATGATCAAATTTTGAAACACGTTGCACCAAAGCTGAAGTAGCACCACGTGGCAATAGCCAGGAGAAGGGTAGCCTTGTAAACATAGAAATACGATAGACATATTCCCTGTGTAGATGAAGTGACTAATTGTGACTGCTGGCACACCACAGTGCACAAGTTGCACGAAATTGGACTTTTCATAACAATGGTTGGGGACATGAGAGAAGTTGGGATTACAGTAGATGGGGAGAGGGGTGATAAGATCATCACACATTAAAGCAAAACTCTCACTGTGTCTGAAATATGGTCGAAATATACAGTCATGGCCAAATGTTTTGAGAATGACACAAATATTGGTTTTCACAAAGTATGCTGCTTCAGTGTTTTTAGATCGTTTTGTCAGATGTTTCTATGGTGTACTGAAATATAATTACAAGCATTTCATTCGTTTCAAAGGCATTTATTGACAATTACATAAAGTTTATGCAAAGAGTCAATATTTGTAGTGTTGGCCCTTCAAGACTTCTACAATTCGCCCTGGCATGGTATCCGTCAACTTCTGGGCCAAATACTAACCAATGGCAACTCATTCTTCCATAATCAATCCTTTTAGTTTGTCAGAATTTGTGGGGTTTTGTTTGCCCACCTGCCTCTTGAAGATTGACCACAAGTTCTCAATGGGATTAAAGTCTGGGGAGTTTCCTAGCCATGGACCCAAAATCATACTCCCTCATGCTGGAAAGGCATTGTTCTTCACCAAACTGTTCCTGGATGGTTGTGAGAAGTTGCTCTCGGAGGATGATTCTATACCATTCTTTATTCATGGCTGTGTTCTCAGGCAAAATTGTGCTTGAGCCCACTCCCTTGGGTGAGAATCAACCACACACATGAATGCCCTCAGGATGCTTAACTGTTGGCATGACACAGGACTGATGGTAGCACTCACCTTTACTCCTCCAGACAATAATTTTTCCAGATGCCCCAAACAATTGGAAAGTGGTTTCATCAGAGAAAATTACTTTACCCCTGTCCTCAACAAGGGACTAATTGCAACTGATCTGATCACTCTTCATAACATTCTGGAGTATATGCAAATTGGCATCATGTAAATTGAAGCAACAAACTCTGAGAAAACCAATATTTGTGTCATTCTCAAAACTTCTGGCCACGACTGTATAATGATGAAATACGCCAGCAACACTGATCCCTTGATAAAATTTATGTTAAAATGGTTGATTATAACTGTCAATTATGCAAGAAAACAAGTTTAGGCTATGTCACCATACTCAGGATATTCATGTTGAAGACAATATAAATGTTCATAATCACAATAGGATATTTTACCTATATGTCGTATAGCCCCAGTAAGGCTTGGCAGCAAATCTCAAAGGAAGGGTTTGGTGATCTGATGGGTCACAGACTTGAGGCAGTTGTATCATGTATTAGGTATGCATCAACACAAAAGCAAAATAATAATTTACTCATGCTTTGCTGAAATTGGAGGGATTAAATGCAACAAATGACGTTGTTGCAACAATGTAGAATGAATGAGAAACGCTGAGATCACATGTCACTGACACAGTCCCATACTGCCGCTGTCCCGGTGGCCAGTTTTGTTTGGCAGCTTTGATCTGTTTAGCATGTGTGACCCTGCCTGCACTCTGGGCAACATAGGCAGTGTTGGGCAAGTTTCTTCAAAACTGTAATGCATTATTTATTGCTTCATTTCAAAGTAATTTGTTACATTACAATATTACTGTATTTAAAATGTAAGACATTACACTACTATTGCATTACGTTTAAGTTACTCTCACCAAAATAACTGGAAATATGGATTTGGAAATCTAAATGTAGCTCATGACGCTCAATTAGCTCATTACACAGCCAGTGGAAGGTGATGTGGTATCTAAGTGAGCTCGGCCTATGGTTACAAACAGCAGAATATAAGAACAGACAAAAGGTCAAAGTCTGTATGAAGAAAAGAATAAAAAAATTACTTGTGGGGGGGGCGCAGTTCTGCTTGGCTGAGACTCACAAGGTTGCTGGTTTAGATCCCGTGTTCAGTAGAGTGATCTCACCATTGTGCCCCTGTGAGCAAGACCCTTAACCCCAGTTGCTCCAGGGACTGGCTGATCGTACTCCTCCTCTCCTCTACGTCCAGTTCCATGAGGTGGCCTCCTGGGGTGCTTTTACAGCTGTCCTGCAGGAGGTCCCACATACATGCTGAGCATTCATTGGATGCTTTTCCTTCACTCCTCCAGAACCATCTCCACTATGTTTAGGTCTGGTGGCCAGGTCATGTGATGCAACACTGTCACTCTCCTTTGTAGGAGGTTTTGCGTGCTCAAACGTTTAACTGGTACTGTATATACAATTGAAGCATACATCGTTACATATTGCACACGTAAATAATTCTTATTACTAGTAGTAGTAGAAGTTGTTGTTGCTGTTTGTGCCATCGAGTCAATAGTATTTCTCCAGGTTGTCCTGTCTTCATACTGGGATTTCAAGATTCCCAAAAGCATATTCATCGCCGTAATGCACATGTGGTGTAAATGCTGGATAATGTTGTAGGATTTTACTATACAAAGGAACTAGTATTTAGTCTAATTCCATAGTATTTGAAGTGAAAAATTCCGTTTTCAGCATGGCTATATCTGGCTGGAATGGTAATCACTGTATTTTTGTTTTTAAAGTACATTCTGCTTTAAGTATCAAGCCATAACCAGAAGCTGCTCCAAGGCAGGTTGATACAGGCCAATGTAATTATTATATAATTTACCAGAAATGTGTTGCACTTAGTTCTTTCATGAATTACTGGGTTTGCACTTTGTTGGGTTTCCCCCTTTGTGTTTTTTGATGCTGCCTTACTGGTTTCCAAGGACCGACTATTTCCTTATATAGTAACATACTGTACTGTACCTTACTGTGCTGGCTGACACGTCACACAGGTGAGATTCAGTGGTTTGTCACATAATTTTAAAAGGTGTGGCTTCTTCCCTTCAAAATACCAAGTCCAAGTTCATTAATATTTGGCTTGTATTTCATTTATGTGATACTGTGTGTCTGCTCCCTGGGATTTGAACCAACAACCTTTGCATTGTTACACAATGCTCTACTAATTATCCTGGCCAAAGCTGAAATGCCTCCTTTTCGTTACAGCTGGCACACTTTATCACACTGTCACGCATGTACAAAATTGTTACGTTGGTGAAATTCTTGTTAAACGACAGAAACATCTCCTTTTCTTATGTATTTCATGTCAATACAATGTAGCAAATAAACCCCCAGTGGAGGGGACTGTCAGTTATACAGGACTAATCCCCTTATGCTTGGGCTGTGTGTGTCCCAGCACATAGCTGTGTGTAAATAAGAGGACTAGATATAGCAGGGAGAGGGCTTATAGGGAACTCTTGCACATTCGTAAGTATTGATTTACACTTGGCAGGTCTTCTGGCTGTTAAATAACGATGCGAGTGACTGCTGATCTGCTATATAGCTCATGGGACCAGTGTAAAAAAAGGTAAAAAGGCAGCTTACATTGATTGTCCCTGTTGCCAGTAATATAGTGAAGTTCTGTTCTAAATTATTACACTGTTCCAAGTTAGCTAGCTAGCAGCTGCTTTTAAACGTATCACGTGAGTTTAGGATATAGCTGAATTGCTGCTTTAATGTCACACATCTTTTGTCACTGAGGGTTGCAAAAACATGCACAGCCTGTCCCCTGAATGACCTTAATGTTGCGCTTTGACTGAATATTCCCCGGTTCTTGTTCTGTTTGAAATGCATTGTGTAGGTCTTGCTGCAATACTGGTTACACTTGTAAGTGTGACTTACAATAAGCTCAATCCAGCTGCACCTAGCTGACTCTGTCACAGCTGTATATTAGTAAAAACTATTAGCATCACTCATCACTTGGGACAAAAGCACCTGCTAAATAAATAAATGCGTGAGGTTACGTTTTTAATATTATATATTAGACACTTTTCTGCACTAGCGTAAATGCTTGCAAATGTTAGTTTTAATAGTGTTTTGTTGTATTGAAGTACCATGTTAGAAGAATATTGATAAGAAAGCCATGAAGTGGCACTTACAGTAACAAAGAAGCTGTGATGTTTAATATTGAACTGGCATTTGCGAAGTATGTCTGAACAATGTGTCCCACTGAAGGGGTAACCTGCTGAGTGACCTTCCCTGCTATGCCATGAGCTTAGATGGGGCTCTGGGGGGGTTCTGGCCCTGGACTAAACCCATGTTCCTGTCTTAGTCATATTGATGTCAGCTGAGCAGCAGGTTTGTGTTTGTCCTGAGGAAGAGCAGCCTGAACGAGAGAGAGAGCTGGTGTTGAAGGTGACTGCTCTGTGCCCAGCAAGTAAATCCAGTGAATCCAGGGACACTGCAAGAACACTGCATAACACTGCAAGACCACTGTCTGTCTTAGATAGATAGATAAATAGATAGATAGATAGATAGATAGATAGATTGTCATTACATATTAATTTACAGTGGAATTCAGTTTGCAACAAACCAAATTAAACTTAGCAGCGTAAAATGGCATAAATATAAAAAAAATAAGCCTATGTAAGTAAAAACAGAGCATTTAAAACAATTTTTAAAGTGCGTATCAGAGAGTATTAGTCCGTATCATTCACATCACACTGCAACCCGGGGGGGCGGGGGGGCCATTGTCACCCTGATGCTCCTGCAGCGATGTATGAAACAAGGTAGTATGCTCAGGACGTGTAGGCCTGAGAGTGGCCTTTGTCCTCTTAGTGCCGACCAGCACTTGGCCTCGAAACCCGAGCCCACAGACGCTTCAGAGCATTTATCTGCCAGCACAACATTTGGCTTCTTTTTCTCTGGCAAGTAAGAAGTAGACATGCTTTGATGGGGGCGTACAGAGAAAAACTTAGTATGGCCGGTCATATATGAAATCTTACATGTCAGTTTGCTTGGGAATCAGAGTGCAGCCGCCAACCCTGGCCCCTGACTTTTGTCCGCACCTTCCTTGGTACTGGGCTCTGGAACATGACGCCTTTAGGTCTTTCTGAAGAGCTTGGCTGACAGAAGCACGCGCCTGACTCCCTCCAGCCATGCCTTTTGTGTTTTTACCCTTGACACCATTAAAAAAAAAACAACAACTACTCAAGCTGCCAAGCAGGTTCAGTGTTCAGACTGCCTTTGACTATTGGGGAAGTCCGGGTTAACGGTGCCCTGCATCAGTGTGACACTGTGAACAATTAAGAATTTTTTGTTTCTCTCAGCGTCTATGTAATGCTTATTTAGATCAAGGTTGCATCCTTTTAGGCTAGCAGTGGTATTTTTCTTCTAAGTCAGAAAGGGGCTCAGCAACACAGATCACAGAGTGTGAATAGCGGGGTTTCAGTGCCCGTGACTGACACAGAACCATCGGCATGCTTGGAGCAGGTTTTGGAGCAGAAGGATGAGTGCGTTTTGTGTGAGTTCTGCCAGCACAGTAGAACTGGAACCACTGGAATCGGGGAAATATGGAATAACAGCGAATAGCCGAGGTTCCTAGTACAGTTTGGGAAGAGAAAGACTGTGTACGAAAGAGAATATGAGTCAAATCCGCGGCACAGGGGAAAGGCTGTAAGTCATAGTGTTGGACTAATGCATCAGAAGAACCCTGCCAACTACTGTGCAAATGAGTCAGACAATGGGACTCTGTGAGCCTGTTACCACCACTGGATTGTGAGCGTGGCACACCCCGGCCTCCATCCACCATTAATCACTGGGAAAAACCCAATTTCTACTGTGGTTGTGCTGGAAAGGCACAAGGGCAATAGTGCGGGGCTTCTCTCCACAGCATTGATGCTGGAGGCTACGCTAACAGCATCTTCACAGTGCATTCAGGAGGTCATTACAACAGGTCATACATGCCTTCCTGTAAACTACTACAGGCGCACGTGTCTCGTCACGGTAGAGGACAGGTGAACGCGTTTGAAAACAAGTCTGTGGAACAGACTTTGTTGATGATTTTTTTGTTTTTCACTTGAAAGTAAAAAATAAGGACATTCCTTCTTTTTAAAGACTCTGAACTGCTGAAAGACAAGTGCATCATGGGACTTTGCAGACCGTGGGTATGCAGTGTGGTTCCGGTGGGCACGGCTTCCACTTCATGCTGGCTCTGAGTCCTGCCCGGCTCTCGGTGCAGTCTGCATGGTCTCCTTGTGTTTTGTGGACTTGCTCCATCCTCTCTGCTTTTCTCCCACAGTTCAAGGACATGCAGTTTCTCACCCTTCCCGAGGGAACGCCACCACGCCGCAATCTTCACGCGCGCCTGGTTAGGCTATCTGCATCTTATTCGCTATGAGGACAAAACAACTTATTAAGCAGTGTCATTTGGACATCCTGCAAAATGTCCCATATCCAGAATATAATCAGACGAAGGCTGGTCCTTGTGAGAAATCTGTGGGGGAATACAGCGCTCATTAATAAAGTGTGTCTCATTCACTGCCTTAGGCCCTTGTGGACAGATACCTCCTATTCATCATGAGTACAGTGCTTGGGAACCGGTTCTGTGACAGGGCCCCTCCTCCATTGTGCAGCAAATCACAGTGTGAAAATGCTTCCACAATTGTGAAACACTTTCGCCCTTTCTTTGTATGCGGACTTCGAGACCCGCGGATCATTGTGTCAGAGGCGGGAGGCAGGGGAGGCCGCAGTGCCACCTGTCACCGCGGCACTCACCGGGATCCGGCTCACTTCTCAGCTACCCGGAGTGTGAGTTATGTGTCCCTCGTGAACCTGTGACTCACCACCCCATCGGTTCTTGGTGCACCCAGGCCTAAGAATGAATGGAGAGGGCATTCCGGGAGTTAGCAACACAGAGGGACGAGCACCTCATCCCGAGTGCGAGCGGCTGTCCTCCTCTAATGTTTACAGTGGTGAGCCTTTCTGGAGCCAAGGCAGAAGCAGGCTGTGACAGTGATGTAATCCTGCAGGCGTGGAACAGGTGGGTGATGGTGCACTGTACCACCAGCAGCACCAGTGGCTCCCTGGTCTGGAAGTTGGCCAGCTTCCAGGCTCTGCGGCATCCCATGCAGAAATGCACCATGAATAAGGGGCAGATCGGCCTGCAGCAGCAAAGGCTTTCATTTCCATTCCAGTTGGCCTTTGAGGAAACCGGCACGCTTTTCAGCACAGCGTTTGCTGGCCACATGCAGACACAGGATGCTCCTTTGATATTTTACCTTGCACACCTTCATCCATGGTCCGTTCTGCATCCTTCCAATATAAATGACCATATTTGGTTAATTAACCATTACCAGCATTTCTGCCGTATTGACAGCATTCACTATGACTGAGATACCTGTGCAAAGTAACTAGGTTTCTTTTTATGTTAGAAATAAATCGTTACGAAATGGAGGTTTCCAGTCAGTCCCTTACAGTCCGTTACACTTGAATTGGTGGGGGCTGGCGGTGCGGGTTAGGGTGATGCTACGTGGCACACACCCCAGCGCGCCTCCTGATTGGTCAGTTTAGCTGCTGATGCAATCGCTCACTAACTGTCCACTGCTGGGCCACTATATAGTCTTATTAGCATTTTTTTAGCATTGCAATGATAGACAGTGGCTAATACATTTTCTGCTGGGTTTTTAGTGTCTGGGGGAGAAATGGCTAGACTAAGAGGAAAATAATATAGTCAAATGGTGCTTTTATTGAGGGATAATGAAAACAGGCAGGCGACAAATCAGTCCTTTTCAGCAGCAGGTCGAAACAGCCTTCATGTGGGATTATTACTCCCAGGTCGAAATGATCCGCTCGGGAACCATGCTTCCTTGTGCAAATGGATTTAAATTCACAAGGCTTGTTCTTTCTACAAATCCTTCTTTCCCAGCACGACATACATACAGTAAAGGAAAATAACACCGACATGCATCTGCAACGCAGCAGCAGATTTATTAACATTAACAGTACAAAGTAGCAACAGAAAAAAAAAAATTATTTTTTAATATGCAAGGAGGCGGTTCAGCGTGTGTGTGTGTGTGTGACTTTACAGCCGGCGAGCTGCTGTGTAAGCACCGCAAACAGCTGAAACTCCTTCCAGTTCCATTTTTTGAAAAATGTCCTTCCCAACATAGTTGCCTCGGCACAATTTCCCCGCACGTATATAAATACTTTCGGAACACTGGGCAAACAGTCAGAGCCAGGAAACTGCCGAAGAGTGCAGGAAAAAAGCATTCATTTGGATTGGTAGGTGGAAAAAACCTGGAGGGTCAAAGGTCAACTGGCTGCTCACACCTTTAGGGCATGTCAGCAGTGCAATATCAAACTGCGGACAGGGAGCAGAAGGCAAAGGCTGCGAGCGGGGGGCAGCGAGCTCCTGCCATGCTGGCACTTAGGCTCTCTTTCTGCAACTTTTAGTCTTCATAGGAAATTGTAATTAAAATTAAATCAATGCACAGAAGATATTTCTGAACACATGGCACAAGGCTGACAGATACAAACCGGGAGGGGGGGTTATTGTACCACACACAGATCTAAAAAATAAGATGGATCGGAAACAGACGGCAAAGGCATGCGAGATGGAGAGCAGTGTGTCAGGGACCAGAACAGGTCCTCGATTCACTTTCGGGCCTCTGTGTGGGATGGTAGCTGAGCACTTACTTGTATAAGGTGTAAAATGTGAATCTGAACATCAGCCCACGATTGGCAATAAGCCCGCTGGCAGTCTATTGTCATCCATCTTCTAATCATTTATCTGACACAGGATTACGGAAAACCTGCAGCTCCCATCAGGAAGCAGAGGACGCAGATCTCGCGGTGTGACGTGACAGTGCCACCCACTCAGTCACCCTAATGTTCTGTCTTCATATTCATGTAAATTCCAAGTGAGGTAAATGGCAATATCTATCAACTTATCCTGGTGAGGGTCAGGTGGGGGACAGCATAGGGTACAAGGCTGGCTACACCCTGGATGGATGCCAGTCCATTACATTCGTACTCACTGGCCAATTTAGAGGCACATGTTTGGATAACAGGAGGAAGGCCACACAACAGGGAGAGAGCATGCAAATCCACACACAGAGAACCGTGGTGGGGAGAGAGGGATTTTAAAATGAAGCTTACAGTCGCTTTTTAAACACAGCACATCTAAATATAAAAAGTCTAAGGAAGTCTCTACACAGCTGTGATATTTTATATCTTCCAGTTGCGCATCTGTTTTTCCTGGTTGTATATTTCATGGGTGGAGATATTTTCATGCTGGTCAGAAGCTCCTTCACTAGAGGAGGCTGTGGGCTCACAGCAGTGGCCGGCATGGGGTCCTGACACTGGGCCGCTGTTCCTCTCACTGGAGGTCGACACCCCTCATTGTGTTTCGTTGACCCTGCGACAGACAGCTCACCAAACATCCTCTTGAGTATCCTCGTGCCACTACTCCAGAAAGCTAATGAGCAGGAAACACAAGAGAGTGCTAAACACAGCCTATGTGATAACAATGCTTCCTAATCCAGTGCTCAGGAACCTTCAGACTGTCCATGTTTTTTTACTCCCCCCGACACCCCCCCCACAAAAATTTAGGGCTCACATCTGAAGGAATGAATTGAATCTGAATGATTGAATGAAGTAAATAGCTTGAAGTGCCCCCAACTCCCAGTGTTTGTGTAGCTTTCATGTTGTGTGGGTTCCCTCCCACAGTCCTAATGCATGCATTTGAATTGATGGAATTCCTTTCCTATAAACACACAGTTATAACTTGAGCACCACAGAGCGTCGGAGTTGGGAATCTTCACCTGAATCAATTGAACTCAGTGAGCAACTGACTCTGTTCTGGACAGAGCAACAGCTCCCCCCGGTGGCGTCTTTGGCACTAAGCAGCAACACCCACAGGGAAATCATTGCCATTAAAAGCCAGCACACAGGGCTGGATGGAACTGAACCCCCAACCCTGGTGGTGAGAAGCTACAATGCCTTAAACTAAGACACTGCGCCGTTAAATGTGTTAATAAGATAGCCTGTTGAGAAAAAACACATGCAACAAGATTACACCAAACTGAAATCACTTAAATATGTTATAAGGTTTTACATCGGGGTGTTTATGACACTCTGACTAAATCACTGTTTTAAGGGTACTACAGTGTTGTCCTTTCAGGGACCTGAACCTATGGCTTTAACACCTGGTCCTTTAACTATTACATCATAGGCAGTCTTGTTGTTTCCATGGGGACAGTGAGAGGCAGCTGTCCAGGGGAATGTCACGCTTTCACATGTGCTGCTTTGTTACTGGCAGCTCGATCCAAGGCCCTTTAGCTGCGCCCTTAGTGCGCTGGCGGGCGGCTACACCGGCCCCGAGGGCGAGAGGAGGGAGGAGGAGCCCCATAGCGGCGATCAAAGCCGTCACCATAACAAAAGAGGCCAGAGATTAAAGGTATTTCTGCTTTTAATCTCCAGTGAGTCTGCCGGCTTGTGCGCCATTAATTATTAACCGCCCGCCGTGTTGCCAGCGGAGTTTGAGGCTTTTGTTGGTGCCACAGTCCCTTAATGTACAACAACATTCAAAGACATAGCTGCTATGCAGTTATACTGCCCGACAAGTGCCACTTAAATGAAAGCGATCTCGAGTGTGCCTGCTGTCTAACCGCATGGAAGCAGCTCCCGTGGGGGAGTTCTCCACGGAGGGCTGGCACTGTTGCCCATTGTAGGGCCCTTGTTATACTGTCCCCCTTGCTACAGGGAAAGACCTCGTAACTGTCTGCTTTCTCAGAAGATCAGGATCTAGCACAACAAGCTAATGAATCCAAATACAACTCTTCAGAGGAGCAGAACCCCCGTCGGAACCGAAATCACATTCCTGTCGACGAAAGCTTTCACAAAGCCGAAGATGGAGACGAGTTTCTATTCTTCAGCTCTGCTTATTTGTTTGTTTAATTTTATCTTCTTTATATTCTAGGGAATACGTGGAATTGAAGAATAATATGTCTTAAATGAATATCATTTGCCTGTCATATACATGTAAATGGTCAGCATATCAGTGTTCCAATATATCAGTAGCCTTGGGCACTGCTAGTGGGTTAGTGCCGAGGGTGTCAAAGGGGCCATTTGAAATGTGGTCAGGGGTCTGCTTTAGGATGTAGTAACCATGGTAACTGCTCTTTTCAGAGCATCACTCTGCCTCATTGTCTGTCTAAACCTTCAACTTATTTATGCCGAAACTGTAGCATACGCAATGTGGAAAAGGATTTACGGTTTGGCTATTGAAGAATTATGTCCTCTAATGTTGCCGGGAGATGCTTCTGATCCATCTTACTTTCTAAATCTGTGGATAGTCAAATAAATCTCTGTGATCAGTATTCTTCTGGCCTCATTGTCAGCCATGTGCCATGTGTTCAGAAACATCTTCTGTGCACTGATTTTGTTTTAATAATAACATTCAATGAATACTAAAATTTATAGCAACACAGTCTAAATTACCGCAATTACTATAAAACTGGCAAAATGTATACACCTCATGATGGATAGAATATGCTAAATATTTGCTAAATTTATTAATCATGCAAGAGATGGAATGAGCCCTTTAATATGGATCCAAAGTGCAGTCATCATGAGAACATTTACTCATTTACATACTAGAACTAATTTTCCATCATTTTCAGCTAATGTCTTCCAGATACATTTTTATTCTTTGCTTTCTTTTAATGATTGTCTGGTCATGATTTCCCTCTTTCATAGTTTTGAAATACTTTCTTTAATTCATACACATACAGTATATGAAAAAGCTACATAATAGTCCCATATTCAATACACGGCATAGCAGGGCAATTCAGCACCACACCATCAGCTAAGAAAATGTTGATACGCATGTTTGATCAGCACCTTCTACAGCTAAAATACCTTATAAACTTATACAACGAAAGACCACATTTATTAATATGTTTAATAATATGATGCAGTGCCACATGATATAAGAAAAACTAAGATATCTCATAATGTGCCATACTGGTTGGCTGTATCGTCAGCTGTGCACCATCAGCTGTGCGCCCACATTCACAACTATGCACTATATGCACTGCTGTGATTCCTGGTGTCCGGCTCATCGCTCTAGTTTCTGTTCCTTGGTGCCTGTGGCCAAGTTGGATGGGCTATATTTCGAAAAAAAACCCTTTCTGCCACCTCCCCCCCTCCCCATCCTTGTGACACTGAAAAGGGGAAACCGAGTCTCAGACGGTTCCACTTGCTGTCTTGGCAATTCTGTATGAGAACCTGTGAGACTGGGAGGGGAAAACTCACCTTTGTAAATGGATACGTCAGTAAAAAATCTAAATTGACGATCTTTCAGCTGGTGAGAAAGACAGTGAGAAGCTTGATGTGTTTCGTGCTGAGAATTGAGTAGCGGTGGGTATCATCTGTCACCTTTAAGCCGCATGGAGGACATGCAAAAAGGCGCAGCTCTTTGGTCACCCCCCCTAACGAACCCATCAGGCAGGTGACATTCTGTTTTACTTCATTTTCTTAGCTTAACACTGTTTTATCTTCTGCTTTATTCATGCGACTCCTGAATACCCACGACAGCTGTTCCCCTCCTGGAAAATGTGCCACCAACCTGTTCCCTCGATCACTGCTGTGTCCTTCCTATCAGTCCTGTCACAAAACCCACAGCGGTCCTGTCACCCTGCTGCATATTGACCCAATTTAACAATAGCCTTGACAGAATCTGGTTAATTCAGCTGGATGCAAACTAATCACTGCGCTGAAAGAGAACACAGACTGATTATGTCTCAGTACTAACCTGGCCTGACACTGAGCTTAAATGATACTTGTGAAATCAAGTTTATGCAGAAGACTTTCAGATCTGGTGACACAGGGCTGGTAAATGGGCCAAAGCTGGAAGGAATCTGCACAAATTAAACATCACCTTAAAGTAAAGGTGATCTTCTTAAAGGATTGACGTGAATGGTGTCCTAACATGAAACCTCCATAGGGTGCAGGGTCCCCCAAGCTAGGAACTCATGTACTTGCCTTCTGGACATCATGTTCTATGGTACGGTTGGTATAATGTAACTACCTGATCAGATTTTTTGTTTATTTAACTTGCGGGGTCTTCATGTCCTGGTCCAGACTGACTAAAAGCTCAGTAGTCCGTGGACACGTGGAGTTGTGTTCCCAGTCTCATAAAAGCAAATAAAGCAAATAAAAGTCAATGAGATAAATTTTCACCTAATAGAGACTGGGGGTGTTTCTGTCCACAGAGCTTGTTGCAGAGTAGAAGGAATGTTCGAGAAGTCACAGCTGACATGCAGTACTGATAATTGACCACTAGAGGGGAGAATAAGTTTCTGACAAGGAGATGTTGCTACAGCTGTTTGAAGCAACATGCCTGCATTCCTGTTAGCTAAGACGAAACAAAAATCAGTCCATTATTCCTGCTTCGGTTGAGAATTATGTGGCGCTGAAGTGCAACACACAACACACTGATGAAATAAAAATATTAATATGAAAACATTTAAGCACACTGTGAAAAAAGCACATAACGATGATAAGATGCAAAAAACTACAAAAAAAAAAAACTTTTTTGTACGCTTTTTGTTTATATCTTTCTTTCTTTCCATGTTCAAGTTAGGGGAAGAGGGGATAGTACCATAGACTCCCATAGTTTACCGTTGTTTTTACTGTATATGACACCTAAAACAATAAAAACCCTAACCCCTGTGTTGCTCTGCATGTCCTCACTTGTACTTCCAGCTCATGCTTATCCTTGTGTGACCAACCCGCCTTTGTTTTGACCCCTCATAGTCCTTTTTGCTTTGTGGGGGTTGGAATTTGGCCTGGGGCGGCTCGGTGGTGCAGTGATCACACTGTCGCTTCAAACCCCTGAGGCCAGGGTTCCAGTCTTTAGCAGGGTTCCACGTGTGTGTTTGCATTTTGTCCTTGTGGGGTTTCCTCTGGGTACTCAGGTTTCCCCCCACAGTTCAGCAACATGCTGAGGTAAATTGGAGTCGCCAAATTGCCCATATGTGTGAGTGTCTGGTGTGTGAGTGTGCCCTGCGATGGGCTGGTGCCCCATCCCGGGTTGTTCCCTGCCTTGTGCCCTG
>JAODKN010000013.1:97144-126394 GCA_026774425.1 Petrocephalus zakoni | reverse complement strand
ACAGGGCCAGGCTATTTTATGAAAAGCTAACAGAGAAACTCTTTAGAAGATGTCAAGTAAAAGCCCCTCAAACACCAAGAAGAAGCACAGCTAAGCTAAGCCCGTAAAAGCTGATAATACAGCGTAAGCTTCTCCTGGTTCCTCCAGTTCTCCTCCCGAACAGTCTATATAGCACGTTCCAGCTGAGTTTCCAGGAGGACCATGCTTCTCCTGGCTGCACATTTCACCCCTGCCTGCCCTTACTCTGTCCCATCCCAGTTAGTTCATAGCAGGTAACTGTTCTTCTTAACCTGGACTTTTCTCCAATGCAACATGTCCACCTTACACTTTTGCCATTTTGTATACTTGACTAAATTTCAGCAGTTGTCACATTTTTAGATCTTTAATGAGCACGCCACCTGCTGTCACTAATGTAACGTAATGTAATCACCACACGTTGGGCATTTTTGCCACATAGACTCAAAAAAAAGCCAAAGGCATATGGGTGACTGTGCAGTTTTGAGATCAGAGCCACAAGGGGGTGCCGCCTTCATCCTGTGGGCCAGAGGTCACCAACACCCAGGCCTCCAGGTGGGAGCACGCCTGCATTGCTCACGAGAGGTGTGCACAAATACTCACCTCACCATGGGCACGTACTGCAGGTATGGGGAAGGCAGGCCGAGAACCACAGACAGTATAAAAGCAGAAAATCCTGAAAGAGGGTCAGAACTCACGAATGAGACCTAAACTACAATGGTGGGTGTGGTTATTACTCAGCGCCAATCGGTGTCCGCTTTCAACGCACTTCACTCGGTCACATTCGGCTAGACCAAATAATGACTACGGATACGCGGCAAACCCGCCCGCTGTAGGTCTGATGTCTCTCACCACTTTGGATGTTTTTATACTAGGGTAAGAACAAGTGGGATAGCGAGTGCGGTGTACTGGCCAAACTGGGGGCAGGCATATGGGAGAGGGTCAGAGGGGCACCGACCCTGACAGCACTGGTACCGGCTCTGAATGTCTTCACAACACGAGTTGGGCTGCTGTAGCATGTTACACTATAGGGCAATACGCAGTATTAATACCGGCACTGCATGTCATGGGCGTGAGTAAGATGTACGTGCCAGAACTGTGTCACTCCTCGCACTTTTAGCTTGGTGCTGCCCAGCTCAGCCAGATCGGGCAAAGATGGTGGAAATGGAAAGGCTGAAGGCCTGAGCTTTCTGGTCACCTTCTAACTTGTTTTTATGCCAGATGATGCAACAGAGAATTAATATCTGTCCTTGGAAGAGGAGTCTTATATAAAAATAAACCAAGCTCTGACCTACAAGGTCAGTAAGGTTGTGCCCTTGAACAAGGTAATGTTGCAGTTTCTTTGGATAAGTGTAATTAAAAATTTAAAAAATAACTTGCTTTTTTATATGCCACAAAACCATAGAGGTTGAGATCGATTTCTTAAATACTTGATAAAACCTGAATGGAACTGAACGGATTAAGAGTTTACTGAGTCATTTAGGGGTTTAAACTGGAAGACAGTTATTTGTAGCTGCTAGCTGGTGGCTAATGACCCAAACACCTTTGGAGCACAAGTGTACCACGAGTGACCCGCACGCTATAGTGCTACTCTACAGCCAAATGAAAGGATCTACATGAGAACCCCCCCTCCCCACTCTAGATTAACCAATGATTAGCTTGTAAAATGGCTGCTGAATTCCCATTGGCTGATGGCAGCCATAAATAGATTTACCGGAATTAGTAAAATGGTTTGAGAACTGTATATGTTTAGACCTCCTATGGACAAGACGGTGCCAGTCTTACACTCGTTTGTTATTTTGCACAATACCAGATTGGGTGAAAAATCTAGGACTACATTGCAAAAACATGCTTTGTAAAAAACTATGCAAATTATCCAAAAAGGAGGTGGAGCTTGTAGTGCAGTTTTGTTTGAAATAATTCAGGAAATCTGAAAGATCTTGACCGTGCAACTCACAATTCAAGAAATATTTGGTAAAAAGTAAATGGTTCTGCTATAGCGCCACCCTTTGGCCGACTGCGGCCCCTTTGCTTGCCTGAGTAGTTGGGGAATAACTGCACCTTCCCAGCAAATTTGGTGTTTGTACACCTCATGGTCTTTGCTGCCCTTTTCATTTTAGGGCAATTCCTAGGAAAATTCCTTTAAAAACAGGGAAACGGCAGCCTTTTTAAACAGAGAAACAGACAGCTTGGATCACTAGGAAATGAAAACATACAAACATGCAGTGAGAAGGGAGGATCAAACGCCCCCTCTGAGCCATTCGAGGGGGAGCGGAAAAGCTCCGCGTCTTGCTGGAGTGTGTTTTTACGTCTGGTGCAGCCGTGCCCTTTTCCCTACATCACTGCAAGGCAGAGACTCTTCCAGAGCCGCCCTGCAGTCGTCCTGTGGGCGGGGCCCAAACCTCTGGTTCATGGGGTTCATGCAGTCTGCTGTCACGCCCCCTCCCCCGCACAGTGCTGTGCCGGCAGGAGCCTGCAGCCCCCTGCAGCCCCCGCTGAGCGCTTACGCTATCTCACACCCAGCGGTTACAGCCTTTCCACTGAGTTTGCATGTACTGTTTTCTCTTTTAAATATACTGAAAATTATCTACACAATCCCACAAGTCCTGCCTTGTTCCAGGAAGGCCCAGTGTGTAAAAATAGACCACCCTGTGACAGGCCTGGCTAGGCACCAGCACAGACTCCTTATAGGGGCGCATGCATGCTACCCTGCAGAATCCAGAACCCAGAAGGTTGGTACGCCCGACTTCAGTACCTCTCGTTACTTGACCTGCTGACGTCAAATCCTGAATTTGAGGCACCACCCTGTTGCACGTGCTCAGTTTCCCATTGGAAAATTAATAGAAAGACTTGCTCCACAGCTATAATAAATATTGCTGCTTCCACAGGCAGGACACTCTGAGCTGTCTGAGCTGTTCTTTTTCTCAAAGGGAGGGTCTGCCTTGTTGCCAGGAAAAAGGCCATTAAAAGCCAGCTATGAGTTTATTAACATAGCTTATGTCACGACACGCAGTAGCCATCGTCTTGCGCAGAATGTGACTGTTGTGCAGTGCGGCTGCAAGCTGTTTGAAGAGGTCAACAGTTACAAGACGGCCAAGATGAGGTGGAATCAGAGTGCTTCAGCCGCCAAAGAGGCCCGGACCTTACTAATGGGCTGCCCTCTCTCCCCTTCTCACGTAAATGCCATCTTCAGAATATCCTCGCATAGTCCTGGTCTCCTGGCTCACGATCCTATAGTCCCCCTGTCAGCTCTTAGAAAACTTCTCAGATGCAACTCAGAACCAGGTGATTTGTCAGCGAGTCAGGATGCAGTGCCTGAGATCAGACAGTCGATGGTCGAATAAGCCAGGACTACCAGCTCAGCTCAGGTCTATAATTACAGGGACAGGAGGAGCCGGAATGGGGTGTGCCATCTTCACGCAGGGTCGTGCGGCCTGCGGGACCAGGATGCACTTCTACAGAACTTGTACTCGGCCCAGGAGGTCGTTGATGGGTGGCACAGAGCTATTAAGGTCAGAAGATAAGATTTACTGGTTTCGTAGAACTGCCGTGTGTACATAAGGATACTCTATCGCTTTCCGTAGCTGGAGGACCAGTGTGAAATGTGCTGATGAAGACCTCGGCAATCATAGTGTGGTCTGCGATGGCACCTGTAACCTGTATGTAACCTGTACCCTGATTGTATTGGAGTCCCCTTGTAAAAGCAACCAATGATATCCAGAAGTATCCAACAGCAGCCCCTAAGCCTTGGACTTTAAACAGACATTTATAGTCCCACAAATCAATGCAGACCACACTTCAAGACTTCACGGACTCCGTTTCTAACACTTACATTCAGCCATTTGCCACTTAACATATACTTCGTTAATTTTTAACATGAGAGAGACCACACACACGTGATTCATTGGAATTTACTTAGCATCACAGCAACAAACACGTCAAAAAATACAAAAGCTGATAAAAATATACATAAGTACTGCAGTTATACCTTCACACAAAACTATAACTGAGGAAAAAGTTTTGGTGACAACTTTAGGCATATTTCACTATACCACTTTGGCACTATATAATGAGGTATAAGGCGAATACAACCACAATTATACAAGTAATGCACAGTGCAAGTCGTATCTTCCTGTAAAAGGCCATGAAATTTTGTATTTATTTATTTAAAATACTGGGGCGAGCACAGACATCTCACTCTGAGGTCTAAAAAAGCAGCCCTCATTCACTCCAAAACAGCTATTGCTCCCTTTTAAAAACATATATTAAGCTTGATTTTTTTAACCATATAAAAGTATACATTGTATACTTGACCCTTAAATATTCCTCTCTGTTAGTTGGTGGAGAACAAGCTGGTGACACCCTCACAGCAGCACTGGTGTGTCTGAGGGTGCATCTAGCAGCTCAAACATATCATCGATAACCTGCCACAGGCAGCTGTCCAATGGAAAGTCATTGTCTACTAGATTGACCAGATAGTAGTTGTCATGGATGTACTGGATAATCATGCGGGACGGAGATTCCTCCTCATACAGCTTGGCCCACTGCTCGATCCAAAGGCCAAAGGCTTCATCCTGTCAATGACAGCCATGTCCTCAAGCTGGCCATGTAATCAGGGACGGCTCACAACCATTATGATAGTACACAGTAGTGCTCAGAAAACATACATGATAGAGGAGAGAACCATTACTTGACAATGCAAAAAACACTCTCTCCCAAAAACCAGACAGAGAAACAGACAGCTTGGATCACTAGGAAATGAAACTTACTACCGAACAAGTAAACATTTACCAAACACTCTTCTCACGTCAATAAAGCATATCTCCGATATGTCTCGTTTCTAATCGATCAATAGAGCCCTCGCTATACCTTCCAGTACATGAAGCTGACAGGGTCTACCACAGTAGGCTGAACAATCTCTCTCCCCGGGAAGATTCCCCAAGTTACGGCATTAGGCTGCAGGTCAGGGGCGTTGGTGGTATTTTTACCCTGGAAGAGGTATGAAAGAGCGTGATTCAGCACCACAAGGAAAACACTGCAGGGGGCGGCTCGCCGAAGGAGAAGGTCTTACCTGGACATTAACAATGTGGTAGTTCACACGTGGCTCGTACTTCTTCAGCACTTTAAGAAGAGCAGTCACATTCTCGCTTGATGTGAAGAACTCCAGATATGCCTGTCAGTATCAATACATAAATATGAGGCAGTTCAACAGACAATCAATACACAATATGAGGCTTGTGCAATTTTTACTTGCACAAACATTCTGAGGACAGACCAAAAAATGATTGTTTCAGAGAGCTAACCAATCAGATTGTAAAGGAGGTGGGTCCAAGCAGCTAGAGGTGGGACCAAGACCATGACCAAGATTGGTTGGTGTGACATCTGACAAGATCTGATTGGTTCTCTTTGAACCAATTATGTTTCGTTCTGCCCTCAGAACATCTATGTAAGTATGTAAGTTGGAAAATGTGTCCAAGTACATTTGGGTAGTTAAAAAATCTTCATTGCTGTACTTCAAGTACAATTTGTGGGAAATTACAATCTAAGTAAATGAAAGTATTAACAAATAAGCTGAACAACGAGGACATTGGATGAAAATCTCGGAACTGTAGCGTGAAGCTGCTGCCTGACCTTCTGGAAGACGTATCCTCCAGGCGGTCCCCACCCCACAACAGGGTCAGAGGAGGGCTTCCCATTGATGTTGGGCTGGGAGTTGATGGTCAGGATACCACGTCGATTCACCTTTTCTAGCTCATCCTTCAGCAAGTTGGTCTCAGGTGCCAAGGGGTCGTCATTCCATGGCAAACACATCACCTGACATGGTAGGCACAAAAAGGCTCAACAATCAGTCCATGTCCTCTTAACACAGTCTGGGTCTGAAGCCTTCGCAGCTCCGTAAAGTTCCTTACAGAGTTGTACAGGCCTGTCCTGTCATGTCATGTCTTGTACGTCATGTATAGTGCAGACTTGCTTTGTTTTGTATAATGTTGTCCCACTTGCCTTACTTATTGTCATATATCCCCCCCTGTCCAGTGTATTTGCACCCTTCTCCTACCTGCACTACCCTACCCGGCAACTGTAGCAGAAGAAAAATATATACAACAATAAAAGAGCTTGACTGGAGCTGAGCAGCAGACTCACGGTGGAAAAAGACCAAGCCAAGCTGAACAGGCGAGCCGCTCTCACCTTGTGCCCGCAGCGATTGGGCTGCCCGGTGATGTAATTAGTGAACACCTCAAACACACTCTCTTCACTCATTAGCTCATCTCCCCACATCTTCAGCAGGGCATCTTTGGAGGACTTGCTCTTCAGGTAGAAGAGGTAATAATCATTCAGTTCACCAAAGGCAGGAGAGGATGAGTTGCCCCTGAAATAAACAATGATTGTATAAAAAGATGAGTCTTAAGACAACCTTCAAGAACCAGTTTAAGACTCACAACTTCCGGGATCAGCTAAACTAACCCATCCCTGCCACTTCTCTGGTTCGACGCCTATGTTCGATGTTCGACTTGTTCCATTGTAAAATGGTTGGCTGGGCTTCACCAGAGGCTCTTTTCTCTAAACTGCTAGTTTTAGGGCTGCCTGATGCCATGATTATAAAGTGAATGTGCAAAAGGCACCAGAGCTTTAGATGACGGCCAAAACCGTCCGGACGCCGGTAGTTTCACTACTATATGGACATTTATTTACACCCGCAATTTGGTAAGCAGGTTAATATTACAGCTAAAATATTAATGAAAGGCGTATTGTGATGCCCCAAAAGTCAGTAATATGTAGCAATTCGGGCGTATCCTTATGTTTAATAAATGTGTCTGACTTTAAACTGAAGAATACCACCACACCACCAGGGTCTTTTCGCTTTGTTTATCCACAATATCTTCTCTTTTAAAAGACGATGTGGCTGCTGAGCTGTCCCTTTCTTCATCGCCACTTGTGAGAAGCACTGAAAACGGTAGCATGTGGCGCGCTCCGCTAACTGAATTTAATAGACATAAGGATACCCCGAATTTATACACACTACTAATTTTTGGCCGTCACAATACGCATCTCATTAATATTTTAGGCATACTACTAATCTGCTTACCAAATTATGGACAATTAAACGTCCATATAGTACCGAAACACAGGTCCCCCGACAGACGTTTCACCCGTCATCTAAAGCCCTGGTGATTATTACGCATGCATATAATTGCGATTACATCGCGATGTGATTTCGTAGAGCCCAACTGAGTTTCTTGGTATTCTCTCTCATGGAAGTATTGGAGTTTCCATTCTGCACTTGCTTCTAGTCAGTCATTGGAAGCCTATCAGCACTTGAAGTTAAGTTGGCTCCCTGAGACCTATATACTTGTTACCTGCGATCTTCCCTCCCTGGATATCACTTCAGGCAAAAGCATCAGCCAAATAAACATATTTTCTTACTACCATCTATATGCCCGCTTATTCCTCTGATATGCATGAGGGAATTATTCAGGATGATGAACAAATGGAAACCTTAAAAACCAGCCCCTCCTACTCACCACCTCCCATTGGGGAACTCGTCCCAATCCTGGGTCCTGTAGATGTAGCTCTTAGGCCTAGAGGCCCAGAAGATTGGCCGAACATCCTCCACCTTGCGCTTGGGGTTTGCACTGACTGCCCAGGGAAGGGGTCGCCTTAAAAAGGGAAGCGACACTTTTCATTTGGGAGGTTCCACAGTGCTGCTGTATGGGGGCATGTCACACTACCAGGGGACATAGAGACGGCTCTGTGCCCAAACCTTGGATCTTCGATCCATAGCCCAAGCTGCCTCAGGACCTCTATCGTAGCCACTTCCCGGTTAAGGGTGTAGAAGTGCAGGCCGGGCACATCACCGCTCTCCAGCAGCACCTTGCACATGGCCACCGCGTGCTGGATGCCATAGTTACGGATGGCGGCATCGTTGTCTCTTATTGGCTCGATGACCTCTGTGATTTCCTCCGGTACCTCCAGCTTTGATAGCTTCACCAGCTGCCGCAGGGATTGGTAACCCTTGGAAAGCATAAGAAGTCAAGTCGAGTCAAGAACTCAAGAAGTCAAGTCAAGTCAAGTGGGTTTCACTGCCA
The DNA here is from genome assembly GCA_026774425.1 of Petrocephalus zakoni. Lineage (NCBI taxonomy): Eukaryota > Metazoa > Chordata > Actinopteri > Osteoglossiformes > Mormyridae > Petrocephalus > Petrocephalus zakoni. Next base: position 118,295 of record JAODKN010000013.1, on the reverse strand, counting down.
CCCAAATACAGGTACCCAGCAGCACGAAATAACATTCCCCCATGAAGCAGCACATTTCTGTAATTCTACTGATGAAGGGTACTTATTCCCAGCCATTCCAGACACTTCTTTACCTGGATAGGAAAGATTCCGGGCAGGATGGGACACATAATTCCAATGGCCCTGCAATCCTTGACAAACTTGATGAAGGTTTCGGCCCGGAAAAAGAGCTGTGTGATGATAAAGTCTGCTCCGGCGTCCACCTTTTCCTTCAGGTGCTTCAGGTCCGCCTCATAACTCTCTGCTTCAGGGTGGCCCGTTGGGTATCCTTTGCCATTCAGCGATTTTAGGAAAAGGGTGCATAGAACACATGATCTTCCCTCAAAGAAACATTTAGCAGAGACTTTCTGCAAACAGGAGCTCGATACAGGCTAAATTAAAATGTCTGACAACAAAAAAATCATGTAATGGGATAATTTAATTTATGATATCAAAATCTGGACCTGAAGGTATACCATAGTACATCAGCCTATTGGCATCAACAATACGACTGAAAGCCTACCAGCGACACAGATGTCAAAGTAATCGTCAAACTCCCAGCGTATGTGTTTGACGAGATCTGTGGCATAGTTGAAGCCACATTCCTCTTCCTCCCATACGTCTGCCACGGGATCTAAAAGGCAGCACGCAGAAATCATCAATTCCGTAACTCAGCTTCCTGAGAAGCAGCAAAGAAGTAGGTAAAACAAAGCAGGGTTTCCCAACCCAGTCCTCAGGGAACCCCGGACAGCCCATGTTTTTGCTCCCTCCCAGGTCCCAGCCAATCAGGAACACCGAATACCTGGTACAGGCGTGCTGGGAGCAGAGAGGAAGCAAAAACGTGGACTGTCCGGGGTTCCCCCGAGGACTGGGTTAGGAAACAATGTAATAAAGGGAGCCAGCGCACCTCCCCTGAGGGCCATGATGTTTTTGAGGCCCAAGCGCTTGGCTTTGGCCAGGTGAGTCGTGATCTGATCCTTGGTCTGGTTGGCACAGGTCAGGTGCAGGATGCTTTCCAGGCCACAATAGTTGACAGCCGTGCTGGCGATCATCATGGACGACGTCTCCTTGTCGGATCCCGGGTCTCCCGCGGGATGCCAGGTGATGTCGATGAAGAGAGGCCCACCTGAGCCCATGCGATCAAATCTGCAAAAGGAACCATCACAAGTGCATTTAAGCTAACATCTAAAAGACATTAGGTAACGCTTTACATTAACTGCAGCTTCGAAATGCCTTTATAATGCATTTATAAGCAGCATGCAAGTATATATAATATTAAGGTATGTTAGGATGTTGAGGTATACTTACATGCTGCTTATGAATGCATTATAAATATGCAGTGAATGTACAGCGTTACCAGACACTGGAAGCAGCGGGTCCTGCTGATATGTACAGCCCAGTCTCCCATAGCTGGGTCACCAGGTCATGATAACTTACTCCCAGCTACACTCTTCCATTGATCATCAGTTATTTTTTACTATACAACATCTGCATTTATTATGGATGCTTTCTGTTCATGCTACTTTCCAACAGCTCCACTTCACTGCATGTATTAAAATGGTCAGGAGAATAACTTTCAGTCATTGTGTTTTTCTTTTTTTTTGAAAAAAAAAGAATACAGGCTCTAAGAATACAGGCTGCAAAATCATTGTAAGCAGCAACAAACTTGCTATAAATGTACTTCATAGAATGTGTGTGTGTGCATGAAATAACAGGCATGTTTTCCAAAGCGCAAAGGGGACAAGCTACACGCAACAGCAGGCAGGCGGTGGGCGCTTAAGCCACGCGCGGCTGACGGCGGGGTCGCGCTGACCTGGAGATGAGGTTGACGGCCCCGTTGGAAGTTCGCGGCGGGAAGAACTCCAAGGAGAACCAGCGGTCTCCCGCCTCCATCCGCCGCCGCATCTTGTCCCGCAGCCGGTCCTTGCGGTCGGCGTCCAGCACGGGCGTGGAGCACCGCGAGCTGTCCTTGGAGCTGTCCCCGCCGCTGTTGCTGGCCCCACTCGAGTCGCTCTTCGACGCCTGGAAGCTGCCATCCGCTCGCTGCACTTGGTTCACCATGGCTATCTAGATGGAGATCAAAACCAAGTGCAAGACGGAAGATTAACACCCAGAAGCATCGTGGGTAATTTTACTGCCCTTGGTGGCTACGTTCAGGTTTGCATGTTTATATTTACACGTCAGACGTGGCACCATAATATTAGGCCAGACTCACATTATGGCCAGCATGACTCACTCACGGGAATGTGTAATGGAGTTTGACTTGGAATGATGCACTACTTGGCAGGGTCGGCAAAAATGGGCCGATTAGTTGGCTCACAGTGCGTTTATGAGAACAGCTGTAAACAAGTGATACGGCACAGCCATACAGAGTTCTTTTCAAAAAGAACATTAACGGAGAAAATTTGGGAAGGAACAGGATGTCAGTACTATTTTGTGGCTACTTGTTTCCCTACTGGCCACTTAATGTTGATATGCACATAGGGTACATTTAACCAGCATAATAAGCATAATATTATAATTATTAAAAAAAAGCCACTTTAACCTTCCAGAGTATGTTTCCCTCTTCAATATTGCTCACTTAATACATTTTGATGAATATTCACCAAGACATAATTTTGATAACTGTAAAATAAAACTGTAAAAGAAACCTAACTGGTCCATTCAGTATGATATAACTGCGTTAGTTCTTTTTGCACAAATTAAATTAAATCTGATTAATAACTTGCATTCGTTTAAATACTATACACTAATATATATATATATATATATATATATAAAATACTACAAACTAATACTATACACTGCGATTGTTTATTGTTATCAATATGTGCTGGAAGTGACTGGGAACAGAAATCAGCGGGGGGAACTAGACCCCCCCTTCAGTGGCTTTCCCTTCGGGTGGGGGGGGACCCCTTAAATATTACGGACATAGCGGCTCTCTATAGCAAGTCCTTCGGGAGCCCAGATGACCATCGCAAATCACATTTATTATTTGTGCGCTTAACGGCTTAAGCGACTGCTGACTCCCGTCTGATTTGCACGCATTTGCACAACAAATTTAAAAGTAATATTCCAAAGAAACAGGTTAAGCCAGAGCGGTCTGTGCGCTACACAGTAACGTGTAGCGCGCCCTGCAACAATGCGATCTCAGTCACGTACACAGCACGGCGAGCAGTCTGAACACTTACTTACAGCGATCTGCATCCCAAGGAGAGATGACGGTATTTTACAGTGGGATCACTTTAAATAGTAAGTTGCTAACCAAGCATTTAAACCACCCGCGTACAGCTACGCCGCAATATTCTTCGCTGCACACGTGCTCATTCATTCCAGTAAATGTCCTTTTAAACTACCAGATTATTTCCCCGCATGCAGCACCTCACAGAAGGAAGTGCGGCGGCTGCTAAACAGGCGACATTAGCGATACTTGCCCACTGTCAGCGTATCGGCAGCGGGACGGTGCACACGGTCAGCCGCCGTCCCAGTACTGATCATTTCCGAAGCGTCGCCGGGACTTAAGCCCGGGCCGTGCGCCGGCGGAGGAAGGGGGTCACGTGACGTGCGATTCCCGTACCCCGTGCGCACGCCGCAGCGGCCGGCCGGCCGCCGCTCGCTTACGCCGGCTGCGTAACCCCTGTCCTCGGTCTGCGGAGCACCCATAGAAAACGGCGAAGCACCTGTGCCCTTTAGTGCTGCTAAACTGATGGTCCCAGCCATACGTGTGCTCACGTATGTGCAACTCCACAGTGATTGTAAGATAACGTAGTATCACCCCCCCACAAATTCATGTACACATCAAGTGTAATGCATAGTAAACTTGATCTTGACTTTACGGATCACAAAGTACACACTGAAATACCCTATTTACCATTTTAATCACAACATGTTAATATTTGAAAGGTTGCATCTTAAAACAATTACTCCACCAGTGTACGAACTGATTTAAAAAGTAACAGGGTGAATGCATTTCATAACTTCATATAAATGCTCCAGTCAAAATCCGATGAGCTTATCATCTGGTCCTAACTGGTGTGAGCTAGTTTGTACTGCGTGTGGGTACTAACTACCATTCCAGCCCTGACCCACCCATCTATCCATTCTCCATAACCATTTCTCTAACCAGCTGTTGACAGAATCCCATGGAGTGTGACGGGGATGTCAGTCTGTCACAGGGCACACACTCAAACATATTATCAATGAATTAGAGATACCAACCCACATAAACATGTCATTTTGAGCCACGAGGAAAACTCAACACACACCCATATTGCTGGAGGTATGTGACTGGAGCATTACCCAAGCCAAGACGTTCAAAAACCAGGGAATATTTCCAATGGAATGCTTCAGGAGAAATACATACGGGACTTTTTACAGAGCAAGACCAAACTAAGTATTCAGTAAAATGCAAAAGATGCAATAAAACTGGATTCTTATCTCTGGATATTTACACATGTAGTATGATAACCCCATATAGCTGTGCAGTACTTATTGTACCCTGGGACACCAGCTACCAAAACAGGACACAATTCAGATCTTATCCTGACATATTTGTCAGCTGGGTACGCCAAATATTTGGCTAGTAAATTTTAGAAATAGATTAAACAAAATGCTAGGCACAGTAAGCTGACTAGATATCACTTAATTAAAATATTGGTGCTATTAATGAAAATTATTTCATGGCACTGGCTCCTTTATATTAAGTGATATAGTTATATTAATGAAATGTATAAAATTAAGTGACGTATAAAACAGAAATGAAGGGTAGTACCATTTCACTGCTGGATGGCAGGATGCGTGGAAAAAGTTCTGCACAATTCGCAAGCAATCCAGCAGAGGTCGCTGTTGGCAATGTTTCGCAATGCCATGTGCGCTTAGACAACGTATCGCGAGTACTTTCGTGGCGAACTGTCCATTTCACCAACATTCACTCGATTTTTCGCTTAAGTGTTTGTTTCTCCTAAATTTAGTCCAAATGGCTATACATATACCACGTTACAAAACATATTTCAAATAGCATTTAACGAGCACCTTTTATAATGCAATTTGTACGAAAGGGTACACAGTGTAATTTTATAAGATGTCTCAGAAACGGCATTGCTTTTTATCTGTTATAAAAACGCAGTTTTTTTATGGGGATTGAGAACCAAATATTTTACCCATTAATGATTTGTAGAGAATTCAGGCCGCTGGAACTCGGCACACCGCGGAACAGACCAGCAGCTACTTCTGCAGTAAGAAAGGCACCTATTTAGCAGCGGCTGCATCCTCGCACGGCGCGCGCACGCATCCGCGCGGCGGCGGCCTCCGAGCCCCGCGACGTCGGCACGTGACCGCGGCCGCGCGCCGGGGTGGGCGGCCCCTCCCCTCCCCTCCCCGCGGGTCACGTGACGCGCGTGTTGTCAATGGGAGCCGATCGGGCCGGCGAAGATGGCGTGCTGCGGGAGCTGTCTGTGCTGCCGGTGCTGCTGCGGGGAGGGCGAGACGCGGACCCCCGAGGAGCTGGTACCGTGGGCCCGCCGACTCGCACGCCGTCGCCGCCGCGGATACGCGCACGCTTCCGTAGCCCTTAAAGCGCAGTTAGCGCGCAGCTAGGCCGGCGGCCCCGGGAAGTGCGCCCTGCCCCGCTGGGCTGGCCGCGTACGGGCACCGCTTCCCAGGAGCCTTCTGAGCGGTCTGCCGGGGATGCTACCCCGTCTCCCGGTCGCGTCCTTACAGCCTGAACTGCGGGGGTTACACTACATGGTGTGCCATGATAAATGTGTTTCCCCGAGTACTGCCAGTCATACGCACGGGGTATTAGCAGCTAACGATGGACTGGAAGGGGGGGGTTAATACGCAGCGCTAACTGCGCCCTGCATGGTGGCACATGAGTCACGCCGGGGCGAGCTGGCTGGCAGATGTTCCGCTTTGTTTGCCCGAACTCCCGTGGGACTTCTTCAAGATCCCGGTCCCATCATCCCATTATTAAGGACCGTTATGTGCAGAAGCAGGCAGCGCCCTCATCCTAGCTCAGTATTCGTCAGCATCATATGGTGCAACTTTTGGACCATATTTGTCTCCTGTTCTGATGATTCAGACGGTTTCCCAACCCCACCAAAGCAAAAAACCCGAACCACGTCTAGGTTTATTACGTGAGCTTTTATGTTTTTGCCTTTATATAATGCTTTCATTCTTCCTTCATATATGCTGTGATGCCAGACAATTCTCGGGGAGACGCGTGAGGATGAAGGCGAGATCCTTCCCCGGAAAGATTATGAGGTATAAGAAAGGACTCTTCTGGAGCGATTAGACTGTGGTGGATCCAAAGTACATGCATGTTAACTATTTCCCAGTCATGAGATGTGTTGGAAACAACAAATTACTTTGCATAATTCTGTAATTAAATGTTAACTTTGAACTCGTCCTCCCATGACAGAGCTTGGACTATGACAGGTGTATCAATGAACCATACGTCGAAATCCTGGAGGGGATTGACAATAAGGTAATCATAATGATATATTTTCATTGACAGCCCTATAAATAGGAAGTAGCAATAAACAGATCTTACTGCCCTTGGTGGTAGTATGTGTTACAGAAACCTTTATATTTAGTAATATACAGTGTACATTTATTAAATGGTAAAATGCGTGTCAGTTGTAATAAAGGTTAGTATCAAGGACTAACTCGACTGGATCCCCCTGTTCTTTTAAAGGTCTTTGGTGTCAGCTTGCGTCCAGCATTCACTGGGGCGTTATAATAAATGCCAACCTATACCTCCTACTAACTCCCACTTAGAATGAAGGTTTGGATAAAATGCATTTGTTACATTTACCATAATTTGAGTCCTGTTCAGTTTGCAGTTGGTTTTGCTCAGTTGAGTTTAGGACTCCAAGTTACTCAGGCCGGCTTTGGGAAACTTAATTCCACTTTGGCAAAGCATATGCCATATTGTTCCTACTGTATGCGTTTTCTTTAACATCTCTTGTTATTGCTATGTGTTCAGCTACAGTATTCACATTATGTTTGAGCCAAGAAAGTACATTTTTCCTGGTTTTTACTTAAAAAATAGAAATCCAGGAAGTATGAAGCGGTTAAGTGGCTGTTGGTGTTCGTCATTGGTGTTTCTATCGGCATGGTAAGTCATTCTTAAATTCACAATTTAATGCTATGGATAAGTTATGCATTTTTAAGTCATCTATGCTGCCTACAGCCTACAGGCAGCTAAAATGTATGACTTGGGAAAATGTGGCCCGCTGTTTGCTTCTTTCTAGGTTGGCCTTTTTGTGGACTTCTTTGTCAGACTGTTCAGTCAACTGAAGTTTAATCTGGTTGGACGATGTATCCTTTGTAAATTACATAATTACCTCCAGCTAGCAGCTAGACTTCAAATGGTTGACGTGCTGATCTTGTAAGTGCAACCTTTTGTTCTGTATTTATGCTGAAGCTTGCCTGTCCAGGTCCTCCGACTGTTACCCTGTTCTGTCCTGCCTTGACGTGTTTGTCTAAGCTGTGGAGGAGTGCAGTGAAAAAGGCTGCCTTGCTCTGTCTCTGCTGGAGCTGCTGGCCTTCAACATGACCTTTGTCTTCATCGCCAGCGTGTTGGTTCTCATTGAGGTACGGCATCATAGCAGAACCCTTCCCGCATTCAGCTGGTGCTGAATGCTCTCTCTCAATGAACGTCATTTTTCATTGAGTTTTGAGGGACTCGTGTGTCTACTTCTCCTTTTCCAGCCCATAGCTGTGGGTTCAGGCATCCCGGAGATCAAGAGCTACCTGAACGGGGTGAAGATCCCCGGCATCGTCCGTCTCCGCACGTTCCTCTGCAAGGCCCTCGGTGTTCTGTTCGCTGTGGCTGGAGGTATCTCACCGTTCTTTGTACTTTGACCGCAGATCGAAATAAAAGCATGTTTGATCTCCGCCTCTTTCCATTAGTTCGGCCAAATTAAACATTCCCAACAACAATACTACAGCGATGGAAAGTAATTTGATGCTCAGGGACCAATGGGCTTTAGTTATGCAGCAATTCCATTCACCAGAGGTTGGGTGTTTTTATACAGTGCAGTCCATAAAGTCAGTAAGGCCCAGAGGAGGTAGGGGTTAGTGCTGTCGGGATGCATGTTTGTTGCTAACATCAAGGCCTTAAATTTGCTGTCACGGCTGAGCGTGTCCCTGCCATGACACACCACCTATCTCGTTATGAATGTGACCTCTCATTCCCAGGCCTCTTTGTGGGGAAGGAGGGGCCAATGATACACAGCGGGGCCATCGTCGGAGCCGGACTCCCCCAGGTACACCAGGCCTTCTCTGGTCACGGAGCCCTGGTCACGTGACAAGGGAGGATGGAAGTGCTGAGATATAAACAAAGTCTGACTGTGGTCTAAGGCTTACCGTGCTGAAATTTAATTTCATTGCTTTATCAGTGTAATTTTACTTTAGGTACTTTATGGTATCAGTCATGTTTTCGCTCTTTATTTTAACTTTATTCTTTTTTTAGTTTCAGAGCATCACATTCCGGAAGATCCACTTTAACTTCCCCTACTTCCGCAGTGACAGGTAAGCTCCCGCCTGCCTGAGGTCTCACTGGCAGTACCCTTTTGAATTCTGTGTTTTAGTCAGAATTTTGCAAGCCTGAGTTTTGAGAGAGTCATTCTTCTTGTAGCTTAGCGTCAAGCTGCTTAGCCAAAGGATTTTAAGAGGAAATGCCAAACTTCTTTTTCTTTAGCTCATTTTATGCAAAGGCTTACATAGCAGTTTCACCTATTCTTGCTGACGTATCTGTGCAGATAATATTAATATTCTATCCATCTCTTTTCCCATAATCCTTTGTCTGGTACGGGAACCTTAACTTCTGTCCCTGAGGCCCAGGGATTGTTATTTTGGCAGGGTCCTCATGATGAAGTCCAATGCAGCTGCACCCTGCAGACGTGGAAAGTTCAGGTCCAGAAAGTACAAATCCAGACCAAGATTTTTTTTTAACCAACCAATTGAGTATAAAGAGTCAAATGCACAGAGTGTTCAGTTGGAGCAAAATCTCGGTCTGGATTTGTACTTTCTGAACCTGAGCTTTCCACGGCAGCCTTCTGGTCAGAAATACAGGCCTTGAGCCACTGTGCTGCTGTTGCCCTGTAAAATTAGCTAAAAAAGCAAATGGTTGCTATGTGACTGGGCTGAAGTCTCTGAGTCACCAAATGGCGTCACGTGTGTGAGTTGTTGTTGTTCCTTCTGTGCCGTCGCAGAGACAAGAGGGACTTTGTGTCGGCGGGGGCAGCGGCCGGTGTGGCGGCCGCCTTCGGGGCACCCATCGGGGGCACGCTCTTCAGCCTGGAGGAGGGCTCCTCCTTCTGGAACCAGGCCCTCACCTGGAAAGTGGTGAGACTGCCGCTCGGTCCCACAGGCCGGCTGCTTTGCTACGGCTTTGGAAGCCATTAGAGCCGGGTTCCATGTCAACTTTCAGATGCATTTTCTGTGAATGAACAAGTACTTGTCTTACTGGACAGACTAATAGTAATATCCTGCGCACAGATATTACAATGTTTCACAGTTATGCTTTGACTGTGGAATCTTCATGTCATGGTACATGCATATTTGTTGCAGTAAATGCATGTTTAGTTTTATGTGCGGAGCACGAGAACACGGCTCAGCACGATCCTGCCCCTCATGTCCGTTTTTGGAGCAAACCTCTCAAATCTAGGCTTGTTCTCTGACTGTGGTGTGGCATTTGAAGAGGGCTGTGCTGTAGCTGTGCCGGAACCACAGCTGTAGATTACCTGGTGACTCAAAGGGCCGCCCCCCCGACCTCCTTGGCTCCGCCCCTCTCCTCCCCCCAACCCGCTTGGCTCCGCCCCTCTCCTTCTCCCCACCGCACAGCTTTTCTGTTCCATGTCGGCCACTTTCACCCTCAACTTCTTCCGCTCGGGAATCAACTACAGCAAGTGGGGCTCCTTCCAGCTGCCCGGTCTGCTCAACTTCGGCGAGTTCAGGGTGAGGCCACAGCCCGAGGAGTCTCCTCACCGGCGTTCCCCCGATGAAGTCCTTTCCTAGCTGGAAAGGTGACCCAACACCTTACACCCTTCAGTGACTTACAGGTCACTTGCCAAGAGCTTGCAAGTAGTTTTCAGTCGGGCGCCAATCTATCTCCACGTTTCTCAGAGTAATGTTTTTATGTTTAACTATATTTTTATTGAAGGCTAAAGTGTAAATGTTATTGGGGTTTGAACCTGCAACCTTCTTGCTAGTTTGATTCATTGTTGCTGTGCTGAGCTAGACCCTCTGCTGGTTGTGGAGAATATAGTTCTCTCTCACTCTAGCTCACTCTCTCACTCTTTGCTCACTCACACTCTCTCTCTCGCTCTCTCTGCAGTGTCTGAATGGGGACAAGAGTTGCCACCTGTGGACAGCAGTGGACTTGGCGTTCTTTGTGATCATGGGTATCGTGGGTGGCCTCTTGGGGGCACTCTTCAATTGCATGAACAAGAGGCTGGCCAAGTACCGCATGAGGAACGTACACCCCAAAGCTAAGTTCATCAGGTAAAGCTGGGGTCCCCTCCCCTTGCCTCCAGCATCCATTTCAAACTCACTACAGAAGGTCATAAGCGGCGGCTACTTTAACGTTGGCTTTGTGCTAATGTGGCTACATATGCACCATAATCCATCGATGCATACATTTCCCATACCTCTTAAGCAGTGCAGGGTCACACTGAGCCCGGAGCCTATTCCTCAGCATTTGATGTCAGTTTCAGTGCATGACTCGCACAGACTATGGGCAGTTTAGCGGCCCTAGTTTTACTCAGCCACATGTTTTGGGGAAACCCTACTGGGAACATGAGGAGAACGTGCAACCACACACAATACAGGGGGCACCTGAGTGTGCAGTCATGCTTATGGGAGGAAACATTTAATAGGAAATAGTCTACGGTGTGCTACAATGTTGCTTTGTTATAGGTGTGCATGTGTTTTGTGTTATTTTACTGCACTGATTAACATTTAATGATATTTCATCAGTTAAAATGCTGGTGGATCATTTTCAGTATGTGAAGCTTACAGAATGAGCAGCGTTTCCATTTGGCTAACTCAGGCCTGCTGTGTTTCCCTCCTTCCTCACCCCGTGGGTGGCCATCGCTGGGTGTCAGGGTGCTGGAGAGCCTGCTCATCTCCTTGGTAACGACAGTGGTGATATTCGTGGCCTCTATGACACTGGGAGAGTGCCGCGACCTCTTGCCTCCGACGTCCAACAACACCACCACTCTAGTAAGTCTCATCAGCATTTAATGTGCTGTGTGTTTTGGGGGGGGGGGTTAAATCAGAAGCTAAGGTGAGAATCCGCAGGTGTCGGGCAACGAGAACGTCAACTCCACCGTGAAGCAGTTCTTCTGTCCGAACAAGACGTACAACGACATGGCTACACTCTTCTTCAACCCTCAAGAGGTGGCCATCAACCAGCTCTTCCACCAGGATGGTGAGCTGTTGTCTCAGGCTTGCACACCATGAGAATACACCCTCTGGGTTGGGACACACCTTTTAGACACACCTACCATATCCAGATATGTCCATTTCTCTAATGGAATGCATGTTTATTCCTTCATCTACTTCTTCATCTCAATCTACTGATCATAGTGTCTAAAGAAGCAGTCGTTGCTCAACTGAAAAGCTTGTAACTCGATCTTCCAAGTTGCATGAATCCACAGAGGCCTTCATTCACACTGTAGAACTTACCCAGCCTTCAGGTCACATGCCCCCCTGCTTCCTGCTAATTAGCTCCAGCTGCACCCACTAAGTACTCGACTCTGGCCACTCAGGTTATATATTCCCAGTCTGACACGTGCCTCCTGCCCGCCGGCCGTCGGCGTCCCCCTTGCAGGTACCTTCAGCCCAGTGACTCTGACCATCTTCTTTGTGCTGTACTTCCTGCTCGCTTGCTGGACATACGGCGTCTCCGTGCCCAGCGGCCTTTTCGTCCCCTCCCTGCTCTGCGGCGCTGCCTTTGGCCGTCTGGTGGCTAACATCCTCAAAATGTAAGCCTGGGGCTTCCTCTCTGGTGTCTGTGTGCTTTGCACACGGGGCATAGAAATTAAATCAGAGTAGCAGTGCAACTCAGGAACTCGCTCAGGCATAAGAGAGTAATGGTAGGGTTGACAGTAAGATAGTCAGTGAAGTACTCTGAAAAATTTCCATTTTGTATAAAATATTTCCTTTCTTCCTATTATCAGAGGTTTTTTTTTTTTATTATTGTAGCAGTCTCTCAGTGCAGTGCATTATGGGTTTAGGAAAGTGGTGAAGTTCTTCTGTACTACTACTGAACTACTTTTCTGTGGAGATTCCTGTAGCTGATCCAGTAGCCAGCCTTATACATCCTGGTGTTATTTGCATCCAGTATGTATCGAGCTAGGCAATATCTGATCTTAATGGAGATAGATGATACTATCAAGTTATCCCCCCTCCCCAAATACTTTTTTTGGCCAATAGCTTGAAAAGGCAAAGTACAGATAATCCGCTAATCCGGTGGTGTTAAAACTTGCCGGCCTGTTACTGATTAGCTGTACTCAGAATCATTTCTTAATTATCATCTAAAAACGTGTTGTGGACCGTCTATTATTTACCAGCCTGATATCTTTGCTAACCATATGCAGAGTTAAAAAAAATAATAATAATGTGGTTTTATTCAACTGCTTTGATAATGTAACCTAGAAGGCTGAACTGAAGGCCAATTCATAAATCTTTATTATGATGCTATCTTGTGTGTAGCTTATGATTACAGCCCCGACAAAGGCGGTAATCGCCAGTGAGTCACTTGTCTGATATCATCGATTACTGATAATAATGTTATATCGCCCAGGCCCGTTATAGTGTAGATATCTATTCAGTAACACAGAATACATTCCGTAAATTCCTCTGCATACCGCTCCCCCTGTGCTGTAAATGCAGTGATTTTAAAAGCATCCACCCTTGTACAAGTTGCCAGTGTTTAAGCGGCTCTAGATGCAAAGCCTGCGAGATGCTGGCTTCCCGACTCGCGCTGTGTGTTTGATCTCCAGGGATGCAAATTTTCTGTGCCACGCTGATTATCTGTCTTTGTCCTGGTCTGGCTCTGACCCACTTTTGCCTTATCCAATTTGAGTTTAGGAGATGTCGCACACTCGTCGATTCGCAAGTAAGAGAAGCCTGCTAATCGTATTCGGTGAAGAAGCTCCCACTTTGTTATATGCCATTCTTAACTATGGCATTTTTTTTACCCAAGTGGTCAGTTGCATTTACTGCCTTTTTAGGCAGTTTCCCACAATGCACCACTCCCTCTGTTGTCCTGACTTGACCTGTTTTGCACTTGCCTTTATTCTAGAAACATTGGCATGAACATATACTCGGGGACCTTCGCTCTCATTGGAGCAGCTGCCTTCCTGGGGGGCGTGGTCCGGATGACCATCAGCCTCACTGTAATTCTTATTGAATCGACCAATGAAATCACATACGGGCTTCCCATTATGATAACACTAATGGTAATGTATGTTTAATATATATATATATATATATATCCATAGTGCTCAATTGGGCAATCATAAAAACCATTAAGAGAAAGCATTTTATAAATGAAATACCAGAGAATAGCTGCCAGTTGTATTGCATTTTAATTTTAGTATTTACCTGACATTCATAAATTGAATCTATTGTGATTAAGACTTAAATGTGGGGATTGGACATGTTCCAGAATAATTAATTTGTGAGGATGTACCATGTAGCCGCAGGTATTAACATCTGTTGTATTGCTACAGGCCTTCTTTGATACTGAGGTGAAAGCAGAGTTTACTAACTGGTCTAACAAAATTTTGCAGAAATGTGACTTGAGGCTTCTTGCTTTGCACTGATCAAAATATTTAGATTATTGCATGAAACTGCTTTCAGGTGGCAAAGTGGACCGGCGATTTCTTCAACAAGGGCATCTATGACATCCACATTAAGCTGAAGGGCGTGCCTCTTCTGGAGTGGGAGACTGAGGCAGAGATGGACAAGTGAGTGATCCAATCAGAAGCTGTGACAGTTTCACAGCCACGCCCCCTCCCACAGAAATGGCTGAGTGCTGTTCTGGGTTTCAGGCTGACGGCCAGTGACATCATGGAGCCCAACCTGACCTATGTGTACCCGCACACCCGCATCCAGTCCCTGGTGAGCATCCTGAGGACCACGGTGTACCACGCCTTCCCCGTGGTGACCGAGAACCGGGACAACGAGAAGGAATTCATGAAGGGCAACATTCTCATCAGCAACAACATTCGCTTCAAGGTAATTGGCGCACCCGTCCACTATGTGGCACTAGAGCTCTGTCTATGTGCCCTCGCGCTGCAGGAGTACTGCTGCCAGGGTGACACTGTTAATCTGGCGACCCAACACCAGGGGCAGCAGAGAAGCGTGTGCATGCGTCGTGTGGATGAGCGCTGCAGCTGGGAAATATCCCCTGCAAATGGAGCCGACTCTCGCTATAGGCAGAATAGGCCCCGGGCCCCGAATCACCTGCATTGCAGGGGAAGTGAAATGATCATGTTTCCTTGGTAGGGGAGCCTCCCAAATAAAGCTTTGCCTAGGGCCACTGAAAAGTCGGCGTCGGCCCTGACTGGTTATATGGCAGCTTCTGGGAAAACCAGCTTCTTTTTTGTAGGAGGGTGGGAATAGGAATTATCTACGGAGGTCAGTGCCGCATGTAGAAATGACGCCCTCTGAGCAGGCCTCCTTTGTCCTGAGAGCGGCACGCTAGGTGTCTTGGCAGCGGTGGCGTGTGCGCGTGCCCCGCCATGACGGTGCCATGACGGCGCATTTCCTGCTCCGCCTTCCAGAAGAGCAGCGTCGTGACCCGGGCCGGCGAGCAGCGTCGGCGCTGCCAGTCCATGAAGTCGTACCCATCCAGCGAGCTGCGGAACGTGTGCGACGAGCAGGTGGTGGCCCAGCCAGCTGGGGACAGCCAGGACATCTTGGAGCAGATGCTGGAGAGGAGGTAGGGGCAGGCCGGGGGGGTGCACCAAACACTCTCTTATAACTTTCTTTAATAGACTAAATGTTTGTAAGTCTTGTAGCGAGTGCAGGGTCAGGCCGTTTCCTCTGCCCCCCCGGAACATATGAGGTGCATTATGGGCCTTGCCCAGGGGCCCTCCGGACATGTGACAATGTACAGATGTATGTGTACACTGGGTATATGAAGGACGTCTTTTTGGAGTTCCCTAAATGATCTTTGAATTCAGACTTAATCTCAGCTATTGTCAGATATCCTCGAAGCAGCTTTAATGTTTACGGCCTGGGTGCGTTACTGAGAGTCCCTGACGTCTCGCTTGCAGGCACACGCCCTACCCCAGCCTGTACCCCATGGAGTCCCCCAGCGAGGACTGGACCATGGAGGAGCGTTTCCGGCCGCTGACCTTCCACGGCCTCATCTTGCGCTCGCAGCTGGTCACCCTGCTGATCCGCGGCGTCTGCTATGCTGAGAACCAGTCGGTCAGTGTCCCGCGGGGCGTCGTGGTTCCGTGGGCAGGGCCGTCAGCATCCTGCCCGCCACGCACCCTGTGCGGGGGCCGCTCCGTCCTCCAACTTGCTGTGTTTGTGTGACTCTTTGTTGTGCATTAAAGGCTGATCCAGCACTGTACGTGCTATACACATTCTTTGTGTCTAAAGCTTGCAAAACATGCAGGCTGGACAGTTTTAATAGTAGATTATTATTATTATTATTAATGTGTTGTTGTTGTTAAAATAATAATAATGATTATGATGATGATGATGATGATGATTTGGCTTTTAGGACAGTTGCACCATCTTAAATATTTGGAAGCTGGGGCGTGATTTGAAATGGGACTGGAATTTTTAAGAGCCAGGGTCAGTAACCCTGCAGTTGTAATATGAGGTGGAGTTGGAGTGATTTTGGAGGGATCACACAGATGATGCTTATGGAACACAGCCTGAGTCCCGGTCCCTCGGTCCCACAGAGCGCCACTCAGCCACGGCTCTCCTACTCAGAGATGACGGAGGATTATCCCCGTTACCCTGACATCCACGACCTGGACCTGACCCTGCTGAACCCCCGCATGATTGTGGTACGGCTCCGTGTGCGGCGCTCTTTGTGAACATGCTGTCCAGCCTGAGAGAGTTGCCTGATGTTTTTGTCCCACGCTCTCAGGATGTCACGCCGTACATGAACCCGAGCCCCTACACGGTCTCCCCAAACACACATGTCTCCCAAGTGTTCAACCTCTTCAGGACAATGGGTCTTCGGCATCTACCTGTGGTCAATGCTGTTGGAGAGGTACTCTACAAATTTCACAGACTCCTACAAATGCAACAGCTAATAATGTGACTGGCAGTATATGTCTGTAGCTATGCATAAAGAATGACTAAGAAGCAGTCTATATTAGGCCTGGGTATTGCCATCCTCATCACGAGACCAGTTTAATAATTCAGTGCATCACGAAGAATCACAATTGTACCCTTGTATCCTGATGGTTAACACTCCTAAATTAACATAATGGATCCAGTGACATTTACAACGGGCCAAATTCATTAATAGCCCAAGGGTAAGTCAGTATCTTGAATAAAGTTGTTGCACACTTTATATCCCACTTGCATAAACTTTGCATTTCTGTGTGCAAACCCACATTTATGTTTTTAAAACAGCAAATGTGGGGAAAAAATGTAGAATGAAACATTTTACTTACAGCAGTATTTCAGACGTGGGGACTTCACTGCATTTTTGTATTGCACTGTATTTTGCGCGAGCTACTGCGTATTTTTAATTAATTGAAGTTAATGTATAAATATAAAACATCCAAGTCTACCATCGTGAAATGCTACTGCAATAAATAATTAGATGCAGTGGTTCAAAATGTCCATGAAAAATCACGACTAATTGAATCGCAATAAAGCGATTAATTGCAGCATTGATACAGCTCCAGTTTGCATGTTACACTGGCATCCAGTCTGCAGTAAGATCCAACCCCAACCAACCCAGGACTGGTTTAAACAGTTAGGATAAGTATGGATTAGAATGCTAAAAAGCCTATGTGATTTATCAGCACAGTATTCTTGCTACAGTGTATTTCTTCTTCCGTTTCTGACCTTTACACTCCAGCGGTCATTAATTCCCTGGCAGCTTGTCCTCTATTATCCTGGAAACCCCGCCCCCCGCATTCCCGCCACTGCACTGACTTCCTGTTTCCCTGTCGGCTCCTTTTCAGATCGTGGGAATTATCACGCGGCACAACCTGACACACGAGTTCCTGATGGCCAAACTCCGGCAGCACTACATCACCATCTAGCCGGCTCCGCCCGCCTCCGCCGACCTGTCGGGAACAGCGGCTCCCCTGCCGCGGTGGAACCGCCAGGTACCCAGAACCACCCTCCAGAACCACGGTCATGCCTGCCACGGCCAGCGCTCCTGCGGTAGACGGCAATGCTGCGCCCTGACTGTCAGAGGGATTTTAGGGGCGGGGACCTGCCTGATGGTTCCTGTGGGCTTACTTTGTTTTTAAAACCCCCCCCCCCGTCTGCTTCCTGCCACCCTGACCCTCCGAGCGCTTCTACTGACCTGCCGTTGCTTGTGACCTCCGCGATTTGCCGTCAGCCCTTTGCAGCACTAGCACCTTTTAACTGACTTTAATCACCTTTGCTTCATTTTTTTGCTTTTAGTATTTGCATTATTTGCACGAGAACAATTTTAGCTAACAGCGTTCTTTTTCAGGGCTTATTCATATATACATGCATATGTATTTGCTTTGTCGAGACCTCGGAGTACGAAATCGGAGTGTTTACGGGGACGGTAATGAACGGGTGATTAAAATGTGGCAGCGTGCAGGTGACACCTGTCCAGGTATCGTGTTTAACAATAGTGTGCACACTGCCATTAGTGAATTGTCATTCCCGGTTGGGGGGAGGGGGTCATCTGTCCTCTTCAGGAAACACAGGCGACTATAAAAGTTTGTGTACCAGTCACCTCTTAGGGCTGACCCATTAACAGGAAGCGAATAATTGTAAAGCTCCGTCCCGCATGAAAAAGGCGGGAAATTATTTTAGCTAATAGTTAATGCATTTTTCCCTGTTTAACTCGCAGCAGCTGTACTGTTAAGTGGCTGTAAAGTGGTTCTTTAGAATACAGTCATGCCTAGGAGAAAATAACACTAGCATATCAGTGAAGTCTGGACACACCTATATCGCATCTTGTATCCATGGGACCATTCGCAGTATGCCGGCTCTCATCACCCGCGGTGACAGTCACGCAGCGTCCATGCGCCTCGTATCCAGGGCAGGGTCACGACGAGCCTGCAGCCCATCCCCAGAAGGACAGGACACAATGGGCGCCCGTCCATCACGGCAGTCACACAGCAGGGCAGCTGAGATAATGGCGCAATCACAAAGCATGTGTGTGCAGGGGGCCGGCTGGGACTCTACCACTAAGCGACGCGGGGGGGGCACTTAGGCCAGACCCTCTGACAGTGAACAGATGATTTTCCATTTTTTGTCCGAGTCGTTTTCGGTGCATGTAACTTAAGCTGATTATATTTTTGTACCTTTATTTATTTTTAAAATTTTGTTTTACAGTCATACTGTGAGATGCTTTTACGTTGTTAATACTAGTAATAATCTGTATTGTTAAAGCGAGAACACGCTTACAGTTATGATAGGCAGGTTCCCTGAAATTGTGACTTCTGCCCCTATTCCCCACTCGTCTGAGGAACAGTTTGTATTGCAGTCTGAGTTGAGGCTGACACTTTGTTCTTAGAGTAAGGTAAGCTAGGTCGGTCTTCTGCCAATTAACACTGTGAAATGCTCCTGCTTGCGCAGGTTGCTTATAGCTTTCCATTTTGGAGATGTATAAATCCCCCCTGAGATTTTTCTTCATTTATATCAGTGTTGCCCATCCCAGTCCGCAGGGACTCCCACCCAGTCCATGTTTTTGCCCCCTCCCCTGAGGACTGGCTTGAGAAACCCTGATTTGCGCTATACGCCTGCTTTTGGATCAGTAGGAGGTGCCGAGATTGACGATCCACACCTTGAATTTGAATCAAAAAGCCCTGCTTGCCCGTGCCGCACTGTGACGGTCGTGCTGGGAGCATATCGAGCGGCCCAGGCAGCACCTTGACACTAATTCTCACAAAGGCGTTGTGTGGCGCCGGGGACGGATTAGTCAGCCTCGTGCAGGGCTGCTGGGGCTCGGCCCAGTGATGTGCTGATGCGCTCGGGTCAGGCGCTGGGCTCTGTCCTCTGATGTAACGGGGGTATGCTTCTTTGACAAGCAAAGCCTGAGGGCGGAAAGTCTGCTTCTCTGCCAGATTGCTCCTCATGAATTATAATAATAATGATACTTTTAGTTGCTAAGTAGATACTCTTATCCAAAGCTACTTACATGAATAATAGAGACGCCATCCTATACATGTACATTTATACACACAACGGTTTTTACTAGAACGAGTTCAGATTTTGTACCTAGTTTAAGCATACAAAGGGCCAGCTTGGATATGAACCAGCTTTTAGCTAGGGGTCCAGGTTCCTGTCCCCCAGTCTGACCTTTGCCCTTTCACCTTTGCTCATTTTGAGTTGCATCATCTTTCTTTATACGCCTGAATCATGCCTCCAGGTGTCATGCGTTTGCCCGAATTCCCCGGCAGGCCGCGTCCTCCCACCTGACCTTACTGTCGCATTATGGAGACGCTGGCCACACGCCAGCTGCTATGAAATTAGACGGATGCCCCGGAGCCGCCCGCCGCTGGCATGCCGCCTTCCTGCCGCTGCCATGCCGCCTTCCCGCCGAGCTCTAATTAGCCTCGATTCAGCCGTTTGCTCCCTTCTGGCTGTGATCTGACGCTTCTTTCCTTGTCATTGAACACTTCATATGCCGTATATTAATACCGAGAATAAAACATAAAAGTAATACATTTGTTTACCCAGCTTTCAATTACTGTTCAACATTTACACTTGATAAATTCCATAGTCATTAGTTAAATAGTGCATTGCTGTATTATTTGGACTGCATATCCTCTGAAGTAAAGGATTACCCTTTAAGCTCAGGGCTGGTTATGGTTATTTTGTTTGTTTGATGAGCCTAATTGAAGTAAATGGACATGAGGGAGTTTTATTTAGGAAATGTATTTAGCTACATCAGCATATAGGCGCGAGGTTTGACTGAGCCGCCTGAGGCTTGCCTGTCAGGTATTTTGTAGCCTCTGTTAAACCTGAATAGTGTATTTTATAGACTGTTTAGTGTAAAGAAACTAGAGAGATAGTGACTTCCCTGGACCGGTGCTTGGAAAGGCAAGCTTAGCTGATACCGGGAAACCGAAAGTGACAGGCATGTGGTACGAGTGACGGACCCCCATCTGCGAAAGGCAGATAGTCCATCCGGCCTGTCCAAACCACTCAGCCAAATCCACAGCTCATTTTACACATGGATTTTTCTTCTTGGATAGGTTATTTTGGTAGGTTTCTGATAAATTTCACCTAGACCTGTGATGGGTGCTGGGACAGTGCTACATGGCTCATGTTCTGTCCGTTTATAGATGAAACATCAGATCCCGTCACAGCCGGGGGAATCCCACTCGTAATATTTCGTTCTTTGCAGATGGGAGATCCCCCGGTGTTTGTTTCATTGCAGGGTCACTCTGTCTGTGATAGTGCTCACATTCCAGCACTATTATAGTGAGTGATTGGCACAGGGAGTCTGAGGGAAGGACACGAGGTGATGATGGTGTTTGTAAGCGACACCAGTGTGATGGCCTTTATGAAGGATGAGCACGCAGCGTCTGGAAGTTTCATTTTCTGTTTTCGAAGGTCCTGTCCCACTGTCATTCTGTGTTTTTAAGTCATTTCAGGATGCCGACAAATTATTTTGCACTCACATATTGTGGAAGGAAAATGTTTGTTTTTTATGCATATTTCTGTTTTATTATCCACTATAAAACACAGGAAAATTACTGAAATTCATTTGTTGCGTACAGTGGTCCCTCGCTATAACGCGGTTCACCTTTCGCTGACTCGCAGTTCCGCGGATTTTTTTTTGTGCAATTTTGCATGCTTTTTTTTTACAGCTCACTGTGTTCTGCCTCCTGATTAGGGCAGTTCTGGGTCCTGATTGGCTGTAGACCATTGTCAATCAACCTCCTCCGCGCCATGTCTCCTGTACAGTACAGAATGC
>JAODKN010000013.1:32890-49665 GCA_026774425.1 Petrocephalus zakoni | reverse complement strand
TTAGTTAAGTTCTCCCCAAGCGAGCTTGATGGGCCGAATGGCCTCCTCTCGTTTGTATAGTTCTTATGTTCTTAAGAGTCTTCTTAGCGCGCTAATAGTGTGCGTTATCGGGAAACCGGGCCCAGATCTTTGTCACGTGGCAGATTGTACATAGACAAATGAGTTCTAGAATTGCTATTTTTTGTTTTGTACCAGTGTGGATGGATGGAACATTATAACAGAATACCAGATTGAACAAGATGTTCTAAAAATTTTATATAAAAACTATAAATTCACAAAACTCAATTCTAAAACATTTTGTTTTTCTTCTTTTATTTCTGTAATTCTGAAAACAGAACAATCAGATTTAAATTTGCCCCCCAAAAAATCATTACCTGGTAAACAGTAGAAGGCACCCTGACACCCAAGCGAGTAGTTATAGTTATCAGGTGGAGAGTAACACACAGCCTCGGATGTCG
Organism: Petrocephalus zakoni; assembly: GCA_026774425.1. Classification (NCBI taxonomy): domain Eukaryota; kingdom Metazoa; phylum Chordata; class Actinopteri; order Osteoglossiformes; family Mormyridae; genus Petrocephalus; species Petrocephalus zakoni. The sequence goes on along the minus strand of JAODKN010000013.1, from coordinate 49,207 downwards.
GTGATTCACGTACAAAATATGCATGACAAAAACTGACAAACTAACGTCTCTGGCAACTTTTCCCAGTATTAAAATGCACAACTTACTACGAAATAAAAATTAAAGGTGCCCGATACCTCAAATAATATGATCCACACAATAATTAAATTATCCCAAACAACGTAAAAGGGCTAAACAAATCAATTACATTAAATTCAAGCACATCAAGCGATTTATCTGTGTACAGTGAATGTATATTTCAATTTGCATTAATTGTTAGCCATTAATCTTATTTCTGCTACACAATCACAAATCAAAAGGTTTTTAATAAACCAGTTAGTTTTGGCGTGGGATTTTATTTTTTGATTGGGTGACTATTGAAATCTTGAGTATATATCAAAATTTAAGTAAAAATGTAACATTTCTGGAATGTTCTGCTGATCTGCTAATACTGACCAAAGACGTAGCTTCATTGACATTAGAACCATAATCCTAGCGCCTTTGATATTTATCGATTCTCTCCGAAGAGAGACGTGGCTTTTATCATTTTTGACATAACCTATACACACAGCAGTAGCAGTTAGTCAAGGGCTGAAAATCACAACCCCGCCTAGGATTCAAACCAAGACCCGCCAATAAACATTCCCAGTTCCATGGCCAGTACACTATCAGGGTTGGGGGGTGGGGCTTTGCATCAACATGTCACATCAAGCTTCCACAAAACCTGCCCCAACTTAACCCAGCTACTGACTGAAAAGCAAGTGCAGCTTCATGCAGGCTCCTTGCTTTCCGTGGAAAGATGAAGCGATTCCTGGGGCCAGACGGATGGAGACCCATATTTCTGCAGGGGCCAAACGGACAGAGACCCATATTTCTGCAGGGGCTAAACGGATAGAGACCTGTATTTGTACAGGGGCCAAACGGATGGAGACCCGTATTTCTGCAGGGGCCAAACGGATGGAGACCCGTATTTCTGCAGGGACTAAACGGATGGAGACCTGTATTTGTACAGGGGCCAAACGGATGGAGACCCGTATTTCTGTAGGGGCTAAATGGATGTAGACCTGTATTTCTGCAGGGGCCAAACGGATGGAGACCCGTATTTCTGCAGGGGCTAAATGGAGGTAGACCTGTATTTCTCCAGGGGGCAAACGGATGGAGACCCGTATTTCTGTTTCCGGAAAACAGAAACCAGAGAAGCCGCCCCGATGATCCACATATTAACTTTTGTCAAAAAGCTAGCGGTATATGTAAAATGTATTAAATACCTGCACACGTATGTAATATATGTAATGTCATTTCATCGGCATTCATTATAACTAACCTGTTATCAGTTACTGTTGGCTGATAGTTCCATGTCTCCGCACATAACCTACACAAATTCAGAAAACAGCAGCGTCCTTCTGTTCTGAAACCCCATGTATGAGGTCATAGCATCAAATACACAGCTGCAGATTCCATTAATACGTCCATGCTGGGGAAGTGTGTCCTCTTCTGTTGTGCTGCAGCCTAATATAATGGAAAAAACACACACACTGACAACAATGCGAACCGCCTTCCTGACATTGCATCCAAAAAATCCACATCATTGGCCCAATCTGTGTTGCAGCTCAGAGATGGACGTCCCGTTCACACATTTGAGCGTCTTTGTTTTTCAGACCCTAGACGCCATGCGCTGCAGCTGCACTAAACTCCCTCTGAAGGAGGTGGAGGCCGACAAAGAAAAGCCAGTGGGATGACAGATTGTAGTGGGATACTCAACAATCGCACAACTGCTTACTGAATGCCGGTACAATCTGGGAACACTTAGATATGCGCACTTACCCAACCAGAACAATAACAGCAATGAAAGTATTAATAGTAAAAGATGGCATTTCTGAACATCACGAGGGGGGACAACACACACAGACACCGTGTGTCAGTCAGCCACTGCAAAAATCAGTCATTTCTGATACTGCCAAAGTAATTTTTGGTAATTTGAGCCCATGTTCGGTAAGAGGAAAAGTGTCCAGTCATTCAACCCATCCATTTTTCCATACCAGTTTATCGGTGGCCTTGGAGTTGATCTCAAAAAGCACAGGACACAAGGCAGGGGATACCCTGGGGTGGGACGGCAGGCAAAATGCAGATTGGCGAACAGGACAATGGAAAGAATTCAGCTGTACGGCCGGGGAATCCCTTTGCATGGGGCGTCCGATGGCTGTCAGACACTGGCATTATCCTGTCAACAGGAGCAGAGTCACTATTAATACAATCACCGCTTTGCATGGAGAACCTCTCCCTAGTTCTGTTTGTCCCACTTCTTAGTCTTAGAACTACTAATCCCAAAAATACCACATCTGTAACAGCAAATCTGTGAGGCAGGGACTGCTGTATGCTACCACAGTCCATGACTTTTGTGTTGGTTAGGAAGCAAGCTTGAATGATAGTGGGTTTTACAGCCTAGCTGTCTGCAGTCGGTACCTTGTCATTAAGTTCATCAAACCACTACAATCATGAAAGAGGCAACAATAAGTGCTTCTGTTAATTTAATCAAACGCATCAATTAAAAAAAGAAGAAAAAAAAAGCATAAACAGCCGGACACAGCAAACTCAACCCACTCCCAACAAATAGGTGTAATCCCGTCACCATGACAACAAATACACGCCTTCACTTTTAAAGTGGCAATCCCACACAATTTCACATGTCCAGAACACAAACAACCCAACGGCGTTCAGTTACCGAACTGCTTACACCATCTCATGGCAGCTTTTCCAAGAAACTTTTTGATTTTGATTGCATCATGAGTAAAAAAAAAAAAGACTAAATATGGTGAGTCAATAAATGGTTCTCGTTAAACTGTTAGTTTGTGGAACAAATGAGATGGTAAAAGCAATTCCAGTAGAAAACACGACACACAACTGAGAGCCAGTAGAGAACAATTAAAGCAGAGTGAGTTCCAGACCTTGCACAGAAAGAAACAAGTAAGTGTTTGAAGACACCGTTGGGCACCTGTTCCATGGATCTCACTCAGTGTTTCCTGTTAAGGCCACATTTTGAAACAATAGCAGAACACCACAGCAGATAAAAATAATCAGCCTTTTCAAAAAGATGGGTTTTCCACTTTAGCCTTCAAAAATATATTTACAATATTTAAATTTTTGATGGAAAATGATTAACAAGGAAATAAATAAATTCTGGTTCTAGAAAAAAAAAAATCAAGAATCACTTTCTTGGAATTGGAAATATAGTTGCTTTGGTGCATTCAACCGAGCAAATTTTGAAAGCCCTCAATTAAGTTGATTTTACAGAGAAGAAAAAATATATATTATTAACCAGGGAAACAGAAGAAGGTTCAGGAAACATAACCAAATCACAAAATTATTCATAATTATGATTCCATCCAAGCCAGTCTGATCACTTGATAGTTTGTCTGCTTAGACAGGACAGTGACGACCCATGAACAGCAACAAGTTCAGAAAGCCTAGGCCACCAGGGACAGACAGAGGCCGGTAAGAAAACACCTTGTTGGAGGCTACAGAGTCTTTGCTACGAGAGAAATTAGAAGCAAAAGCCGCCCTGTGGCCACTATTTATACCTTGCTTCTGAAGAGGGGCTTAGCACCAGGCCCACAGTACTCATTGTAGATGAGTTTGAACAGAAAGAGGTGAAAGAGGGTGATGAGGGAAGCCACGCTGAACCAGAAGAGGAAGGGCAGGCCGGGGTACTGCTTGGCCATGTGGTCCTCATGGGCCAGGATGGCCTTCACGTGCAGCGTGTGCCTCAGGTCCTGCAGGTGCGTCAGGTCGGTGGAGATATAGAGCAGGGCGGTGATTGGCTGGGTCACCATCACGGGAAAGATGTGGCCCTTGGTCTCGGAGGTGAGCTCCACGGGCTCATTGACGCAGCCAGCCTCGCAGGCATACAGCTTGACGGGTTTCTCCTGGGGCTTGACGGACACGTGCAGGAAGGGCTTGCCCTCGGCGTCCAGCAGCACCGCCAGACTGATCAGGTCCTTGTTATAGTGGATTCCACGCAGGGCGTAGCTGTTGTGCAGCACATCGGGGTCGGCTTGGAACTGCAGGTGGTTCTCCGTGAACTGCAGGCCGCCGAAGCTGAGCACCACGGCCTGCATGACGCCGTGCGCCCCCGCCGTCAACAGCGCCTTGCAGCCGCGCTTCTGCAGCGTCAGGTTCCACAGCGTCACCAGCTGCAGCACCTGCGCCACGCCGCTAACACGCTCCGGCCACAGGTTCTCAGCGTGCATGGTGGCGTGGCCACTGAAGCAGTGGTCTGCGTAGTTCAGGCTGGACTCCAACCTCACTCGCTCTTCTGCGCTGGCCCTCCTGTCCAGCAGGGGCGCTGAAGAGGCAGACAGGACATAGTAGAGGGTGCTGTTCACGGTGTTGCTGGAGGGCGTATGCGAGTCTGTGATCTTTCGCATCTCAATGCCTGTTAGGGTTTAACCACAGCAGAGAAAGAAAAATCCTATATTAGTTGGAACGCAATAGACCTTACTAAAACTTAAATAACTATTAATAATAAATTTTTTTAAATAAATTAATAAAATTATAAGATTGGGGGGGTGGGGGGGGGACGGTTATCACTGCCTCTCTCATAAAGCTTGTGTGACATTCACTAGACTGCAACAACCATTTCAAATGTTAAAGGAAGCAAAATCAACATTACTGCTTGCATTTAAGACCAAGGCTCACCAGAGATGAAGAGGTCCATCCAGGCCTGTCTGTGTTCCTGCATGAGGTCCTCCACATTGGCCCTCAACAGCTCCCCCATCTCCTTCTTTGCTGCATCTCGAAGCTTCGTGAATGATTCCTCCACCTGGGAGGAGTCGATGGGCTCGGAGGTGTGCACTGCTGACAGCACGTTCTCCACGTACTCGGACTTTCCGGCCACTTGCAGGTGGCTGGGAAGCTTCTTGGTGGCCACCACCACAAGCACGATATGGTTCTTCTCCGTCGGCACCTTGCCAAAGGACAGGATAAACTCCCGGTCCTCCGTCTTCTCCAGGCTGGAGGAGAACTTGCTCCCGTACGAAGGCGAGAGGGAAAATACGTCGACGTTGACAGTCCGCTCGGACGGGTTGGCGACACGGATCCTCTGGAGGAAGATGTTCGGCCGGCTCCGGTGAGCGAGGAGCTCCTCAGAGATGGTGATACACTCCCGGGCCGACTGCGAGCTCACCACAGAAATGCAGCGGACGGACACCATCAAGCCCTTGCGGAACAGGATAACACCAGAATGTGCTTCTGCTCTCTTTCCTGGCACATCCAGTGTGACCAGGGGAGTGTACTCGGTCTGGTGAACCGGAACTGAGCCGGCCAGAGAAGATGAGGCCACCCACAGCCTGTTTGCGTCTATGTCAACCAAGAAGTGTCCATTACCAACCAGAGCTGGTACAGGGGTTTTACTCTGGGGGCCGATGATGACGCCATCATCCCACTCGACATGCGGCTTCCAGCTCTGCATGGCCGCATGGAGGCAGAGTCCTGTTGCCCCACCTAGTTCCCCTGAGTGACTCAAAAATTTCAAAATGCCATCTGAACTAAGATACCAATAAAAGATAAGGAACAGAAGTACACCTATAAGAATCCTCCGGGCCCAACTACTAGACAACAAACCAGGTAGGCCCTTTAACCGCTGCTGAAGCCACATTTTGATTTATTTAATATGCAGAAGTTACAAAAAAAAAAACGCCCTGCGTCTTCCCTTGGGTTGTGTTCCACGGAGGCACTATCTTCTCACCAAAAATTAGCCAGAAATGCTTAAAATGGCACGTGCACTGCCCGTTTTCAGTGAAAAGCTCATATTTAATTAGTTGCATAAAAACACCTTTCACAGGCGACTTTCTCCCCTGTTGCTAGTCTAGCTACCATACTCCAACCAGGCAGCTCCTGATAAAAGGCGCACGCTGCAAACGGAGCAGAGTAAGATCACTTTGCTCTGCCCATTGCGGCTACTCGACTTCCCAGGAAATATTATGCTCCTGCATATAATGCAAGCGGACAGTCTGCTGCTAACTTAAAACACGCAAAACAAACAGACTTCAGCAGGTCGCTAGCGAGCTCGCCAGAACGCGGAACGGGCACCTATCTACTTATCTCACATCCTAAGGGTCTCCGCGCCATCCATAACACCCTTGTCTCGCTGTAGCTTCACTTAGTCGCGTATTTAGTAGCCCTTTTCCTGGTCAGGCTTTGTAGGACCTCCATTTCTCCCCCCCTGGTCGTACCCCTTCCTGCTCTTCGCAGTGCAGAGTGACGTCCGATTGCCGTAAATCAGGTGCAAGGTAACAACCGGAAGTCTGGCAAACTACGACGTAGTAATTTACGACAGGGGTTGGCTGCCGTATTTTGAGCACTTTGCCTAAATGCCTGTCCGGTGTTGCTCCTGGGGCTGCGCAGAGTGGTCTCATGGCATATGAGGGGACGTTTCGTAAAATGACGAAAAGCCTGTTATTTTCCGATTTTCAAAACGCAAAAAAATAATAAAAGGAAGAAAACAAAAATATTCTAAATGATTAACCCCCACCCGGAAAAAAATGTCGAACCCAGCTCGTCCGTAGTTATTAGTTACTTATGCGATCATACACTCGTGGAAGAGTGTCGCTATATTTGGTCTGTTTTCATTTTGGGGGGGGGGTCAAAAATGTTGTGATAAATTCTAGATGGCCCTCACTATATGTGTTATACTATATATTTCCTTGGCTATATATGCAGCATAGACGTGCCTTCCCGCTATGCCTGCCTGCATTGGTTGCCGTTGGTCTGCGGCACGCTGCGAAGGGCTTGGTGGCAAACAGCTGGCCACATCTGTCGGCAGCAGTAGGCGGACTGACGCCCCAGCATCTGCAGATACCCGCACCCATCGCCTGGCCGTGTACGTGCGGCGTATCACGTACATGGGCTACTCCTCAGAAAAGCTCACTACTCATCCCATGAAATGCTCATAACGTGACACTATTAAAGTAAATAACACGGCTGACTCAGTTGACACCACTAGCTAAATATTTCACGCGAAATAGAGGTTTAAATGAGAGGACTAAACGAGAGTTATTTGGAAACACCATGTTCCCGGTTAATAAACGGCAAATGCACATCCCAGAATGTGTATTATTTCGTAAAAACACATCACGTTTTCCTGTTTTATATTTGTATATTCTTTTTAGGGTGTTAGGAAGAGCCCCTTCCCCCCGAGGGGTGCTCCTGATTCGTGGGAGCCCCCGCCGGTGCGTGCGGCTAGGGGGTGGGGAACAGACCTCGGCTGCCTGTAAAGTTTACTGTGCGAGAGTAACTTGGCCGTAAGACACGGGAAGCCGCCCGCGGAAAGCGTCCCGGCCTCCCCGCTTCCAGCCGAGCAGAGGCACCGGCACACGTCGCCTGCGGGAGAATGCGCGCCGCCGTCGGCATGGCGCTGTGCTGTCTGCTGGGAGCCGTAGCCTGCGAGCAGCGGAGCCCGGTAGCCATGCAGGGTAAGGCGGCTTCTGGGCAAGTCCGCCGGGGAGCCGGCCTGTCCCACAGCCGGAGCATGCCGAGCGCCTGTCTGCGTCCGCTGAAGCCGTATTCGTTACACTGTTACAGTAATAGTTACACTGTTATAGTTACGCTGTTATAGTAACCGTGTCGTGATCGATATTATCGTATCGGCGCGTAATGCATGTGGGACGCCTTAACGCGGACCTGCGGGCGGCACGATCGGCTGATTCCTAAGGCAGCAGCGCGCATGTAGGAGCAGGATGTCGGATCGGGGATGGGAAACTTTCCCCCCGAGCTTCCCCGAGCTGCTGACGTGGACAGGATGGTCCGTAAGCCAGGGCTCCGCGGCCGCAGGCGGCTCCGTGGCTGCTACAACCATCCGGGCTGCTGGGCATGATGGTCTGCCCGGTGTGCGGGGTCACCATGGGAGCTTTAATCTGCAGGTTCTCCCGATCCTGCGCCTTTCTGTCCGAAGCGCAGCCCCGCTCCTAATGCCGGGTAGTTTCTGGGCGCCCTTGTCCCGGCGCTTGTGCCGATTATACCGCAAAATCAGCAGTAAAAAAACCGCCGCGTCTTTCTTTTTTCTTCCCTCTGACTTTTGTGCTAATGTAATTATGTTTCAGTTCCTAAAATGCCTAAACGTCGTCTGTTAATATGTGTTCTAACGAGAACAATGAAATTATTGATTAAATATATTTGGAGAAAATGTTAAAGTTGCAACAGATCAGTCAGGTGTAATACGGTATGTTACGCGTGATCCATACGAGAAAGCGATGCAGTGATTACCCCAGGTTATAAACAGAAAATAATTTAAAGGTATCCTGAACGAATGAATTTGTTTGATTATCAGTAAGGGTATGAAACATGGAAGTCTGAGGCTGCTTTTCAATGAGATATGAAATATTAATGTGAAACACAATTTTTTTTGTTTTTCAGACAAACTTCTGGTTTTTACGGTAGCTACCAAGGAAACGGAAGGTTTTAAGCGTTTTATGAGATCTGCCCGGTATTTCAATTACACTATTAAGGTATGGTAAAAGGCTTTTTTCCCAAAAAATCTCTTTTTTTTTTTTAGGAAGTGTTTGTGTGCCAAAGAAAACTTTTGTTTTATATTCTTAGGGATGTCATATGCCACAGTATTGTGGATGGGTTTGTAAATATTGAATTTCCTGCTTTATTTTGGCCCTGAAGGTGCTTGGTAGGGGTGAGGCATGGAGAGGTGGGGACTACATGTCTGTGCCTGGTGGAGGCCAGAAGGTCCGGCTTTTAAAATCTGCTCTTGAGGAGCTGACAGAGGAAGACAAAGTCATATTATTCATTGACAGGTAAAGGAGACGTGACCCACTCTGTGGTCAGAACATTTTTTGCAAGCCTGTTGCACAGTGTGATACAGTTCAGATGCATCATGAATTAATATTACTCTTGGCTTGTTGAAGATAAGCAACAGATAACCTTCCCTTACTTTTATGCCATTATGTCATTGTTCACTGTCCTATTATGGCAATTTATTGTTATCTTATTATATAAAGCACATAAGCACGTTTTATATTGTATTTGGGGGTGCTGTAACCTGGGGGAGGGGGGAGGGGGGACAATTCCAAGGACCCTGGAGTGGTAGAGCTCCTAGAAAATTTGTAATACAAATCTGTAAAATCCAAAATCTCCAGGAGCACCCCTGATCGTGCTGTAAATTGTGCAGCAAAAGTTTTGAATCTTTGAATCCACTTGCCCTCTGATAACCCACAGCTAATTAGTTTGTGTTAATGTCTGCACCCCACCCCCCACGGGCCCCTCCCCACCTTCCACAGCTATGACGTGATCTTCGCATCCGGTCCCCAGGAGATGCTAAAGAAGTTCCAGCAGGCCCGTCACAGGGTGGTCTTCTCAGCAGAGACCGTCATCTGGCCTGACCGGCATCTGGAGGACAAGTACCCTCATGTCAGGGAGGGCAAGAGGTTCCTGGGCTCTGGAGGCACGTGCCGCACGCTGCTCGTGCTGTAGCTTCAGGGGTATCACACTTACATGTTACTGCAGGCGTCCATTGTCCGGCTCTTTAACGTTTGGCTACAAATAGCTGTAAGTAATGAAGACTGTGGTCAGATCTAATGTTTTGTCTTGTCGTTGGCTGTTCATACACACAAAAGCCATAATTTCACAAGGACGGTCCCAAACAAATTCTCTTCAATCTGCTTTGGCTCGCCTGGCTAAATGCTCCTTCCCCGGTCTGTTCCAACCTGTCCCTGGAGTTATAACGGTGGCTCTCTGTTCCCTTGCAGGATTCATTGGCTATGTGTCTAACCTCAAAGCTTTGGTCGCAAACTGGACAGGGAAAGACAACGAAAGTGATCAGCTGTTTTACACCAAGATTTACACCGACCCAGAAAAAAGGGTAATTTTTTTTTTCTTAGTTTTAATTTTGTTTATAGTTCATGGAAAATGCAGTTTTTTGTGTTGGTTTTTATGCTCTGATGACATGAACTGCACATTATAAAAACAAACGCTTAATTAGGCAAGATTTTGCCTTCCATCTTGGCTGCATTTAAGGCAGTGGGTATGCTAATTGATGTAATCTATATATGTTCTGTTTTAAATGTGGTGTGGCAAAGGTAGTTTCCGTATAATAAATGTATTTTAAACTTTTTTTTTTTCTTTCAGAAATCTATAAATATCACACTGGACAGCAAGTGCAGATTGTTTCAGAACCTCTATGGAGCTCTGGGTAAGGCTTTTATGTGTATTTTTAGATGTTTAAATTCCATACCATGGCGGTTCAGTAGCAGTCTCAGAAAACGGTAATTACTAGGCAACGAAGAAAGTTGACAGGAAGAGACCTGGCTGGCATTCTGGGAAGAATTAGCACGGATCACGTACTAAGCTGCACAGCCAGTAGGCTCCAGAGATGCCTCCCTGTTTTTAAAAGTCCTGAGAACATGAATCATCTCTTTCCACTTTCTCTATTTCTCCTTGCACCAACTTCCCCTTTAACATGGCTGTTTTTTTTAAAGCAACTTCATGGGGGCGGTAACCAGCGTGACATGCAAATGAGCCCCCTGCCCCCCCTTCCGTCAGTGCTTGGCCACTTATGGCTGCAGTCTGGCAGCCCCCGCTGCGTCCGCTAGCAGCGAACGGGCTGTCTCCTGCGTGTGGAATTTATGAGCTAGCCGGGAGATCTGCCTGATTACACATACTGTGACTGGGCCAGGAGCGTGTGAGCCACCCCCCGCGGGCTCCGCGGGCTAGTGGTGGGCTCCTGAGTATGCGGAGGGAGCGCACTGCTCCTTTGAGGCTCCTCTAATAAAGCTGGGACCTGCTGAGGTCGAAGGAACTTCACAGGAACTTCCTGCACCTGAACTTCTGTTTGGCTCCTGTTGAAAGAGAGGCAGAGAAATGCTAACATTGACATTTACCTAACGGTACAAAAGGCCCCAGTTAAACACTTAAAGTGCTATATAAATGAAACATTCATTCATTCATTCACTCTCCCCCCACTTTAGAATTTTTCCACAGATCTTCATTTACTTTTACATAATAGACCTATGACATTTGCGGATTTGATTGTTTCATCAGCTTCATTCAGACATGTAATATTGTTTCAATTACTTAACCTTGTAATTGTTTAAATCTTGATTAAGCTAAGGAAAAAAATAGATAAGCTTTATATGAAATTACAAGGTGTAATTTCTCATCTCTTACTGCAGGGTAGTAAAAGTATTAAAAGTGTTGTGTATTGCTGTAAAAAGTTTAAGGGGAATCTTGATGAGAGGGGCTGTGGTATGCACTGACATCCTTGAGATCTGTTACTGAATGTTATTCTTGCTTTTGGGACTGAAGCAGAGTAGAGGATGTCCTGTGATGACCTACACTGCTCTCCTTTGATTTGTGTTTAGATGAGGTGGTTCTGAAGTTTGAGGATGAGCGGGTTCGGGCCAGAAACCTGATCTATGACACTCTGCCCGTCACTGTGCACGGTAATGGTCCCACAAAGGTATGTCCCTGTGATTTAAGCAGCTAACCCGCACAGTAACGCATCACGGTTCTAAGATCAGGGCTTACTGGTATGTTATAGAGGTTCTCGGTACATTCCTTGCAGTATTTTGTCATTTCCGTTAACTGTATATACAGTATACAGTATATTTATACTTGCTGACATTTCTAGTGAATGTTGCGTAACGCGTGACATAGCTGTGAATGTCGAAATGTCTCAGCTCCAGATAAACTACCTTGGGAACTACCTTCCCAAGACGTGGACTTTCGAGACGGGGTGCACCATCTGCGATGAGGACCAGCGTCCTCTCTCCGGGCTAAAGGTGGGGCGACTTTCTCTCTGGGACGTTCCTAAGCAGTAGTCCCTACAACTGTGGGGTCGAGGGACTGGGTTCAGGTTCCTGATGCTCAGCCTGAACTGATTGGGTCTGAACATCTGGGTGATATATACACAGTGTATAAAAGTGAAAGTTGTGGAGCACTGGGCTGAATACTTGATACTTCCAGGTCCCACTCACGCCAGTGTGGGTGCCATGAAAAAGGCCATTAGGATGATTGGTTATATCTATAGGTTTGTGGAGTCAAGGGAGGTGATGCTAAGATTATACAGTTTCTGTGTAAGACCCTACCTAGAACACGATGTGCAGGTTTGGTCACCTTACCTTAAGAAGGACATTGCTGCCTACAGCAGACATTGCAGAGCACAGTTTGCAGTCCACTATGCTCTCAGTTTTGTTGTCAGTTCTGATGTAGTTCCCCCTCTCTCTGCTGCAGGAGAGTGAGCACCCCCTGGTGGTCGTCGGCATCTTCATACAGCAGCCAACCCCCTTTGTCTCGGTGTTCTTCGAGCGCCTGCTGGACCTGAAGTACCCCAAGGACCGGCTCAAGCTCTTCATTTACAACCATGTGAGCGATGCCACCTTAACGCGCATTTCTGTGTCAGCTCCGCACGGCACGGCCAAGGCTTGGCCATGCAGCGATCATGAAAGGTGTCGCCCTCTGCTGTCGAATGAGCGGATCTGCAGTGATATTTAGCTTAAAAATGTTTTGGTGTAGTGAGGTCTGTGAAACGGAATAAGTACTAATAAGATGTGGTAAAGCTCGGAGATCGGAGATCCTAATATCCTGGACAGGTGACATGCTGCCCCAGTAAGGTACACAGTAATGAAATGTGACAAATGCACTTGAGTACATAGTCATGCTGGGTCAATTAGTCGGACTCAGCTTTTGCAGTTTATTGGGTGGGTAGTGGGGTAGTGTGTACACTGAGGCTTCTGTGTCAGCCTGTGATGGAGGAGGAGAGTAGGCTCCTGGAGGAGACATCTGCCATGCTTGGTCCACTGCTGATGTTGGTGACAGAAAGGGGAGTGGAGGTTTGGGGGGGGGCAGAGAACAGCCTCTAGGACAGGAGTAGGCAGCCCTGATGCTGGCGTGTCGGTGTCCTGCAGGCTCTCTGTCCTACCTGATGAGTTACTGCCCGCCTCAGATCAGGTCGGATGGAAACCCGGGTGGATACTATAGCACTCCAGGGTCAGGGCTGCTTAAGTAAGGGTCTTACGTAAGGTCCAGTCTGTCCTCAGGGAGCCCAGCCCCCCTCTGGTAAGAGAGTGTAAGCTGCTTCTGTCGGGTCGCAGATACAGATTGCCTGCATGTAAGACAGACAGACTGAAAAATTTGTTTGTAACTGTTACTGTTGGCCTTTTAAGCAGATGATTATGGGTATGTTGTTATCATGTGCGCTATACATTTGTTTGTCTTGGTTTTATTTGTTGTGTTGCTGGTTGCTGTTCCACAAATTGCCCCTTGGGGGACAATAAAGTATTACGTAACCTAAGATAAGCTAAGCTAGCTAATCCCTGCCCTAAAGGCTGTTCCCCACTTTCACCTGAACCTCCTAGGAATTTGGTTTGCCTTGGAGGAATGTCACCTTGCAAATGGTAGTGGTGAGGGGAAGGCAGTGAGGAGACTGGCTGATGTGGCCTAACTACGAAATTCAGCCATTGTTATTGTGGATTGTCTAACTTCGCTCCATCAGATTGGAAAGGCTGGAATGTATGGAATGTAATTCTTCCATGGAGGATAAAAGGGCGGAGGAGAGGCGGGAGACAGCACAGCCAGTGCCGGAACACTGGGAAAGTTCCGGGAATGCAGAGGAATAAGGTTTATTGTAACTGTGAATGGATGTGTCTGTAAGTGATCGTGTATTGTGAACATGTGACCTGCTGGTTTAGGACGATTGGGTTAATCATTTGCTAATAAACTGACACGTAGGAGCCGCACCATGAGCAGCATGTTAGTTCCTTCCTGGAAGACCATCAGAAGGAGTACCAGGCTGTGAAGGTCATCGGTCCAGAGGTGGAGATGGACAGTGCTGCGTCGCGCAATTTAGCAATGTAAGTGTCCTGCTTCATCTGCGCAAATAATCTCAAGCCCTGTATGCAGAAAATCACACAAAATGGAATTTATTTACATGTTGGGGAAAGAGAACTTCATCATTTAAAAAGTAAATGTAAACATTTACCATCTGTTAATTGGTACGGTATATGCCCTTTTAGCTGTATGGTTCTCTGCTGCCCTCTAGTGACATTTGCCGGCAGGACATAGACTGCGAGTACTTCTTCAGCCTGGATGTGGAAGTGGTTCTGAAGAACACCGACACTCTCCGGATTCTAATTGAGCAGAACCAGTAAGTGGAACATGAACACCTTTCTCTCTGGGATCAATAAGGTATATCCATTACTATGCTTCGGTGATGGCAGACAATCTGAGCTCTATGCGACCCCGTGCATCTTCTCATGCGGGTAACAAAACTCATTAAGAAATATGAAATTATCTATTGGAATGTAGCTATTTTTTCCAATTTTTTCTTTTTCTTGAAAATAACTTCACTGACTACGATGATGTTATCGTTATGACAAAATTGTAAGAAAATTTGAATTTTGCGCGGCAGGAAAACGTAGCAGCGTATGCGGTACAATAGGTTGGGCCGCTGCTGGGATGTCGCCGGTCGCCTTGGGAGATGTCTCACGCTCACCAGCGATCAACACACTTCTGTTATCTACACAGTTATCTATCTGTATTCGAGCACTATTTTTTTCTGTGATTTTGGTGTTTCAAAGCCCAATTTTAGTGGAAAAAAATTATTACAATAAAATTATTGACAAATTACAGTATAGTACCCCCTACTGAGCACGATTCTTTAAGACTCCTGGGAACGCATCTCCATCGTACGCCGGGGACTACCTGTAATATAATATACTGCATGTGTACTGTATAGCAGTAGATTTCTGGACAGAGTGGCTGCAAATGTCGATGGGGTGGACCTTGAGTTTAAACCTTAGACCCCCCCCCACTGTAAATATTCTTGTGACCTATTTTTGCTTCACGACCCCCGAGAAACGCTGCACTAGAAGACCATAAAAGCCTAAAGGCATAAAAGCCTGCCACATGTCGTCAGGGTCATGTCTCATATGCGCACAGCACCTTCAGGACACTAATGCAGTGTGACCTCGCTCACTGGGTATGATTGTCACCCTGGTGGGGGCATTGTTCACCAAGGACACTGACTAGTCTAACTCTTAGGCCTGAGTTATTACCCTGCCTCAGAACTGTGTGTATATATATGTGTATGTGTGTGTGTGTGTGTGTGTATGTCCACAGAGGAGGAAGGGCTGGTTCTAATGATGAGACAGACACACAAACACACACACACTATAATTAATGTTAATAAACTTATTAATATAATAAAAGTTACGATCTCGTTATATATATTCTCCCCCTTCTGCCAACTTTGCAGGCCTATAATTGCACCCATGATCACCCGGCCCGGCAGACTGTGGACCAACTTCTGGGGTGCCCTGGGGGCGGACGGGTACTACGCCAGGTCCGAGGACTACGTGGACATTGTGCAGGGCCGCAGGGTGTAAGTCACACTGTTAAAAGACACTGTTCAATATGGTGACACCCGTGTGACACATTCAACAACACAATCGGATTGTCACACAGTGCCATGGAAGCCTCCCTTTGTTAAATGTGACAGTAACATTTGACACATTAAGCAGAAGTTTATGTGCATCAGTTGTACGTGACGTGTTGAGAAAATTGTTTCCTAATATTAGACAGGTGGACCAAACTTCAGAACGCGGAATCTCCAGACAGGGAAATCCGTCTCTCACTCACAAACTGTCTCTGCGAATTCCCTCCTCAGTGGGATCTGGAACGTTCCCTACATAACCAGTGTGTACCTGGTGCAAGCCAGCATCCTGAGGACCGACCTCATAGCTGAGAACCTCTACCAGTCTGGAACTCTCGACCCCGACATGGCCTTCTGCCACAACGTGCGAAACCAGGTCAGACCTCTGCTCCAAACAGCACTAGTCAAGATGGGGGGGGGGCATGACAGGGACCATAATTAATACGGGGGGAGAGGAAAACTTATCATTAACCTATAATATGTTTTGAATTGGTATGTGACAGGGAAGGTGCACTCTGGGGGCCAATCAGCTTCCAGCTGGGGCTGATACCCTTCAGGCTCCGCCCCTCTGGCCCCGCCCCCTCACACCCTTCTGCCCCAGCATAGCTCTACAATCACTGCTTCAGACAGACGGCACTGTCTTTCATTCTTTACTGATATGCACACAACAAATACAATTATATTTATTATAGGACCATTTAAGGCACTGAAAATATCACAATTTTATAATAATCATTTATTATTATTTATTTGTTTATTTGTAGTATCTCAGTATTCTGTTTTCTGGATATTTTATTTGTGTTCTTAGTGCAAACAGATATAAAAGTACAATGTCTGCCTGGCACTATGTGTGCCGTCTTTGTCCCTTGTCTGCCTGGCACTATGTGTGCCGTCTCTGTCCCTTGTCT
>JAODKN010000012.1:3726-17465 GCA_026774425.1 Petrocephalus zakoni | reverse complement strand
TGACAGAGCTCACATATCTGTACACAGTGTGACAAAGCTCACACATCTCTATGCACAGTGTGACAGAGCTCACATCTGCAGTAGTCTGACAGCTCACACATCCGTACACACAGTCTGACAGAGCTGACAATGTCCACAGGTTTGGGACGATGGGCTTGGTCCAGGCAGGGGGCAAACGGCCCCCAGCCCAGTGTCAGGCAGAAATTTCATTATGTGTGCTTTTCCAAGCCTTCGGTGGCGTTTGTTTGAAGAAGTTCAGACCGTGAAAGCAGCCGGCCCGAGGCCATTACAGGGGGCGGGCCTGTTGATTTTTACGCCGTTAAGGCGTCTCTGAATGGTTCACTGCTTGTACGGCTCTAATGAAGAACTATTAACTGGCAGGCATTTATTTCCTGGATCCCCCATTTGTGTAAGAGGACCCCTGAAATCAGCCCCCCGAGGGTAAATAGAGAGCAACAAAGGAGTAGGGAAGGCCAGTTTCACGGCAAGGACCCAACACTTTAACAGGTTGCTGATTTCATTTGGTTCTGTGGTTCCCACGAGGTGCCTGATTGCCACGACGGGGAATCACAGGTCCATTAATTTACGTTCAGAGGCCTTATTGATGAACCCTTGCAAATCCAAGCTGGCGTCCACCTGCGGCAGTAACAGCCAAGGACCGCCTCAGGTCTGATTCAAAGCACTCGTCTGCGGCCAAAAAAGCATTTCTATAATGAGAACCAAGAAGAATTCGGTTTGTCTGTTTTTGTCCGCACCAGAAAAACTGGCTTTACAGCCTTGAAGGGAAAAAAAACAGAAAGCGAAGCAAATAGCAGTCTGGGCGCTGGGGGCTGGTTAGCAGAAAGCCCATCGGCAAGTCCTGGGCATGCTCACAGTGATCCCGTCTATGAGCTACTTCTTCATAGCTTCCAAAAACACAGGAGTGCCTTCACCACCCCCCCACCCTGCACCCTGCCCTTCCTCCGAGCGGACTGGTAGAGATAATGTGCTGGGGCCCCTCCAGCTGGAGACCGACTCCCCCAAATGCTGACGGTGCCTCGCCACGGAGATACGGCCTGGGAAAAGGCACTTTAAATGTTTACAAGTCGGCTGCGTCACCCCGGCGTCTCCAAGTCAAGAAAGTGTGTCAGGAGCCGTTATGTGCCGCTATTCAGGCCGCGGAAATGCAATGTTAAATAATTAAGCAAGCAGATAAGCCCCCTCCAGCCTGCATGACATCAAAAACGCGGCCCCCGTGGGAAGCTAGCTGCCCGGCCGGGACATACTGGTTTAATTAGAACTCACGCCGCGGTAATTCTGGCTGATGGATGCACGCTGAGGAAATGCAGTCGCCATTTAGTGGCACTGAAAGCAAATGAGACCTCAGGGCCAGACGTGGCGGTCACGGTATCCCAGAATGCACCTGCAGCGCCTGGTCCTACCACCTCCGATGCTGGTGGTCATGGGACACCGTCCCCATATCAATGCAACACAGCTGCAATGATATACATCATGGTTTCCTGCAGGTATGTCACTCAGTGGACCAGGTGAGCAGCAGCTCTCACAAGATAGGCCTCTGTCTATGTCTGGAAGGGAATCAAAAGCAAACTGGACCAGGCATGGACCAGCCCTCACCTGTGCCAGGATGACACCCTCAGCAGCCTGTTGGCATGGTTTGCAGTCATTCTAACCTCTTTATCACTGGTTCTTCATGTTGGCTGCTACCATTCCAGCCTTGTGATGACACTCGGCTCTCCTAAGGCAGCACGAGTCTAGAAGACCTCAGTAGGCCCTCAGATTTCCCAAGTATAACATTTACATGTAAGTATTAATTTACATCACTTCAGAAAGCTGCTGAGAATGGCCAGGAAGACAGAGGAAGTAGAATGAGCTCTGTACCGGCTCACCGGATTGATCTTATTTGCTGTCCCCCCACCCTGGCCTTGGCACCAGCCGTGCACTTCACCTCAGTTCCTTCTGATGCCTTTTAAGCACCCACAGCCGCAGATTTCATTTCGACTGGGCGCTCTGTGAGCCACGTACAGCTCATAAATATATATTCACTCTGAGGCTCTCGCTGGCTCTCCTGTTTGCCCGTACTCTCATGCACACATATTTTTAAGCGATCAAAGACAGCCAATCTATTTCGGTCACAGTGTCTGAGGGAGCTTCCGTAAATCAAAGTTCAGAACTCTAGTGAACAAAAAAAAAAGCAGAAAAATTGGCAGCCAAGAAGGTTCCCGTCCCACTGGTGTAATAAAAGGAGGAGTAGGTACACAGAACGACAAATGCAGATGGAGGAACTCATAACTGCAACCAGTCCGGAAGGGTTATGGTTAGGATTAGTTAGGGGTTTGGCCTGGAAAGGTGATGAGAGCCTAGGGTTAGAGTAGAACAGAACAGAACAGAATAGAATAGAATAACAGTGCTACTTTGCTAATTCCAGTGGGGAAATTCTCCACATACCCCACCTAGCTCTCCCTGAGATACACAGAAGGTGAGAGCAGGCTGGGGGGGGGGGGCGGTGTCACAGCAAAGGGTTAGTCAGTATGCAGTGCCACTGGAGATGGGGGCGTAAGAGCCCTGCTCATGGACGCACAGATATGAGCTTCTGCCAAGGCCAGGGTTCGAACCGGTAGTCTTCCAAAGTTGTGGAGAGACCTAGTGAACTCCAGGGCTCCTCACACATTGATATAAACCAAACTAGCCGAGTCTTCATTTCGTCCTGGGCTGCCTTCTGGCTGAGTGTGACCTCTTCCTTTTCCAGCCTTTTACAAGGATGAAGCACCTGCTTGTAAAAAACCAGAGAAGCGAATGGCATTATGGGAGAGCCACACTGTGTTGCAAAGGTCTCAGCCTCCCATCTTTATAAACAATTATTTTTCTGTGAAACAATGCAAGTCATGGCCCAGAGATTGGGCCTTTCTAATTAACACTGAACCAGATTAAAAACACCCCTACCCTGGAATTACAATCATCAGGCCAAAATGATGAAATAAGGATAAGTTTTTCTCAGCTGGATGTGAGATCTGGACGGTGTTTAATGAGATCCCAGCTTCTCCTGACGTATATTCTACAGGTGATCGCTGCCTTTCAAGTACCTCTCCAATTCCCAGAATCCATTGCTCACTGTCAGCTATAACTCGAACCAGTCTACTCCTTACAGTTTGCACTTCCAAAGAGAAATAAGAGGGTCAAGCAATGCCCTAGGATCATCTGTCAACCATTCTGTGCAAATAACACAGCTTAATTAAGATGAGGCAGGTAATTAAGCTGAAAGAGATCAACTGAAGCTGCCACCAACTGAACACGGTCATTGTGGCCATTGTTTCCAGTCTGGATCACTGTGACGAAGGGGCACACAGTGTCCCACACTCCTCCTTGTCACCATTGGCGTCATTCATTTTACACCGAGACCTAGAACCCTTCATAACGCGATCTTCAATCTGCCATCCTTGGCATTCTTCTGCTTAGAGACGCGTTCCGCTAGGCCAGTCTCCATGGATCCGTGGCGGAATTCCTCTAGTGCGTACGGAATGAAAGCGTGGAATGGAAGGTGGAACAATGGCTCGAGGTAAGTGGGGTAAATCACGGTGGGCCTGGGCTGGCTTCGGGGCACATGAAAAACCCAGCAAACATCTGTGAATCATCCCCTGTGGCGGCCTGGCTCCTTCACACACGGGCAGACTTTCGGGGAGGAAATCCAAAGGCGTCTGCAGCCGTGCTCCCAAAATATTTACCCAGACAACTCATTTGCATGTGGCCAGGCCCCAGGGGTGTGTGTGTGGTGCCGGGGCAGGAGGCGGGGGAGGCCTCTGAAGTGGCGAGATTGCGCTGATGTCAGATCCCGGGGACCCCTGTACCACCCGAGCACTATGGATGGGGAAACAACAAAATGAAAAACAACAATAACAAGAGCAGAGAGGCACCCCCCCGCCCCCCCCCCCCCTTTTTACCCGAGCCACCATCTTAATCACTACCAGCAGAGGTTCTCTGAGCAGATTCTTTACCCCAAAATGCCAAATGGAGGGGTACAAAACAGAGAGAAGTGACCACAGCCTCAGCTGGACACCCAGGTGGCACGGTGTGGGGTCCAGTCTCACCAGACTGAGCGTAACTTCTAGGTGGGACTCCTCGGCTGTACCCAGTGCCATTCAGGAGCCCGTTATACATTACAAGCCGGCATAATGGCGTGGAACACAAAGTATGGAATCTTTGTTAGAGGACACAACATGCTACTGCTTCCATGGGGATGGAGAGCTGGGAAAGGTGGCTAACGAGGCTAACGCGATTCCAGATGAGCTGCCTGTTTCCCGGAGAATCTACTTGGTTCAGGCAGCCTGACTGCACCGTCAGGAACACTAATAGTTCGACAAGCTTGAGGTGCAAAATCCAAATAAGAGCTGCCAAGAAACTCTTACCAAGAGAGGCTCGACCAGGGGCAGAACGGAAGTGCATGCAATTGTCCTCTAAGTAGCCCCTTAGAAATACCCTTAACAAGTGTCCTATATTCTCCTTCATGCTGACTCATCACTGCCCCACCGGCCAGAGCCCTTTGCCAACATACTAACCTAATGGATCCTGTAAGCAGCTAAGATTAGCACCCTGGTCAATGGCATTTCTGCCATTAAAGGTGATGCACTTTCAAAACCTGCACTGTAACTAAACGTGATTGTCTTATCAAATGTAATGATGAGATGATCGCGGACCCTTTCTCCAATTCTACTCAAAACACCAGCTGAATTATGTGGATGATCTATAATTGAACTCTTTGCTTTCCCATTGCGCTCAGTTCCAGTATGCTCAGAAGTATGAAGGGAAGAATCCAGAAGACCCTCTCTCTCCTGGCTCTAAGAGTGAGAGCAGACGCCTGTAAACCACGTCAAGAAATGAAGAGTGCCTTCCCCTCTTCTGAGCGGTACGAGGCTATCCAGCCATCCACATCAAAGCCGCATTCGCTCCACACGCTTTTACACACATAGCGCAGAATTAATGATGCGTAAATTATGCAAACAAACCGTGGGTCTCGTTCGGCTGCTTCGTTTGTCTAAAAATAGCGATTTTCCACAGACTTATTCCTAATGGACTGAGACAACATGGGAAGTGCCTGATTTCCCTTCCTCGTTAATACCAGAAATATGCAAATAAGAGCCCATCTTTGTAGATGGCTTACAGTGACTGGGAGACACCAGAGGATGAAAAACACGAGAATTAATGCATGCAAATACGGGCCACGCCCACCACGCTCTCTCAATTAGCACCTGGCTCCCCCAGAATCAGTCCAGCTCCATAGGTATACCATTCTGGGTGCCCCCCCGGTCAGCTGACTGATGGCTGGCACCACCAGCCTGAGTAAATGTGAAGAGGCGGGACTCTCGCAGTGAGCCGCGCCTACCTGTATGTTCTCCTGCTTGTAATGACCAGCCTGGGGAATCGCCTTTCTGGTCTCGCCTAACCCGCCCTAATGCTGAGAGCAGCACCAAGAACAACTGAACCAAGAGCCTTGGCAGGGAGCAGGGCTCATTAGTGGTCATTAGCGCCCCCCCTCCCGATCGTGTCTGCAGATAAGGACACCGCGGGGGACCGCGGGTACCGCGGGGGGACCGGGGGGTACCGCGTCGGACCCTTCCCCCGTTGACAGCTGTGGGACTTCCTTCTCCGTCAGCTCAGGAAAAGCAGATAATTCGGCCAGTCTGACATGTGCCACACGGATGCCGCTTCTGATCTGGCCGACGGAGCAGATGAATGGAGATGACAGGAGTGAGACGAAGCCAGCGAGAAGGCAAACAAAGCGAGGAGACCAGGGTGGCTGTAACCGCCGCCCAGTGGTACAGCCATTGGGAAAGACGGGCTGCACAGGGCAGGATCCAGAGGGGGAATAATCTGGGGGCTGCCATGGATTCGAGTGGGAGGCAGGGTAGCTTGTAGGAGGACGAGCTTAGAAGTGGATACTCACGATTGAGGTGACCCACTGTTCACACTTCAGGGCGGTAAAATGAATGCTCACCACTTAAGGGGGCCGGCTAAGAGCCCAACCCCATTGCGGTTCTGGCTCAAAAAGTCAGGGGGCCATAAATCTGCCTCCATCCAATTCTGCCATTCAGCACTTCAACCCCTATGAAGGAGGTAGAGTAATGGGGGGCTTGTAATTAACAATGCTGATTCAGCAAAGCCAGGCACCCATTTAGCGACAGTTGCAGAGAGCTGAGTCTTGTTTGTGCAAGTCACATGTGGTGACTTGTCTAAAATATTGTTGGGTGTGAGAGGGGTGTGGCATTGAGGATTAGATTAAATAAAGCACCATTACCCAGAACCCTCAGCGATCAGTTCACCAGTTAGTATGTTTAGGGCAATAGCCGTGACCTGAAGTACTTTGAACAACCTCACACTAACTCATCCATCAACAGATTATGATGCATCGACATCAGCGGAAAGCGGCTCGCATTCCACTTGTGACCCTATGATCTATTTATCAGAAAGTGAGAGGGATAGTCCGGGAAAGGCAGGAGGACTGTAAAAAGCACCCTGTCCTGGTCTCCAAATGACCTCCTGCTGCAGACCAGGCAGCCCGAGGTGGAGCAGAGGGACATCAGGACTTTGATGTGCCCCATGCAATGAAGGCGAACACTGCAGCCCAAAAATGACCGACGAAACCCATGAGCTCACTGTTTGTGTGGAAGGCGACTGCCAAATGTCACTGGAACATGTTGGTGTTTTGGAGTGAAAACCCACCCTCCTCTTCCAGGACTACTGCCTCCCAGCCTTCCAGGGAAAAAAGGGATTCCCTACTAGGCTTTCTGTTAGGGTCTGGCAGCCATACTCCATGCTGACTTTCATTGCAAGTTCTTGTGAAGTCAGGTGATTTTACAGCAAACCTAACTTGCTGACGATATACACTCATGAGCCAAACGACCAACAGGTCCAATCCGCAGCTGCATAGCCCCATACGCAGCACTGGGTCATGACTCCCCCAATGATCATTACAATGATCTGCCATTTGTGCCACACAGGACTGTATTCATCCACATGCACTTGGATGCCCAAGACCATGTTTCTCCTTCCTCAGACCTTCTCGGTATGTATTCACCGTGACTGACCCTGAACACCCCACAAGCCTTAACATTCGGAGATGCTCTGACCCAGCAATCTGGCCATAATGATTTGGCCCTTGTCATAGTCACTCAGATCTCAATCACTATCCATTTCTTTCGCATTCAACAAGCCAAACGTCCGAAAGTTCGGAACGTCAGCGTGGTCATAAAGTTTTGGTTCACTGGTATCGTGACTGTAATCGTAAAGGCACTGCTGTGGTCACTTATGTGTCATTTTCACAATTTAGTGTTTTAACTGGTGAAGAGGTGAGATGGTTATGAGACCAAAGTCTTGATGCCATGCACATGGGGACGGACAGAACGAGTCACCGAACGAGTCACCAATCATACGGTGCCCTGCTGGTGAGAGAAGTTGTTCTTACATTTTCCTAGGGCTGTTCCTCATGCAATGGAGAACAGGTACCTGCATTAAAGAATAATCGCGGCCCCCCGCATGGATATTGGGGCAGGAAATTTAATAACTGATAAGAAAACACTGCTTTATTTTCAATGACAATAGTAAGAGATCCAGCCAAAGAGGTGGGAGATACTGTTTTAGCAGCAGATGGCGAGAAGCAGGCAGAGAGGGCAGCCCTCCTGTCTCCACGGCGACGGGACTCCGCACGCAGTCTCCCAACACCTCTCGGTGTTTCAACATGTGCTCCCCATTGCCAGGACCTGTTATCTTTCTTAATCCCTTCTGTCAGATAGCATTGCTTAATCATAATAATGGTAACGAAAAACAGAAAATAGGAGGGGGGGGGGTGCAGGTCCGCCCTGAAAGGCTGCAGCTGCTCCATTTGAGAAGCAAAATAGGAACCTTCTGGTCCTCCTTTAGTGTGCTGCCTCCCCAACAAACCCCTGAAATATCTGGATTATTATTTAGTGCTCGGAGTGGAGTGAGCACATAGGCCACACCTTGCTCCCGACCCGTCCCACGTTAGCTTTGCTCATTCCAGAGTGACTGCCGTGCATTATGGGTACCAGACCACCCATTAATGGTGGGTCAGGGATCGGGTTGGGTCGGCTTGCCTGGCCATACCCCCTTCTGGGCATGACAGGGGGAGGGATTGTTTTAACTATGCTGTATTTGGACACACCTGTTGGGGGGGGGGGGGTATGTTTTGCATCCTCTGAAATCGAGTTGTCAGACGAGGAGGGAAAAGACGAGACGACTAAGAGAGCTGGAGAAAATGGAGGAGGCCAAGCTCAAACTGGTGTTCAATGGCACAACCCCCCAAGGTAAGCAAACCCAAACCAGACTGATAGTGCCCATCTTATTGTTCGACAGCATAACATCTGGATCCCAGCTGTGTGGATCAGCGTGATCTAGTACCACCCCCCCACCCTTAAGGCAGACCCAGACTGGGGCTCAGTGAGGGCTTTTTGGGGGGGTGGGCGATTGGCACGGCCGAGTAATCAAAAGTGACGGTGCAGTAAACCTCAAACGCCCCAGCTAAGCATGTGTTCCGCGACGAGGAGCATCAGCACCGGGGTCCTGGGCCTGGCGGTGTGCTGACCGGCGTAACGCAGCAGCCATGGGGGAAGGGAACCCGAGGCCGGCCGCCGCCTGTCACACCGCCTACCCCCCCCCACCTTCCCATGATTCCACAGTACCACACAATTTGTTGCTGTTGGCAGCCAGCCACAGCACATGTTACCCATGACGCCAACTATGTAGCCGCGTGTTGTCGTTCGGCCAAGGCTGGGAGAGAATGATCAGGTTATCTGCAGCCCCCGGGGCCAAATGCGGCGGGGGGGGGGGAATCACTCGGAGAGATGCACGGGGAGGGACGCCTAGCGCGAGCCCCACTAATCGGTACTGTAACCGGGGCCCTGCGTATCAGGGGACCAGGCCGCTACATACATTTCAGCTACAATCTGCAGTGAATGGAGAGTGGCTGCGATGTTTCCTCCCTGTTGTAATGACAGGTAATTCTACGGGAAATAATGTCTCCTGCAGTTATTAGCGGCGATTCCCCGAACACAAACATTAGCGCGACGTGCTGACGGATGGCAAACATGCCCGCGCGGCCTGGCCCGGCCTGGCCGTCAAATTTGGCTTCCCTCCCCCAGTCTGTGGATCCTCCCTCACACTGGTGCTGAACGTGATGAAAGTCACTTTCCCGGACCCCCCCCGGAAAGCCGAGCGGCCGAGGCCGGGGGAGACGGCTCCAATTAAACAATTCAGAAACGGTTACGGCCGCCGACGGCGACGCTCTTTGATGTCGTTTTTTACGGTGTCGCTAGTAAACACAGCCACATGCATTACACATTCCCGATATTCCTGTAAATATGAGTCAGAATTTCATATTTTCTGGGGGGCCTTTGATAAATTAGCCTACTTGTAAATCAGACACAAAGTACCCCAGCGCTGTTGGTCTCCCCCCGGGACCTCCTGATGTGAGGACGGCTCCAGACTGGCCCCTGTACCCCCCCCCCTGCCGCCGTCTCTCACACCCCGCCCAGAGATCAAAGGCCGTGTTCCAGCCAGCTGTGAGTTTCTCTAACCCTGCGTGCTGAGACTTGACCCATCCAAACTTCTACTTGGGACCTGGAGGGAGTGAGGCGGGCCACGGCTGGAGGAGCAGGAGTGACCTTTGACCTTTGCTCGTGGCGTCACAGGTCATTGCTGATCTGGGATGCGGGAGAAGGCAAATCCCAGCGGATCATAGTTCTACGTCCTACTCGTCCTTCCCAAGACCTGAAGCAGACCTGATTTTTACAGAGGATGTGATGAAACATCTCTGAGTCACCTCCTGTGTGGTGGGAGGAAGGGGTGCAGAGGACAAGTCCTACAGCTGCACGGACACAGCCGAGGTGTCACAGGGAGGGTCCCATGCAGGTGGGTCACTGGTGCTGGGTGGTCCATCACCTACCTTTGTAAATTCCTTTGCTGTTGCCTCAGGTGCTCCGGCAAAGTTATTTTAGTAAGAAATGCCAAATATTAGCACCCAGCTCCTATTATTTTGTAAATTATTACCCCATAAAAGTAGGTACCCTGTGACAGCTTGAAGTGAACATTTGTTTTCGGGCTGCTCTCGGTGGGACATGTGGTTCTCATTCCTCCGTAGCCAGTCATAAACGTTGCTGCAGTTTAGACACATTAAAAAGAGGGGAGGGGCGTGGCGTGTTGTGCAACAAAAGCCGGCGAGGGGGCCGCTTGGCGAGGAACCTTCCCAAGAGGAACCATTGGGAAGGATGCTGAGCTGCCCTCTCTGAATAGACAGGACCGGTGTGGGGCCCTCTGTGGGGGCCGCCGGCCCCTCTGCACATGCCAACACCTAACAAATCAGCCCCCTGCCCCTCTCGCCCCGGCCCACCGGCACCCCGGCTGGAGGGGCGCGGGGTCGGCAGAGGGGCCTCGGCGAGAACATGGCGCAGCTGCCGTGACCCGTCGGGAGCCGGGAGCCCGGACAAGGTGTTAAGGGCCCCGAGGAGCCTGCGGCCCATCAAAATGTCCGCGCCTGCCGTCAGCGGGCAGCTCCAGCAAAGGCTCCGCCCGGCAGCCTCGCTAAGATTACACAGCCGCCGTTTCAGGACGTCCAAGCGGGGCGGCCCGTTTCCCTGCCCGAGTTAAAAACGGACTCGGGAGAAAGTTTTGTGGGAAACGGGGAAGCCACGCGTCCTAAAGCGGCAGAAATGTCGATGTGTTTACAAGGAATGAAATAAACAGCACACAATTAGGCAGCCATGATTCCGGCGTGGAAATAGGTCACCGCTTATGCTAAATGCCCCCCCCTCCCCTAGCCACCCCAGCCCCCCCCATCCTGTGGCATCTTCAGCATTTTAAATTAGTCCAGATAATGCATACTTCGGATTCTGTCCTTTTTTATAATTAAGACCCTTCTCATTAGTACAATAAATCTAATTAGAGAAAATGTTTCGGTACAGCTAGCTGTTTTTCCCCAGGACGCGAACTGGAGGGTCGGGTCTGTGGAAATTTTTAATTTAATTACAAGTAGGGCACGTTTAGTTACCAATGAAACCGTAATGAGAGCGGGAAGGCGGTCACATGACACGAAGCGAGGAGCGAGGAACAACACAGCCGTAGAGTAATCAAAACAATAATAATCATCTGCCTCCGCCCCCCATTTCAAGCACAGAAAGGGAGATAAATCAATTTCCATGTTTTATCCCCTTATTAAGTGATAAGAGAGCCAAGCAGAATTAGTGTGTAGAGGCTGGAGTGATTATTGCAGATTTAATGAGTTCTGCTCAGAGGAAGAGTCTTGGTCTCCTCCCAATGCCACTGATTAAGCTCGTTAAAAATCTAATTAAGAGCGGGCCACACAGGAAGCTTCCGGCTGGTTCCGTCGTGGTGGAGGAGATGTGGACACAGGTAAGGCACGGACAGCAGGACATACTTCCTGGCCAGCTGAGAAGATCCAGTGAAGGCAAGCATCAAGAACCTGTCAGTGGAGGAACTGAAAATATCTAATCTGTTCTACTACCGTCTGTACCTGCATCTGTATCTGTTTTTGACCCCCCCCCCTTACAAATATGTATAACATCACCTCCAAAGGTTGCCCAAAATCCACCTCTCTGTTCCTCATGCACTCGTTGGTCAATCACACCTATACCGGTGAAATCTTTCACCCACACAACCTGCAGTGGTGGCTTTAACCCAAAGCACCTCACAGTGCTTAGCCATCCAGCACCTTGTGCAAAGGTCCAGCAGGAGAACTATCCCGGGACCCACCTGACCCACCGACCTGTCCCCCCCCTTCAGTTGTGATATAAGAATTCCACTGCATTCCTCAGCATACATGTGAAAATAAAAGTTGAAAAAACTTGGATATCCATATGTACTCCTGTTCAGTGTGGCATGATGTATGGGGGGGGGGGAGCACCCTTTTATACTCCCTACCATCTATGAAACAGTTTGGCAAACCGTACTTCCAGGGACTGGTCCCGGCCTCGCCAACCCCTGGTTGGTTTTACTTTGTTTTATTGGGTTTCATCTCCAGCCATTTGCTACACAATTTCCTCCGCGATCAATAAAGTTCTAAGAACAGGCTGGAGTGAATGAATACTGTGAATGAAAGGGTGCCGGTGCTTTCGCAATCCGGACAGATGCGCTCAACAAGGATCAGCAGTCTTCCATAATGAACACAAGCCAGTGCATTCCCATAGTAAAGCCCCGGCCCCAGCCCGAGGGGAGCAGCTCATTGGTGGAATACCCGAGGTTCACATGAATGGCAGGTCTCCTGGCAACCATCAGCAATGTGGGAGCCACGAGCGAGAGGTCACGGGTCGCCCAGGTGTCTCATATCGACAAACGCCTAGTAGGACCCTTCTCCTCTCACTAACAACGTCAGTCAGCTGTCACTTTCAGCAGCTTCCCAATCATTTATGGCTGGGCTCATTTCAGAGCCCATCCCACCAAATGCCTCCCACCTCCCCTCACTCCCTCGCTGTGCAAACCATAAACTAATGATGGCCTCGGCACAGCTGGA
This sequence comes from Petrocephalus zakoni, assembly GCA_026774425.1. Taxonomy (NCBI): domain Eukaryota; kingdom Metazoa; phylum Chordata; class Actinopteri; order Osteoglossiformes; family Mormyridae; genus Petrocephalus; species Petrocephalus zakoni. Next base: position 4,936 of record JAODKN010000012.1, on the reverse strand, counting down.
CCGCTGCGGGTGATAAGCCGGCCCAGAATCCCGCTTATGACCCCTCGAGGCCGTGGAATGGTCCATTCCTTCACTTGCTTCTTCATTTGGCCCTCATCCTTCATTTGCTTTTTCATTTAGTCTTTCATCTAGTCGTCCCGTTCATATGCTCCCTGCTCAGGTCCAGATCCTTAGGTCTCAGGCAGGTCCAGATACTCTGTTGGGTCCTTGGTCAGGTCCAGATCCTTTGTTGGGTCCTTGGGCAGGTCTAGATCCTCTGTTGGGTACTTGGTCATGTCTAGATCCTTTGTTGGGTCCTTCGGCAGGTCTAGATCTTCTGTTGGGTACTCGGTCGGGTCCAGATGTTTTGTTGGGTCCATGGTTACTTAGGTATCGCTTATTGGGTTCTCAGTCAGGCCCATATCCTGCATGAGAACCTCAGTCTGTTCTTTATTCCTTATTAGGTCCTGGGTCTGCTCCATAGCCTTCATTACGACCTTGCCAAGCACTGAGTGAGGATGAACCCCACCGCAAAGCTCCGATTACTGCGGAGTGTCACTTTACCTTGATATTTAGCTAATTAGCTCTGCCCTTCTTCCAGCATTACATTCACTGTCATTGTTCATTTAATTACAAAAAGCACTTCCGGTCTTAGCTGTCCTAAGAATAAGCAGCTTTAGCGGCGAAGAGCACAATGGTGACAGGGTCTAATGACCATCGCCCAGAGGAGCGGTCCTGAAGTAGCGAGAAGGTGACGGCAGGCAGCAGTGGGACCATCTAAAGCCAGGTGTAGTCACAGGAAGCATCACCTAATTAGAGAGATTATCCCAAATGCAGAGCTCATTTCCAGGAAGGGTTGATCTGGACTTTATGCGTCCCACCGTTTTTGCTGAAATCCACATCAAAAGGCCATACGACCAAAAAAAAAACCTCTATGGAACTTGTTCACTTGTCTCTGTTTTTCCTCTGAGCCGTTCATGCCATCCAGAACTAGTCATCTAGTGGATAAATGCAAGTCTCCGGCCATCAGATTTCCTGGCACTGAAACTGGCTGGGATTCGCTGTCCAGTTTCTGCAGATGTTGAGAGGTAGGGCTGGGCGGTATGTAGAAGTTTTAACATATATGAATATATTTAAAAATGAGATATAGGATAATATAACACCCTTTATATCGATATACTTTTATTGTGCGTTATTATCAGGGCTAAGCTCCGAAAATATTCCCTGATAA
>JAODKN010000011.1:396042-406307 GCA_026774425.1 Petrocephalus zakoni | reverse complement strand
AAATGTAAAGCGCATTGAGACAATGTAATGTTGTGATAATGCGCTATATAAATAAAATTGCATTGCATTGCATTGCAGCTCCTTCCTTCTTTTCCTCCCATTGGTAGATCTGGATACTGGGGGACTTCTCCCAGTGATGCCACTGCAGCTAATGGCCAATCAGTGGTGCCTTCTCTGTGACAACAGCCCAATGGCAGGAGACCAGGTGTGGGCCACATGGAAGGAAGAGTCTGTTCTTGTTGAGTGGAGCAGCCAGTCTAGACTTGTGCATGATGCCGGGTTCGAGCAGCTGCTTGGCGTCATGCCCAGGCTACAACCATACTCTATGGGGCAAACCCATTATCTTCCAAAAAGGCAGATCTGAGCCCTGCAATTGGTGGAGTAGCATGGAGAGGCCAGGCCCGAGCTCTCCCCGCCGTTCCCCACCCCAGATGAGCCGCAGGTGTAGTAGCGCTCTGTCACACACAACAAGACGCGTCTCAGCCTTAGAGGACCTTGGAATAGAGGAAGTGCTTCTGGCTGTTCTCAAACACTGCAGCGCTCTCTGCAAAGCTCAAGCAGATGCTGCGCTGTCGTCCAGCTCATTACGGGAATGAAAAGGGAACAGGAAAGTGACACTGACGTGTGCTCTGCTGGGCCAGCTGGGGGGGGGCGCTAACTCTGAACAACAGGATATGACACCTGTCGATATCAGGAGTCGCCCCCAGCTCAGACGTCAACGAAACCCGAACCGCAGCTTGAGTGGGGGGGTGGGGGCAGTCGAAGGGTCGACCTCTGCGCCGAGTGAATCATGGCACAGGTGATGCTACTATGCTACTCGCACTCGGCTCAGGTGGACCCTAGCTGAGGGTGGGGGGGGCGCACTGTGGCACAGAGTGTGCGGACTGATGCGTAGCCATACTGAGGCCAGGAACGTTTCTGGAAAGTTTGCTGGATGGGAGAGGCGTCCTGTTCTCCACGTGCCCGTTCGCCCCCAAAACCGGAGGGTAAACACCAGCCTCTCTCACTCATGAACATTACGACTCCAGAAAAATGCACGTAGATCCCACATCTGGAGTTTCCCACAATCTCTGGAAAACACCCCCCCCCAGCCCAGGGCCTGCTGATTCCACCAACCCCACTCCCAGCGAAGAAAAAGTTTTATTATCATAACAAGCTTTTGGGGGAAGCGTCGCAGGCGGGGGGAGACGGGGACCCCGGTGCCGGGTTGCCAGGTGCCCAGTTACTGCGCGCCGTCACTGGCTACACGGGAAGCGCTCTGGCTGCTAGTGCGGTATAACGGGGACCCCGGTGCCGGGTTGCCAGGTGCCCAGGTACTGCCCGCCGTCACTGGCTACACGGGAAGCGCTCTGGCTGCTAGTGCGGTATAACAGGGACCCCGGCGCTGGGTTGCCAGGTGCCCAGGTACTGCCCGCCATCACTGGCTACACGGGAAGTGCTCTGGCTGCTAGTGCGGTATAACAGGGACCCCGGCGCCGGGTTGCCAGGTGCCCAGGTACTGCGCGCCATCACTGGCTACACGGGAAGTGCTCTGGCTGCTAGTGCGGCATAATGGGGGGCCCGCCGCCTCCACGCTCAGCCCTGGGGTGTGGGGGCCCGGGGGGCACGGGGCCTGTGCCCTCCCTCAGCACTGAGCACCTTCATTTCACAAAATCGTCAGCTTCTCACTGCTCTGCCGGAGTGGGTGGGTGGGGGAGGTAGCGTCCCGCGGCAGACGCACAGAGCTTCTGAACTGCTCTTTTGTTTGCCAGCTTTAGCTCTGAAGATCTGTACTGTACTAACATGGAGATCTGGGTGTGACACCACCCTACTGCTCCAAGGGTGTGTGTGTGTGTAGGGGGGGTCCTGGCCTGGCTTTCTGACCACCCACTACTATCCCAGACCAATGCAATCCAGCAGAATCCAGCAACCCCGAAATGTCCCCGTCCCCCCCCCGTCTAAATGGGGCATGTGGCCCATTGCCGTGGCGTTTCAGGCAGCTGGTTGGCGTCACGCGCATCGCGCATCATGCCTGGGCTCCCTTGGTCATATGAACACTGGGGGCAGATCAAAGATGAGCCATACCCAGTGGGGTGGGGGGGGCCTGGCTCCTATCCCACTGTCGCTGTTGTCATCTGTGTTTAACGTGTCCCCCAGAAGCAGCCGCCGTCTCCACTTACAGCATCAAAGCGGCAGTCACACCTGTCAGGTATCTCCCCCCCCCCTATAATTTCCAGCGAGTGCTCGTGCCTGTTGACTAGGGTGGGCAGCTCCACCCCCAGCATAAGACAGCGCGGCCTTTGTATGCCTCCCAGGGCTTTGCATATCGCGTGGAGCCTCCGTGTGAAATGAAAATCAGCTGAAGCCACCACCACAAAAACACCCCTAACCCCAGCACTACCTCCCAGCCCGTAAATGGAGGACTTGCTCCCACTAAGTGCCAGTAAAGACCAGGGTAGGTCACAGTACACACCCTCTGGTAAGACCACATCATCACATTTTCATGTGACATCATCATTTTCCCAATACTGGTGGTAAGTACCCGATACTACCTGTAAGTATCTGATACTGACTGTGCATACCCGATACTGGCTGTGAGTATCTGATACTGACCGTGCAAGCTCAATACTGGTTGTGAGTGTCTGATATTGTCTGTACATACCCAAACTTAATTGTGTCCATCTGATACCGACTGTGCATACCTGATACTGCCTGTGAGTATCTGATACCGGCTGTGCATATCCGATACCGCCTGTGAGTATATGACACCAGATGTGCATACCCTATACTGGCTATAAGTACCAGATACTGGTTATGCATTCCAGATACCTGCTGGGAGTGTCTGATACTGGCTGTGCTCCAAATACTTGCTGCAAATATCCAATACGAGTTGTGCGTACACGATACTAACTCACAGTATCTGATACTGGCTGTGAGTACTCAATATTGGCTGTGAGTACCCAATACTGTGTGTTTGAATCTGACTTCTGAGAATTTATCAGCTCAGAGCATCTCTGTGCCAGGAAACTGCCTCACAAACAGCTGCTCTTCTGGTTTCTGCTGCTCTCCATGTGGCAAATGGACATGTGGCAGCTGAATGGCACTGGATTGGCTGCTTGAGACCATGTGACCAGGCCTGGCAGCACGGCAGGCTGAATTCTGTGGTCAGTTTAAAAATGACACAGTGGCCCCTTCTGCGACTGCCATCCTCCTCCTGAAACACACACACACCCCACCTTTGCCATTGCAAGGGCCTGGTTTGGCTATCTCTGAGCGATCAGCCCGGCACTCTGTGTGTGTCTGTGTGTGTGTCAGACAGGCGAATCCGGTCTTGCCCCGTGAGGTGCGTGCGGAGCCTGACAGGACATTTTGCTTGCCACAGGATTCCCAGGCAGCCCGTCAGGTTTCCTCACCTGAATATGCAAAAGTGCTGCCCCCCCTCCCCCCAAGGGGCCTCGTGCTGCCCCCCCACGCGCCGCAGGGTACGCTCGGCATACTTCGTGCCACTAATGATTCAGCAGGACAGTGTCTACCTGCTCAACTATACAGCCCCCATCAGCACCACAGTAACAGGCAGAACCCCGTTCACCATCAGCCGGATCAGCCTGAAACGCGCAGAAGAAACAGGCAGACGGTGAGTTAATGCTCTGGGTCGGCAGCATGCCCCACTCAGCCCGGGGTCTTAGGGGCTCAGCAACACCTGGCCTGCTTAGTGCTTGTGGGCAGCTGGCATGAGCCTTAATGCACTTGAGAGCTCACTTTTGTGGTCCCCCACCCTGCTCCATGGTGCCCCATCAATAATGTCACCAGTCTGGGCCCGGACACACGTCCCCACACACGGGAATCTCGCCCTCTGCAGCCGAACGTTCCAGAATAATGCAGAGGCCAAATCTGCTCTGGCTTCCTTGGACATTTTTTAATCACGTGACATGTTCCCGGCCCATGCTTGTCAGAGGGATTGTGGGTACTCACGTCTGGGCTCTCTGGGTCCATCCACAGTCACTTTGATGGCACGATGATAAGTGGCCACTTGCGGCGGACTGGAGAACACTGTGATCGTCAGGGTGAAGCTCTTTCCTGAAGCCGGGGGGATTCATGAAAAGCCCTATTAGTCAGTTACCGGTGCGGCGCCGATCCGCGCGGCGTCCAATACCGGGCCCTCCTAATTCAGATTTCATCACATCCCAGCAGGCTTCATATTCAATGTATAATTAGTGGGAAAATAACAATTGTGATACTGAAGACGGATAAAATGAAAGACACGTAAAAACGCGAATAATTCTGTCTACTTTACGATGCTCAACGTACTCGAGCTGCGGTTAATGCACGGCTGGCGGGACACTCTGCCCCCCCCCCCCGAACCCTGTCAGCGCAGAGGGTGCCCCGCTCAGCGGGCGCGCATATGGCGCATTTATAAAAGGGATCTCTTGTTAAGAAACTGCAAAGGGATCCTGCAGCGGAGTAATTGAATGCAGAAATGAAAGGTACTTTTAATTCGGAGAGGGGAACATTTTCCATTCATCAGTCTGCAACTATATGAGTATAACATTTAAAGAAAAACTGGCGGGCAGGATCGAGGCCAAGAGGCAGGAGGGGAAAATAAACACGTGAGGGAATCTGAACTATTTCAACGGGAGATTTTCAAAAACGTGTCTGAAAACATCAAGCGAAACTATTTATATCTATTTATACATATATTATATATATAGTCTTATTTTGTAAATGAAGATTTAAAAGAAGCTTTTCTTTTGTCTAAAAGCGTTGATGGATGAAAAGATTTTGTTGTAAACCTGTAGTGGCAATTAAGTAATGTTTGAGTAAAACAGTCGGACGGATAAATACAATCAAAATAAGTGCAATTACAGATGTTTTATTATTAGTCATTTCTCAAAACGCCAGGATTTCAGTTGTGCGGCGCCGGGACGCCTTCATGCGCGCCGCTGTGTCAGACTCTCCACATAAGCATGTCAAAATTCATAATCTAAGATATGTCCCTAGTGCATATTTTATCCGCGCGATACACATATATTTTATTGTGTGATTAAATCAAAAATAATTATTGTGCTCAAATTTATTTTACAGTAACTAAATGTGATCATTACAATGAGAGAAGAGAAGATCTGAACAATGCTTTGCTCACCTCGGCCGCTCCTTCCCACGAACCGCAGGTCGTTGAATCTGGCGACCTGGTTTTTCATCACGGCGGAGGCGTTCCTCAGCTCTGCCGAGTAGTTCTCATCATTGCCGGCCATCACCGTGACCAAGGTCCCGTCAGGAACATCGCCGAGCGCGACCACCTGCGGGGGGGTCCAGCGGTCAGTGCCCCGGATCGCGCCCGGACGGACATCACACGTAATGCACAATCATGTCCATATACATGATATTTCTATCATAATGATTTAGGAATATGAGTATATTTACTCAAAAGTATTAGCGTTACTTAAAAATTTAAGCCAGACAAATAATAGGTTGCTTAATTAAAACAAACAAACAAGAAAACAATAAACTCATCGCATGCATTTAATATGTCCATCCATCCATCCATTTTCCAACCCGCTTATCCGAACAGGGTCGCGGGGGCATTTAATATGTTCATGCACAAAATGAATATATCAAAGTGTACGTATTCTCGTTACGAGGACTCAAGGATTTCCTTAAGTTTTTATTATACAACGTTTATATACGTTTATTGACATAGTGTTATTAAAAATGACTTTAAATTGTGATAACTACTAATTAATAGCCTTTAAAATAACATGACCTGCACGTGTATGCACAGCTCGCTCTGATACGTTTAACAGAAAGTCTCAACTGAAAACGAAGTTTTTTATAACAAATAATTTTAAACACCCATATATCACCTTGCCAAGGCATAGTACAGAATACTGCGCGAGGGCACGGCTCGACGGCAGCAGCGCTGTGCATCCACGTCTATCAAGAAGACCGCAATCAAATTATTTTAGCTGACTTTACCCACATAGCAAATTTCGTTCTGTGACCCACACCGCTACCCGCAAAAATTCTCATTTGAAGAACATAAGCTGTTTGATGAAGCCATTCTCTCCACATCCCCGGCACGGCTAGCGCGTAAACGCCAACGCAGTCAAGGGCTTACCCTCACCTTTACGTTAATTCAATCATTTTCATCGACATATTATTTTTCAATTTATCAAATCACTGATGTTTGGTGCTTTTTGATGACAAGTACTGATTTTACTAGTATGTTTAATAAAAGGTTCGCCGACTGGTTTATTTATGCTACCATTATATTAATTATCCAGGGCCACTTTTCATTCAGTCATATATATATATAAATATATAAATATATATATATATATATCAAATTAACAAATAAATGTATTGATAATGTTAATGGTCTCTGTGTAGTTTAAATCGTTGCGTTTGCAGAATTGCGTTTGACGGATAATTAGCCTGGCTGTACAAACCAGTGGCATTTTCCAGCTTCGCTGTTTTAATTTCAAATTTCAAAACAGCTGGTCCGCGGAAGATGCAGAAGTCTGTCTGATCAACATCATACCAATAGCCGCAGAGACATGGGGAAAAGAATGCAGCTTTCAAATTTTGCTGGATGACTGCACTTTAATGATGTTATGTTCTCTAAGTACAACAACAGAAAATATGTTATTAAAGGATTTTAGGCTACGCTGACCCCGGTTTAGTATATATGTGTATAAGTAAAATGTGGCATTCCCTGTATACATCAGTTTCTGATCAAATCCCGTTCTGCACTGTAAATGAACTGTTACTGTGCCATGAAACCGTGGTCTGTCAAACGCAGTTTACAAACTTAAATATCTGGTATTTTGTACACGTTTAGGATGTTTCACATATGCACGCTGGAAGTAAGAGAGAATTAAGTGGTCGCGCTAGTTCAGGCCGAACGCGCGCACGAAACCCCGACGGAGTTTTTCTTTACACAAAAGACCTCTATCTGTTAAACAAGGAGAAAAAGGGGCACTTTCCTTACCTTGAATGCCACGGGCAGCGTTTTGTTACACCGCCAATGCGACGGCAGCACGGAGCAAAGAAAGTTCGGGCTGTCTGTTCGAACCAGCTCGCCTGCGTGGTCCGCCAGCACGTCCACCACAGTACGTGCTTCGGTACGACCTCTCACCGGTCCAGGAGTGCCCATGGGCCCGGTGCCGTCTCCGATCTTGCTGCAGGGGAACGACGTCGAAGGCGGCGTGAACCGTCTGGTAGTGGTCGGGTCTACGGGAATATGCATCACAACAACTCGGTCAGTCCTCCTGAAACTGGCCTTTTGCGTCTTGTCCTGTGCGCCTTCAGTGGCCGGCTCCTTGTCCCCGCTCGGGCTCCCTTCTCGGATTTGACGGTCCGCTCTTTGGAAAGTTCCCGTAAAGTCCAGCGGGCTCCGCACCCTCGGAACCGATATGGCAGCGCAGAGAACGCAGTTCGCCTAAGTGTCTGTCGGCGCTCTCTGTGCGGATGTAGAGTCACTGAGACGCCAATAAACGGGGGAAAAACGCTGGGTCTCTTGCGTCGCGCTTACAGCTCGGGGTGTAAAAGCGCGAGCAGCATCGCTCTGCCTGCTCGCTTTTCTCACAGTCTGCAGCGCCAGTAAGAAACCGCAAACTCCGACCCTTTTTCCGCAGCGGTTTTTTAATCTTGTTGCCTATGCAAATCGCGTGCACTTTCTATTCTGCACCTGATGCTGCTCTTTTACAAAACATTATATTGTTAGTCAAATCTTTCACTAGACTGATGCACAAATAAGAGCAAAGCCTACAAGACGCCGCACTTTTAAAAACAGTCGCTGTAAAATGAAAGTCCGGTGCTATGACAGGCTCTGCTGAGCAGCCAGCTTTAAGTTTCCTTTTATTTCTTTCCCGCTGCAAACGAAAACTACGTGTAATCCACCAGTCTTGCAACACATTTAGAAACAATTGTATCGGATGCCTGGCGGCGCGCCTTATCGCCGACTTCACACCAGCTTATCGCTCTGCGACCCGCTTCTGTCAGTCTGGCTACGAAACGCTGGGAGACGCGCTCTGCCTCCCGATGTGGAAATTCTCAAACTGCAGCCGTCTCGAGCCCTATTTCATGATTAATTTAAAGGCGCGATACTTAGTAACACATAAATATATGTGTGTATATATATATGCTTTGCTCAGTCGTCTTTGCGTCTTCTTCCGCAACGAATACAACTATCTTGACAGTCAGCGACGAGTTCCTTATCTGATTGTAAATTCAGACAAGGTCAAAATGACTACGGGTCTCGTCTAATGTCTTGGCCTCTTCCGTATCCAAAAGAGCTCTTTGTTCTGCAATTTGCGAGAAGCGTAATTCCGTTTCGCGGCGTTTGCTGGGGAAGCCAACAAAGACGCGCTCTCTTTTTGCGCTTTGCTGTAAGGTGGTGCAAGAGGGAAAAGTGCAGTAATATTATTTACTCAAGTGAGCGGAGTTTCTGGCGGCCGCAGATTGGCGACGCCTTCCGCCAATGGGCGGCCTGGGCCGGGCTATCACAAGCCAATCAAACGCTTACAAATGCGAGCCCATTCAATCGTCCGCTGATAACTCCTATTCCCTTATCATATTTATTTTCATTTATTCTTACTGATCGCTCCTCGCTTCATTCTTTGCGTTCTTTACTACTATTTATTTGATTAAAAACACGCACTATCAGTCTTTTTAAATTAAACACTGCATCAGGATCATTTTGACGGAGGTTAAATCAGTTGCTTAATCTTTAACCTATGATTTAATTATGTTCTCTACTTGTATATCTTATTATACATTATACAGTTCATTTAGCCTTTACTTATAGCTAATTTAGGTGTAGTAAGCGTCGCAGTAACTGTTATATAAAGTTATACCACGGAAGACAGGCAAACCTTACTTAAGGACGATGCTTCGCTTTAAGTGCGCAGTTAGGTGCTCCTCAAGTCTGGCTTTTTGAGTTTTGGCTGATTCTTTATGGGTAAAAAAGCTTTGATGCCAGCAATATTTAAGATCAAACGCATTAATTGTCTTTGTACATTTTCTATGTGTATATTTCGGACCAATGCCATCCTGGTCAAGGAGTTTCATTTATGGGTAGATAAAACGTGTTTCCGATCCTCATCAAAATTATTTAATGACACACACATAGTGATGCATTTCATGTTAATTATTAGGATTTACTATATTTCCGCTAAGTGCAGGCTAAATTTGTGGACGTTTTCGTTTATCACCCATTAAAACTGGAGCGTTAAAATTCAAGTGAGCGCAACAGTTATAATGAATCTTCGGGTTTTGTATTTGAAATATTTTCTTGGCGACGGTATTTCTGCATAGCTTCCACTCATATTCTCAAATATGTATTTTCTGTTAAGCGGTTCAGTTACTTAGTGTGCACAGATTCGAATGTAATTAAATCTCTGTGGCCGAAGGATGCGCAGTGACACGGCGCGCGCTCTAGGTCTTCATGTCCTCATAGAACCGCGTTATTTACTGCTTCAAAGTGCTGATTACAGTAATGCGAGATACGGCACACGAAATCCTAATTGAACAATCACACCCCTTAGTTCGATTTTCATGTCTTTGCTTCTATATTAGGTATAAAGCAATTTGTTATATTTGTTTTAAAAGGCACTGTTTGTAATTTTATTGATAGTTAAAACATGTTAAAATGTGCAATAATTAAAAATACCAAGTTGAATAATTTGTCATGACGTGGGGGGTGTAATGTTAGGATATTTCTTAATGGAAGTTCTGCGCCGAACAGGTCATTAGAACGGTGCCCTGCGCGAGGCACCACGCCCTGCTGCGTGCCGGCGACCCGCGCGGCAATGCGGGCGCTCTGACGCTAGTAGGCGCGTTTGTCGTTTGAAAGAAGTCAACAGTTTAAAGCGCGGATTCCCTGCGCTCGTTTACGCTCGTCGAATTTGGGGCAAGACATTTCAAATAAAGAGTATAAACTAAACATTCTTGTTTTTAAAATTTCGTTTGTAGCATAGAGTAAATATGACCAAATTTCAAGAAATATTCGGAAATGCACATTTTTTTATCATATAGCCTACACAAATGAATATCAAAATACATGCCTATATTTTAAATTAATTCGCTACAATAACTCATCAATTTAATATATTGTTAATGTTGAATAAACACATCTCGCTGATGTGGCTGGGAAATTTGACGAAGTACGTACAGCGACTATTCCTTTCTGTCAATTCATATTCTGAATTTAGACTGCACTGATAAACGTCACCATCTGCTAATTAACAGACGATTATAAATCGATAATACACATGTATACAGTCAAT
>JAODKN010000011.1:369286-381137 GCA_026774425.1 Petrocephalus zakoni | reverse complement strand
TCAGCTTCCCCCCCCCCCACCCCCCCTTCATGCCACAGGCTGCTACATGGAAGCTGCCCTAGTTACAGGCATGACACATTTCACATGTCAGAGAGCCGCTTCTGGCGGTTACAGGGTGACACTCACGGCTGAACAGCCCCCTTTCCTGTTTGTAGATTCTCACACTTTCTGGAGTACTCTTCTGCTGAATGCCTTCGAGCAGAGAATGAAACCCCAACTCTGCATGTGAAGAGCAGGTAGCAGCTACCTGCGGATGGCCGCCCGTCTGCGCGCGACGCTCCCGAGCGTGAAGCTTTCACAGCTTGACCCTTTGCCTCCTGGGTCGCTGGGGGAAAGATGCGTCTCACTGAGGCCCCTCCCAGGCAACAGGGCCCACAGGCGTGCCTCGCCTCCTTACCCAAAAGGTCTGGCTGGCCCCCGGGCCCGTGCAGAAATTACATAGCGACCCCGAAAGAAGTGTCATGCATCCGGCCCGCTTCCCTGCCTGGTGATGCTCCTAGGCTCACTGCCCCGGTGTGGCCTTGCCTTACGTCGCCGTCTTTACGCTGATGCAGACATCACACTGCTACCTGCCTGCTTTCCTCTGTCTGGTTACTTCCTGTGGTGCAGACGGAGGTTTGCATGTGACAGACATGGTTGCCGGCAGGATGTCGTTATGGTGACTGCAATTCAGCTGCGTCCCCAGTCCTCAGTATCACCCTCTTCCTTCGCATCAGAGGAGTGCGCCACTCGTCCGTTTATCCCAACCTGCGGCTCCACATCTGGGGGCTGCGTAACGGTTTAGAGGGACGGAAGCTCGAGAGTCGGCCTGAGGGGGCGGGTGGGGGGGTGCCCATCTGATAAGGGGTGGCCGCGAGTGGCTGATAACAGCGACTGGCCGTACCCGGAGGAGCTCCGATAGCATCAGCACTGCTGCAAGGTGCTGCTGCTCTGCTGTGGGAGCTGCCCTTGGTGCCTGTGCCCTGACAGGGCCTCACAAGGGCCCCACAAGGGCCCCATGTGGGCCCCTTTCCCGCTCCTGGGGCCAGGGGCCAAGTGGGCCGCTGCCTGGGACTGCGCTCCCGCTTGCTTGCGTAAGCGGCCTTCTCCGGCCTGCCGACTGCTTCTGTAATTGTCTGACTGGCGGCTTCTCTCTCCTTTCCCAGCGCTGTGGGAAACTTGCTGATTCACTGGGTTCACCGCAACTCTCAAAGCACCAGGGTCACACAGCTTCCATAAGGCTCCATAGAAGGTCCTCAGGCCCCCGACGGCGTGGCATTCCAGCCCCAGCGGTGGCTGAGTGCCGTGTTCCGAGGTGCCTGGTGACGGTGACCCTTGACTGTAATTTCGATGGGCTGATTAAGAGACTCGCACCTGCGTCCTTCTGGCGTGGGTCCCATGCTCCACATGCTGTGCTCCAAACCCAGAGTGTGTTTTTCATCAGAATTCTGTGTGAGTCAGAAGCCCACCACAGCCCCCCCCCCCCCAAGCGTGTGGCTGCGACCTGTTTTTGGAACTGAGCGACTCATCTCTGAAGACAGCACAGCTGGCCTGGGCACGCGTGGGAGCTGCCCGGATCTGCTGCTCTCCGCTGGCCCTCGGCTGATCACTCTGAGGTCACGTGGCCCATCTCTCACTGCCTCCTAATCTCCAGCATGCATCAGTATTATTGTTTAATCAAGTTTGCTGTCTTCTCCTAGCTTTTGAACGTGAACATGGTTCCTCCGTCCCTCCGTTTGTCCCTCTTTCTGTCCCTCTCTTATTTCTATCCCTCTCTCTTCTCTCTCTGTCCCTCTCTTTGTCCCTAACCTCCATTTCTCTGTCCCTCTGTCTCTCGTGCTGTCCCTCTCCCCATCTCTCTCTCTCTGTCTCTCACTCTGTCCCTCTCTCTGTCTCTCATGCTGTCCCTCTCCCCATCTCTCTCTCTGTCTCTCACTCTGTCACTCTCTCTGTCTCTCATGCTGTCCCTCTCCCCATCTCTCTCTCTGTCTCTCACTCTGTCACTCTCTCTGTCTGTCATGCTGTCTCTCTCTCTGTCCCTCTGTCTCTCATCTCTCACTCTGTCTCTCTCTCTGTCTCTCATCTCTCACTCTGTCTCTCTCTCTGTCCCTCTCTCTGTCTCTCACTCTCTCTCTGTCTCTCACTCTGTCCCTCTCTCCATCTCTCACTCTCTCTCTGTCTCTCACTCTGCCCCCTCTCTAGCTCTCTCTGTCTCTCTCCTCTCTGCAGAAATTTCACATCAGAGCTCACAGCCAATTCCTGATGAGATTGGTTCTGAGATGACCCCCCCCCCCTTGCTGGACACATGGGCCGCGGCTGGCTCCCATTTAAAGAGACAGTGTTCACTTTGTAGTGAACAGCCATAATGAAGGACACTTGGGGCACATTATAACGTTGCGTATAATACATCCCAGACCTGGCTTTTCTGCACTTGAGGTGTATTGGGTAGGAGGGGCTTGGCACCGCCCATTGGGGTTCAAAGCCTGTCGCTATCCTGGGTGTGAGGGGCTGCTCATCGCCCTACTAATGGCTCCCTGTTAATGAGGGAGCCAGTCTGGGTTGGATGGGCAGAGCCAAAGCTAAGGTGACATTGTAATCATAGCATTCATTAATCTTAACATATCTTAATCTTATAGGTAAATAAGCCCCCTCGCTCGCTCTCTTGCATCATGTTACATGTCTTTTTACCTTCCAGGTCTGTCAAACTGCAGTTTTCTACCAAAGCAGCTACACAGGTCACATGACAGCTCTTACCATAATCGAAAAGCTCAGGTCAGCTCACTATGAAAGCCATTTGTCTGCATCAAAGCCAATTTCGGGTCTTTTTGAAGTCCTGTATTATCCATAAACTGTCCAAATCCCAGGCCCAAGCCTGGGCCTACAGCCCCAGAACCACAGCTCCAACCCATACCCAGGTCTGTAGCCTCAAACCCAAGCCTGGGCCCGCAGCCCCAGAACCACAGCCCAGACTTGGCCGTCCCACAGCCTGGTAGCACAGGAAGTGGAGCCCTTGGGTAGAGAAAGGAAGCTGTGATGCACAGAGAGAGAGTGCTTGTGGAAGCACCTAAGCTGTGGCTTTGCTGGGGGCACAGGCTCCACATTCTCACCAAGTGGCCTGCCCCCCCCCAGTCATGCTCAAACTGAGCATATCACCATCTCATCCGGTGACCAACTCTGCAGATGGGTTTCCCCAGTGGCCCTTGCTCACGGTCCAAGTGGTTCACGGTCTGTCTCTCTCTCGGTCCAAGCAGCTCACAGTTCTATTGGCTCACGGTCTGAGCGGTTGATGGTCTGAGTGGCTGAAGGTCAGAATGGCTTATGAGTTCAGTGGCTCACATTTGAGCGGTTCACGGTCCAAGCAGTTCATGGTCCAAGTGGCTCACGTTCTGAGTGGCTTACAGTTATATTGACACATGGTCCAAGCAGTTCACAGTCTGAGCATTTCATGGTTCGAGCGTCTCACAATCCAAGTGGATCATGGTGTGAGCAGTTCACGGTCCAAGTGGCTTACGATTTGAGTGGCTCACAGTCCGAGCAGCTCATGGTTCGAGAGGCTCACGGTCCAGGTGGCAGGAGGACCGGGCGGCTCAAGGTCCGAGTGGCCGTGGCCTAGTTTTGGGGTGCAGTCATGTAGAGTTGCAGGACAGCGTGAGTGGGCGGGTCAGCGGCGCTGCGACCTGCGAGACGGTGGCCTGGCCCGTGTCGGCGAGTGTGGCGAAGCCTCTTTCCCACGCTCTCAGCTTTAAATAGAGCCAGGGCCTTGTGGGCTTTCACATGTCACACACTCATATGCCTGCCCTTCCCGGCTGGGCTCCCGTGGCATTTGGCCCGGCCCACAAGTCTCCCGGACCCCCCCCCACCCCCACAGCCCGAGGCATCGCCATGGGGATCGGGGAGCGGGGCTGCACCCCCCCCTCCCCCAGGGATCAGTGCTGCGTGCTCTGCATGCCTGCAAAGAGCAGCAGCGCAGCCAGGTGCAGGGCAGCGGGGGGGGGGGGGCGGTTGCGGTTGCGGTCGAGGGCTCGCTCGTCTGCTGTTCCTCGCTGCTGCAGACGCTCCGGGAGGGGAACCGGCTCTCTCTCTCTCTCTCTTTGTCTGCCCTTTTCTGACAGTAACTGGCTGTTTGCGAAGCTTCTCAGCCACGTACTGCATCACCTGACCTGCCAGAGCAACAGCTTTCGTGACAAAACTCTGAGGTTTGGTTTCCGGTGCTTGCTTGCCTGTGAGCGTGTCTGTGTGTGCGTGTGAGAGAGAGACACCCTGAGAGGAACCGGCGGGGCCGCGGCACGCAGAGAGACGTGTGCTGGGGACGCGGACACGGGGGGGGGGGGGCGTCTATCCCCTGCCTGCTCCGTCCCCTCCAGCCAACAACTGGCTGCTTCTCTACATCCTCCGGTCGAGGCTGGATTTCACCTGCCCCTCCATGCAGAACTGAAAAAGGGCCCCTTGCAGGAGCCACGTAGCCGATAGATGCTGAGAATGCTGCTCACTCCCTGTGCATGTGAGGTAACCCAGTGTCTTCACACAGGACGTTGTAACAATCTGGTTTATCAGTGAGACACCTCAAATACAAGGCCCATCCAGCTGAGATAAACAGATTTGCATATGTGTTTCTATCGTTTGCTCCAAATTGCTTCCAGAACATTATAGCTAATAAGCTATTTGTAATGCCAGAATGAATGAGAGCCCCATACTGATGCCATTCCTCGCTGCCGGCCGTCTGCCGGGATGTCTCTGAGAAAGGCTTTGCTTTGTCGTCGCCATCACTGCGCTCTACACGGCCGAGGTGTTAAATGGCATTTGCTATCGATTTATCTGATAAATGACTGACGAATGATAAATGATAAAATGCCTGGAATGTGAAAAAAACACTTATCGTCAGCTTGGGGAATATCTAAGGACAAATCTCACCAGGCCTGTTTTGAAACGCAAGGCAGAAAATTGATTCTGATTCTGAAAGGCGGAGCTGCCTTTCGTGATGCATTCTCCGAGCTGCTGCTCTGCCTTCACACTGGGGATTTTGCCCGTCCAAATACACATCATCGATTCTCACCGCGCTCCCAGTCAGTGGCAGGTTTTCTGTAGTCTTCAGGACTCGGTTTCCCGTGATGCTCAGTCTCCCGTGATGCTGAGCGCAGTGCTAGCGTGACGCCCTCCCATGGTTGATACGCGCAGCTGAAACTCCTTTGATCAGAACTGAGATTTGTAACCACATGTTTGTGGGGAGCTTGTAACTGTCAGGCGTGTGGAGTAAATCACCTTCGATAAAGGCAAATGCCATCCCACAGATGCTGCCCGTAACTGTTTTATGATGCAGTGTAGGAGATGCAGCTGATTTCCTGGAGAAGTTCGCCCCCGGCAGTCGTCACCTCCATCAGCAGCACAGATGACAACTCTCTTCCAAAGATATGCCACCATGATGCTGACACTCTTCCTCCCCCCCTGCTATATTCTGTCACTTAGACATAGGCTGATCAGCCATAACATTAGCACCACTGATATTACAATGATATATAATGGAAAATGAAAATACCTACCAAAAATGTTCCAAGCCAGGCCAACTGGTGAACTGGTGATGGGGTCATGGGCGCCCAGGCTCACTGATGTGTGTGGGGGGTGTAGGCTAGCCAGTCTGGTTCCATCCCACAGGGGAGCTTCTGTAGCACAGATTGCTGATAAAGTTACTGCTGGCTATGAGAGAGAGGTGTCAGAACCCACAGTGCATCACAGCTCGCTGTGCATTGGGCTGCGTAGCTACTGACTGGTCAGAGTGTCCATGCTGACCCCTGTCCGCAGCCCAGAGCACCTACAATGGGCAAGTGAGCGTCAGGACAGGTCCATGGAGCAATGGAAGGAGGTGGTGTGCATTAACTGGGGAAGAGATGGCACCAGGATGCACTATGGGAAGGTCGTGTGATGCTTTGGGCTGGTGTTCTGCCGGGAAACCTTGGAACCTGGCATTCACGTGGATGTCATTTTGATACGTACCACCTACCTAAACATTGCTGCAGACCAAGTACACCCCTTGAAGGCAACGGCATTCCCCAATGGGTGTCCTGCCACACTATAAAAATTGTTCAGGAATGAGTTTAGGAACATGAAAACTAGTTCACAGTGTTGACTTCGCAGGGCAAGGCAAGATTATTTATATGGCACAATTCAAAGTGCTATTCAAAGCCAATTCTCAAATTCCCTGGATCTCAATCCAATCGAGTATCTGGGGGATGTGCTGGACAAGCAAGTCTAATCCAACTTACAGGATGTACAGGATCTACTGCCTAACATCTTAGTGCCAGATACTACAGAATGTCTTCAGAGGTCTTGTGGAGTCCATGTCCGGGAGGCAGGAGGGGGATAAGCGCTATATTAGGCAGATGGTTTTATTTTCAAGGCTGATCGGTGTATGTTCAGGTATAGGAGGGAAGGAGCTGGGGGTCAAAGGTCAGGATTTGCTGCTCTGCGGTGGGAAGCGTACTGTCATGTTGAGATTTTCTGCGCAGACTGCCGGGCCCCGGGGCCTCACCTGGAGCCTGGCATGAGTGTGATCTGCCCTGCTGGGGCCCATAACAGCCTACAAGTTCTGCAGAAGAGCCGGAGTGGGGCCAACACGTCATGGCAGAGCTCACGGTGAGAGGAGCCTGTTTCCACACATACATGCACTGTGCTTACACACAGTCAGATACACCTCTCAGAAGCTCTGTGCTGCTTCTTGTAAGAATGAGTCAGAGGCATCAGGCAGACAGAGCATGAATCAAAGTCCATGCACCTATGGTGTGGTCGACACAGACCCACACGGGAGGGGGGGGGGGAGGGGGCATAAACACATATTGGAGGTGACAAGCCCATGGGGGGGCGGGCATCTCCATGGCGACAGTTGGAGGTGGGGGGGACGGGCATCTCCATGGCGATGGTATGTGTTTCTTCTGGCTTCTTGTTGGCCTCTTGGGAACTTGGGGTCTGAGAAGGAGGAAGCAAGGGTGTGAATTTCCAGCTGCTGATGTCAGTTTGATGTGAGGCATCACGCAGCAGCGAGGGGGCCACTTTCACTTTTGGTACATGGCGGCGGCTTGTCCTCATGTGGGACCTTTGACTGCTCACGTGACCCCATCCTCTCAGTTAATCTGGTACACTGTCTGTGCTGTCCTGCTGGCAGTCTGAGGAACTACTGTATTTATTAGATGTCTCCTTTAAAAACAAGGAGCCAAGACGTCAGCAGGCAGCTCTGAGTCTGGCTGGACGCAGTGGTGACAGTGAAATCATCCCCAAGAAGTCCTCCCCAGATTTTTCTACACATAGATTAAATAATTGCGCGTCGGCGAGCGGCGCCGCGTGATGCGCGTGCTTCTGTGAGACGGACAGCGGTATTTACACACGGAACCCGCGGAAGAGGTCACTAAAGGTCACGCTGAACCGTTCTCCCCGCAGTTTGTGGTGCTTAATGAATGCTGCCTGTGACGTGTTCCCACGGAAAGGCAAAAGCATGCAGTCGCATGTCCTGCGTGGTAGCGGCCTGGGCTGCTGAGCGGGACCGGCTAAATGGAATCTGATGAAATGTTTGTCCCCTGTTACTGTATAACACACACAGTCAGATACAAAACAGCACCCAGATTCCTATCAGTGATGCTGGTCCGGGATGTAGCATAAGACCATGTGAATATTTATAGGATGTGCGTCAGCGTGTTTATTTGTGTCCTTGTGTGTGTTGATGTGTATTTTTACTGCTCTTGACTTTCTGTGGTCGGTGTGTCTGTTTGCCCCGAGGAATGAAACACAGTAGTGAAATATCTGTATTTATGTCTTACACATTTAGCAGGCTCTTTTGTGCAAAACCCCTGATGAGATTGGCTTCTCTGACCTGTGTTACTCAGATTTGGCTTGTGAGAGTTTGGAGGACAATCTCTCTCTCTCTGTCTCGTTATGTCTGCACACTAGCGGGTGATCAGAGCCACTGTCATTTACATTTATGTATTTAGCCGGCGCTTTTATCCAAAGTGACGTACAGCTGAGAAGGCGGAGTCAGACAGTGCCTGAGGGACCCAATGGTGACATCACTGTGGGATTTGAAACCACAACCTTCCAATCACAAGTACAGTATCCAAACCACCAGATAGGGAGACACATCTGTGCTGTTTGATGTCTGGCATCTGTCACTCCGAGTCCACGCTTCTCCATCTGTTTCAGGACTTCTTACTTTGCTTCTGTTATTCTGCATTTGTTACTCTGCGTCTATTTTTGAATCTGTTACTTGGTGTCTGTTACTCTGCATCTGTTACTCAGTGTTTGTTACTCTGCATCCATCACACTGTGTCTGTTATTCTGCATCTGTTACTCAGTGTTTGTTACTCTGCTTCCATCACACTGTGTCTGTTACTCTGCATCTGATACTCAGCGTTTATTACTCTGCATCCATCACACTGTGTTTGTTACTCTGCATCTGTTACTCAGCATTTGTTACTCTGCATCCATCACACTGTGTCTGTTACTCTGCATCTGTTACTCAGTGTTTGTTACTCTGCATCCATCACACTGTGTCTGTTACTCTGCATCTGTTACTCAGCGTTTGTTACTCTGCATCAGTCACACTGTATCTGTTACTCTGCATCACTCACACTGTGTCTGTTACTCTGCATCTGTTGCTCTTGGTCTGAAACTCTGTACATTTTTTCCTGCATATATAAGTCTGCGGTGTGCCGGTGTGTGTGAATGAGTGTGAGTGTGCCCCACGATGGGTTGGTGCCCCATTCTGGGTTGTTCCCTGCCTCCAAGATCTCGGCAACCCTGAATAGGACAAGTGGTTACAGAAATTGGATGGATGGATGTTACTCTGCATATGTTACTCTGCATCTGTTACTCTGTCTCTGTACTGCTAACTTGCTAACACACTTTGAACAACTGTGGTTCCGCGGTGCTGAAATAACCGCCCTCTTCCCCTGGGCGTCCCTGTCTGACGCAGCACTGTGTCTAATCTCACACCCCTTTGAAGGCAGCTACCTCTCTCTTTCCGTTATTTTTAAATCTTGCTTGCTAGTTCTCAGGTAAATTCACTTTTTTGCCCCTCCCTGGCCTGTCTTGCTTCTGTGAAATGCCAACGCACCTCCCCCACCCCCCCACAACCCCTGACTGATTAGCCCTGTGCACAGACTGGTCATTTATATAACAAAACCTTGTCTTTATTTGAATTTGTGGTCACAGTTATTCCTAGGGACACCAAAATGGTGACCTCTGACATTTAGTGAGGCAACAATGGTCGGCCGATTTCCCAGACATGAGTAGACTAGACAAACAACGAGGGGTGATACGCAGTGGGTGGTGATGTGCTGAGTCGAGCAGCAGCGAGCTCCGCGTGTGCGAAGGCAGAAGTGAGAAAAGGCCCGGAATGCCGCCGCTACTTTCCGGTGCGTGAACAGTCCTCTGGGCCCAGCCTGGCTCGCACGCAAGGGCCGCGCCGGCTGCCATGGCGACCGCGGCCTGCATCGGCAAAGCGGAAGTGAGTTGGCGGCTGAGGAAGTGGCTGGGTTTTTGATGGCCATTGCTGTGGTTTCCCTGTCCTCTCAGGACGGCGGGTCCCTCCCAGAGTCCCAGCTCTACAAGGGCTGTTTGAAATGGGCTGCAGATATTTGAAAGAGCCAGTTACTGAGATCCACGCCATGCAGGTACAGACCTACAGACAAGGGGAAGGACTGTTATATGCAATCGTGTTATATGCTTCGCCCTTATACCTACATCAGCATAGTTCAGCTCTTTAACCGCTGTGCCATCTGCTGGCTAGTAACATGCATGACAAGGGAGGCTGGTGTCAGAAAAAGACCTGTTTATGACTTGCTGTCTGCAGAGAGCTCTTTTGCTGAGGTCATGGGAGATACAGTGGCCAGAGACGCTGGCTGACCACACGCGCTGTCTGTCGTCATGGAGACTGTCTGGTGTCACCTGCTCACGAGGGACCGTATACTTCCTCATTCATTCTCATTTTCGCGCCAGTGTTATGATTTGTGTGCTCTCCTGATCATCGAGGATGTCATATTGTTTGCTGCAGAGTGTTAAGTGCAGTGTGGGTGTGGGTAACTCAAGCTCATGTTAACTGCAGGGTGAGCATGGCTAATTCCAGCTGAGTGTTAAAGGTAGTGTTGGCATGTGTAACTCCATCTGAGCATTAAGAGCAGAGTGGGCATGGTTTACTTCAGGTGATGTGGGTGTGTTAACCACATGGGTGTGGTTAACTCCAACTGAGTGTTAAGTGTAGGGTGGGTGTGGTTAGGTGTAACTGTTTAGAATAGCGTCGGTATGGGTAACTCCAGCTGAGTGTTAAGAGCAGAGTGGGCATGGTTAACTTCAGGCCCCAGGAGCTGGCTGGCCCACAATAAATACCCTAAACCCAGAGGAACCTGGCCAGGTTTCAGGAGTCAGAAGCAGTGTGCAGGCCTGTGGTGGGCAGGGGGTGTAAACACAGCATCTGAGGGCCTGCCAGCCTAGCTGGGGAGGGGGGGGGGGCTGGAGGAAGGGAAAGATGGTGGGTTTGTAAAGTCAGCTTTCTGGGTTTGTGTTCTAGGAGGAAGAAACCCAAAGCCGACCACAGCTGTGGGCCTCACTGCTGGCCTAGACACACCCTGGAAAGCACCTGCCTCCTCCATCTGCCTCGCCCTACCTCAGCCTCTCTCTCTGTAAGGAAGCCTGCTTTACCCTCCTCTGCCTGCCTCGCCCTACCTCAACCTCTCACTCTGTAAGGAACCCTGCTTTACCCTCCTCTGCCTGCCTCGCCCTACCTCAGCCTCTCACTCTGTAAGGAACCCTGCTTTACCCTCCTCTGCCTGCCTCGCCCTACCTCAGCCTCTCACTGTGTAAGGAACCCTGCTTTACCCTCCCCTGCCTGCCTCGCCCTGCCTCAGCCTCTCACTCTGTAAGGAACCCTGCTGTACCCTCCTCTGTCTGCCTCACCCTGCCTCAGCCTCTCACTTTGTGAGGAACCCTGCTTTACCCTCCTCTGCCTGCCTCGCTCTGCCTCAGCCTCTCACTCTGTGAGGAACCCTGCTTTACCCTCCTCTGCCTGCCTCGCTCTGCCTCAGCCTCTCACTCTGTGAGGAACCCTGCTGTACCCTCCTCTGTCTGCCTCGCCCTGCCTCAGCCTCTCACTCTGTAAGGAACCCTGCTTTACCCTCCTCTGCCTGCCTCGCCCTGCCTCAGCCTCTCACTCTGTAAGGAACCCTGCTTTACCCTCCTCTGTCTGCTCTGCCCTGCCGCAGCCTCTCTCTCTTCTTCCTGGTCCTGCTTTCAGGGCCTCCCCAATTGGAGCGAAGTGAGAATGACAGTGGTTTTGGCACATAAGCAGCAGTTAAACACCATTGCCACCAAGATGAGAATGACTCATCACTTTTGTGGTGGGTCAGGTGACCTACACTCAGGCGGCTTGGACTTTTTCAGGTTTTCCCAGCGACATCAGCAAAGCAAACGGCCTTTCAGCAGGGTTTCTCCTGCAATCTGCATTCCTTTGCTTGTTCAGATCAAATTTCCAATGTAAAATGACTGATTATCCGTCAATTACATATGAAATATGGACACCTTCTGTCCCGGCGAGAGTGAGCAGTGGTCAGTGAGCCTGGCCTTGCACATGGACACCTTCTGTCCCGGCGAGAGTGAGCAGTGGTCAGTGAGCCTGGCCTTGCACCTGGACACCTTCTGTCCCGGCAAGAGTGAGTAGTGGTCAGTGAGCCTGGCCTTGCACATGGACACCTTCTGTCCCGGCAAGAGTGAGCAGTGGTCAGTGAGCCTGGCCTTGCACATGGACACCTTCTGTCCCGGTTAGAGTGAGCAGTGGTCAGTGAGCCTGGCCTTGCACATGGACACCTTCTGTCCCGGCGAGAGTGAGCAGTGGTCAGTG
>JAODKN010000011.1:336978-348886 GCA_026774425.1 Petrocephalus zakoni | reverse complement strand
GGGGAGTGAATGTCCCTGTCCCTCCGCCGTCCCCTCTCCTGTCTGTATTTGGGGGAGTGAATGTCCCTGTCCCTCCGCCGTCCCCTCTCCTGTCTGTATCTGGGGGAGTGAATGTCCCTGTCCCTCCGCCATCCCCTCTCCTGTCTGTATCTGGGGGAGTGAATGTCCCTGTCCCTCCGCCGTCCCCTCTCCTGTCTGTATTTGGGGGAGTGAATGTCCCTGTCCCTCCGTCGTCCCCAGGGTCCCCACTCCTGCCCATCATGATTTCCTTCCTTACTTTCTCCGCTCCATGGAAATGCTCTCCTTCGACCAGATCCGCTCTGCCTACGTGTTTGTTTCAAACGGCTAATTAGAGGAGAAGGGTAAATCAATGGCAAGGCGTATAACAGGAATCTGAAATGAATCCGCTGCCTCCAATCAATGGCATAGGGAGAGCCGCGACCTTTCTGAGGACGAGCATCGCTAATGAGCTGCTCTCGGAGACGGGGGACTGTGGGCATTTCTGAGGGTCCTACACCTGGGCTTTTCCATACCCAACTGATCCCCTGGCATCTGCATTGCGTGCTAAGGTGTAATGGCTAATTGACCCTGCTGGACAGTCGTGGGCTTGCTAGCCTTTCATGTCCATGAGAGTTTGTTATATTGTCAGGCCTCTATTCCTGTTGCAGTTCCTGGGATCTGCCTATCCCACGCAGTCTGTGTCCAGGATTGGGTGGCAGCAAGGCATTGTGGGACTGGGAGCACATGGCTGATGTCACCACCAATGATCAGTGATCCCATGTGACTGCTCCATGCTGGCATGAGTGCTAAGAATGATTTATACTTCTGCTTAGTATATACACTATAGGTAGGCACGTACCCCTACTACTGGCATCAGGAGATGGTGTAGGATACGCAGCTACATGGCTATCTATGGCCTGAACATTAGTCTGTGAGGTCCCTGCCTCTGACACTCTGTGCTGTGAGTCCCAGTAAGTGAGGTCCCTGCCTCTGTCACTCTGTGCTGTGAGCCCTGGTCCTCCTAAGCCCTGCCCCTGTCACTCTGTGCTGTATGCCCTGGTCTTCCAAAGCCCTGCCTTTGTCAGTCTGTGCTGTATGCCCTGGTCCTCCTAAGCCCTGCCCCTGTCACTCTGTGCTGTATGCCCTGGTCCTCCTAAGCCCTGCCTTTGTCACTCTGTGCTGTATGCCCTGGTCCTCCTAAGCCCTGCCTCTGTCACTCTGTGCTGTATGCCCTGGTCCTCCTAAGCCCTGCCGCTGTCACTCTGTGCTGTATGCCCTGGTCCTCCTAAGCCCTGCCGCTGTCACTCTGTGCTGTATGCCCTGGTCCTCCTAAGCCCTGCCTCTGTCACTCTATGAGACCCAGTCAGCCAAATCCCTGCCTCTGTTGCTTTCTGCTGTGTCTAGGGGCACTGTAAAGCACTGCATAAATGTAACATTCTTCCAGTTACCAGGTAAGGAAGCTCGTGGAGGAGGTGAGGAGGCACTTCAGCTGCCCCTGTGACACAGCTCCCTGGGCGACCCCTAATGAAATGTGTGAAGAAGCAGGACGTTAACAGGGAAGACGTTCTCCGGCTCCCACGGGTGGAATCTCCAAGCAGATAGACACTAATCACACTGCCTAACAGTGTACTTAATGATCGATCTGTTACCTTTTACGATATTTCCTGAATGCTGTTGTTCCAGGGAGGAAACCTCATCCGGTCCGAGCGAGAGACCCAGTTCCTCAGTTTCCTGGTTTCCCAGTTCCACACAAAGTTCATCCTCCTAGAATGAACAACAGCCCCACGGACATCATGAATCATCATCAATGTCCTCCTGGACTGGGGGCACCCCAGGTCTTCACAGGGTAAGGGTGGGATGTGGGGATCGGTGAGTTTGCACACTGACAGCACACAACCTGCCTCAGGCACTGCCTGTAGTGCATTACACCTCCCCTAGAGACCTCCTGCACCCCCCCCCCCCCATCACACGCATGCTGTGTCTGTGTTCCATGAATGAAACTCCTCTTTCACAGGAATCGATGGATATGCCCCAGGGGCAAACAAACGCTGCTCGGGGCCTGGAGTGCCTGCGGCCCGGGACACCTGAGCAAGCGCCTTCCGAGAAAGCTGCCACCGATACTTCCCTCCCCCTCTTTTTTTTGGAGTAAAACGGCACTGATGTGTGAGTCCCGGGGAGCAATGGAGTGAGGCCAGGAGGCCACAGGAAGCCACACATGGGCAACCCTGTGCTGGTGGGAAATTCACCATTAAACCAGCCTCCGTACTCATCTCTGTACCCCTCTCATAGCCTGCCTCCATACCTGCCTCCAGACCCCTCTCATAGCCTGCCTCCATACCTGCCTCCAGACCCCTCTCATAGCCTGCCTCCATACCTGCCTCCAGACCCCTCTCATAGCCTGCCTCCATACCTGCCTCCAGACTCCTCTCATAGCCTGCCTCCAGACCCCTCTCATAGCCCTTCTCCATGCCTGCCTCCAGACCCATCTCATGGCCTGCCTCCATACCGGCCCTAGGACCACACTCATAACCCTTCTACATTACTGCCTCGGACCCCTCTCACAGCCCATCTCCATACCTGCCTCTGGGCCCCTTTCACAGCCCTTCTCCATGCCTGCCTCTGTACCCCCACCCCAGGACCTGCCTCTATACCTGCATCTGCACATGCCTCAGCACTTGCCTTCATACCTGCCAGTGTAACTGCTCCATACCCACCACTGTAACTGCTCTGTACCCCCCTCAGCCCTGTCTTCATACCTGCCTCTGTACCTCCATCTGTACCTACCTCAGGATCTGGCTCCATACCCACCTCTGGACCCACCTGCATACCTGTCTCAGGACTTGCCTCCGTACCTCCGTACGCCGCCATAACTGCTCTGTCTCAGGACCAAAGAAGGCCAGCACTTACAGTTTAACAGCCAGTGCTTATTCACTGTTATTAATCATCTTTAAAACCTAATTCCCACTTAACAATACTGGGTAACCGGGTGGGAGATGGATGGATGGATGGACATAAGCACCTTCCAGTACTCTTGACTTCCGCTGCCTCATGTATCAGCATAATCATGTGCCCAGGCCCCCCTGGCTCTGTGGATGTGCCGTCTGACTCTTAAAAGGAAGACAACTGTGTCCAAAAGGACCAAGGGGGTTATATCATGCACATACTATGGAAACCAAGGACTGTATATTAGTCGAGATAATTACTTTGTTATCTTTTGTGCGTCCATTATTAACAGGGGGTCGGGGTGGGGCAGGAAGGAGGGAGAAGGACAAGGGGTCTAAAAGGAGGACACCCCATAGGAGTCCTGACAGAGGGCTGGAAAAGCGGGTGGTCCAGGCGATATCCAGGCAAGCAGTCACCCTACCTGCGTGAGCAGCAAGGGGTGCATTCCCCAAAAGTTTGGATTATGCAGTTGCAATGCAAGTGTTTCCCGAAACCATAGTTCAAACTATCGAGGTAACTATGCTGATAACTCATATAATACAAACCATCATTAAATGACACAGGAGGTTTCCCAAAATCACAGGTCAAACGAATGTTCACAAACACTGCCGTTACGTTGTGCAGTTGTGCGGTCGAAGAAGAATAGTCACTATGGGAGTAAGGTAAAAATATTCAATAATCTTGCTGTACAAACATACAGCTCTGGAAAAAATTAAGAGACTACATATTGTAGGATGACCTCAAGTGACCTTCAAAGGGAATGGGAAACATTAAGTGGTGTGAAGTGCACTGCTAGGACAGTTCATATCAGGCTCCTAGAAGCAGGACTAAAGCAAGGAAGAAGCCCTTCATCAATGAGAAGCAGGGGAGAGCCAGGCCGGAGGCTGCAAAACAATGTATACTGCCCAGAGGCATATACCCATAAGCCAAGAAATCACAGAGACCGAAAATGTTGCTGTGTTCTCTTAATTTTTTCCCAGAGCTGTATATAATGTCAAATGCTTTGAAAATGTATATGGTACAATTCCAATCACGTATATAAATACATATTGCACAAATTACTTAACATTGCGATCTGCGAAATTTCACCGAGTAATGTCGCACCAAAAAATTACGTGAAATAACTATTGCCAAATAACAGTTATCTAAGAATAGAGCACGTCAAACAATTTCGTGGTGTTGTCACGAGACAGACGCTAACCAGTGCTGAGAACTGCTATGTGATTTTATATATACACACAGACATTGCAATGGCAATGCTGACACGTGCAGCAATTATATAGTGTGTCTGTGTGTGTGTGTGTGTGTGTGTCTGTGTGTATATATATATATATTTATATATATATATATATATACACACCCACATAGGTGCACAGTATTAAATAAAAAAGATGGGGGAACCATATAAAACTTGCAGAAAGTAATGGCTAAAAATAATGAATCAATTTTTAATTACCGAGAGCTTTCCTTGCCATTATGAGAGATTTAAAAGCGCATTACCGCTAGGACACAAACCCATGGCTGTGCAAGAGAAAGATTACGTCAATCATGGTGCGCGGTCATGCGTGCCGCCTCGCCCAGTACACCCCAATCGCGTGTTCAGTCTTGTCGGAGTAGGAATTTATAACTGTTTATAGTGTCAATAAAATAAATGTCTCACTAAAAACATTGCCATAGCTTGCAATTTTTTTCTCTACAAGAAGCCAATCATATTATTATTGTGACGCTATCACTATTATTGAATTGTTAGTATAATTATTGTTGTGTGACTACAATATGAATAGCCTAAATAATAAATGAATGACAGCTGTCATATTTAGGAATAATATTACAAAGTGTGTGAAATTTTGCACGCTTCCTGCTGTGAAAGTCGAACCGAAGTACGGTAGTTCTAACCAATGTGGTTCAAACTACCACAGTAATAACAATGTTTTTGGGAAACAGTCCTAATTCAGATGTTAGTTTAACGATGCATCACACCGGGTTAGTTCAGTGCTAACCCCCATCACTGTACGAGAAAGGCACCGCTCTGCTGCCTCTAGCCAGTGCTAAGCTGACAGAGACCCCCGTTCTGGGGACAGTCTTTGTGCCACACTTAGCAAAATTCTTTCAGGCAGGAAAGCTGTCTAACCGGCCGCCTTGCCGTCCTGCCTCAGGGGCCCCTTCTCAGCCCAGCCGCTCCCGTTCCTCGCCGTCCTGCCTCGTGGGCCCCTTGTCTGCCCAGCCGCTCCCGGTCCTCGCTGTCCTGCTTTAGGGGCCCCTTCTCAGCCCAGCCGCTGCCGTTCCTTGCCATCCTGCCTCGGGGGCCCCTTCTCAGCCCAGCCGCTCCTGGTCCTCGCTGTCCTGCTTTGGGGGCCCCTTCTCAGCCCAGCCGCTCCCGTTCCTCGCCGTCCTGCCTCGGGGGCCTTTCTCAGCCCAGCCGCTCCCGTTCCTCGCCATCCTGCCTTGTGGGCCCCTTGTCTGCCCAGCCGCTCCCGTTCCTTGCCCTCCTGCTTCGGGGGCCCCATCTCAGCCCAGCCACTCCTGTTCCTCACCGTCCTGCTTTGGGGGCCCCTTCTCAGCCCAGCCGCTCCAGTTCCTTTGTGCCTCATTTCCTAGCACACCCCTGGACGATTTGTCGATGGTTCTGGCTGTCTGGCTTCCACCTGAACACCATCTAAGGCAGGGGTGGCCAATCTTATCCACAAAGGGCCGGTGTGTATGCAGTTTTTTGGGATTAGGTCAGCTGTTCAAACTCAGGTGTGACGATTCTTCATCCAATCAGTCCTCTGATTAGTAATCTAATTAGGAAGCTGCCGCGAAAACACACACACAGCAGCTCTTTCTGGATAAGATTGGCCACCCCTGATCCAAGGGTGTCAGCGTTCGTATGTCACACTGACCACTTAAAGATCAGCTGTGCTCCCCTCACCTAAGGTGAGAGTCAGTTGCTGTTTCACTGCGATGGGCCCAATTCCCCCTTCCTGACTTTCGCTCTGCTGCTTTTCTGAGCAGTCTGTTCTTGCGAAGTTGACGGGAGGAGTCGGCTCCTCAGAGGTAAACAGGGGCGTCCGGCTGCTCGGAAGGCTTTCACAGACCACCGCTAACGAGGAGGACTGCTGTAAATGGAGCCGGGCCGCACCGGAGAGCCGAGTCGGCGCGCAAAGAGCACTTATCATACGTTGGCGGCTCAGCGGCCCGCCAGAGAATAAAATCATAATGTTTAATTCCCCACACCTCTCGTAAAAGTGGGGATTGCAGCATTATGGTGTCACTCTCTGTCTGGAAGTGACCGGCTCTGATAAACAATGAACCAGATTCCATCACAGTTATTTAAGAGCTGCACAGATAAAGTGGTTTTACAAGCATAATTCGTTCATTACAGGCCTCAGTAAAGACCTCTGAAAATTCCCTGGAAGCTTCTTGGGGATATCAGAGGTGTTTACTGAGGTGTGCTGGGGGGTGCGCCCCCCCCAGCCACCACTGCTAAAGTCAGCCGCTTCCTGAGGCCGCGCCTTTGGGCTCCCGCATTGTAGCTCGCAGTAACCAGCCTGCTAATGCCTCCTGCCCTTTGACCTGACCCAGGACAGGTTCTGGGGCCCCAGGACAGACCCGGTACAAACAGCCCCAGCTAGGGCCATGACAAAGCAGCCTGCTTATGGCCAAAGGAGGAGTGACTGGCCACGCCAGGTGACAGGGATATGAGATCAGTATGGAAACAAGGGCTGGTTTGGAGAGGTGTGCTGTGTGCATCAGCACATACACACACACACCCACAAGCATACACACACACACACAAACACCCACATGCATACATACACAGAGCTCACCTACATGTAGGCCAGCACGACTCTAAAAAGGAAGACCAGGGCTCAAAAAGGAGGACATCTCCGTCCGAAAAGGTGACATTTTGTCAGGGGGGCCCAGAATTTCTGGGTACACCCCTGCACACACACATACGGGCACCCAGACACACACACACCCCAAATGACGACACTCAGTGACGCTGATGTCTGACAGGGGGACCCCCAACAGAGCACAACTCTCTGTGTTGGCTCATCTTGTGATTCTGTGCCAAGGCAGCCCGGTGACCTGCAAGTTAGCCTTAATACACTGTGCGACTCGGACGGGCCCAACACATGACAAGTGGAGAAGAGAGGAAAGGTTCTGTGGGGTGTAGAACACTCAAATGCTTAACAGCAGTGTCTGTAAGAGCGATACAGGAGGCTGGGGGCACGGCGAGGGGGGAGCCGTGAAGCCGTTAGCAGCTTCATGGTTTTGGTGTCCTGAGTGTCAGCCTCCCAGGGAACCCATGTTCTCCTTATCTCTCAGCGTCCTGATTACTGTGTGTAGGAATACGACTAATTTCCCTGTGTGTGTCAGTGTGTGTGAGTGTGTCACCCTGCATTTGGCTGCCTTTTACACCCTCACATGAAGCCTCCCCAAAACAGGTACGCCTTTGTGGATAGGGCTGGGGGGGCCACATGCAGAAGGCCTGAGAGTGTGCCCCCCCCCCACACACACACACACACAAACACACACACTTGGACGGGGCTCTAATTCTTCCATTAATATTTTATCTCTGCCGGAGCAGAGTGTGTCTTTCTGTGGATAAGGTGACACCCCCGCGCCATGAGAGAGCCCCTCCAGCCCACGTGACCCAGCCCCCGCCGGCACCTGTGGCGTGCACTGAGTAGCAGTAAATCACGTGAGAGGGGCCCGGTGACAGGCAGTGCGGCGGGGTCGCCGTGGTAACCCGAGCAGCCGGCCGGGGGAATTAAAAGTGTCAGGAAGCGGTCCCCACGCGCACCCTGTTTGTCATCAGTGCCCCATTAGTGTCACCTTAAACCCCCCCACCGCCCTCCCCGAGTGTGAGCTGCTATCGGGAAACGCCCGCCGTCCCCCCAGACCGTCACGGGACACCAGCTTCACGCCTCGAGGACCGGGGGCCCACATCTGCATGCAAAGTGTAGATGTGCAAAAGTGACCTGTGGCAGGCAGACATTCGTCACGTGCACTTTTACCTTGTGGTGAATAGCTGTGGTTAATCGCTTAACACGTTACTGAAACATATGACCTGGATGCCATGCGCACCTGCCATCCAGCAGCCCGGACTCAATGTGCACTTACGGCCCGTGACCCGGACCTCCTCCTAGAAACTGGGATTCCGTGACCCAGACACAGTATGTGCCTCCACTGCGGTGGCCCAGACTCTGTACACACCTCTCCGCACCTCCAGCCTAGCGACCCAGATGCTGTATACACCTCTACACACCTCCAGCCCAGCGACCCAGATGCTGTACACACCTCTCCGCACCTCCAGCCCAGTGAGCCAGATGCTGTACGCAGCTCTGTCCCACGATCAAAACTATGCATGTGTCTTTGCCCTGGTTATCTGGATTCGGTAGATCCCTCTGCCCTGCTATCAGAATGCCGTACGCACTTCAGCCCAGCAGTCCGGACTCTGTATATGCGTCTGCCTCGTGACCCAGTTGCCATACGCGCCTCTGCCCAGCGGTTTGGACAGCATATAAGACTCTGCCCAGCAACCTGGCTGCCATATGCACCTATGCTCCACAGTGTTTGGTCACTGTGTGGAGTGCTTGGCCAGTGTGTGTGCAGTGTTCAGTCAGCACATGTGCAGTGTTTGGCCAGTGTGTGTGCAGTGTTCAGTCAGCACATGTGCAGTGTTTGGCCAGTGTGTGTGCAGTGTTCAGTCAGCAGGTGTTCAGTGTTTGGTCAGTGTGTGTTCAGTATCCTGTCAGTGTGTGTTCAGTGCTTGATCATTGCGTATTCAGTGCTTGGTCAACGTATGTACAGTGTTCTGTCCGAGTGTGTTCAGTGTTCAGCCAGCATATATTGGCTGTCTGCTCAGTGGCTGTGTGTGCAGTGTCCGATCTGCATGAATGTGGTGATGGGTCAGTGTGTGCGCAGTGTTTGGTCAGCATGCATGCAGTGCTGGGTCAGCGTGTGTGCAGTGGCTGCCTTCTCCGCCCTGCCACAGGACAGCCCCAGCCCGCTGTCTCTTTTAGCCAGACCGCTTACCGCCATGAATAAACCAAATAGCATTAACAATAACCTGAACTATATGATCGGGGCTCTAATTTAATAAAATTAGTATGAGTGTTTTAAGGTTTGGCCATTTAGCTGAAATCCTAAGCCAGGGAGGCAGTAATTTGGCCGTAAGGAAATTGATTTTGACCATCAGTAGTTTCTCATTTTCAAAGAGCGCTGCAGCTAACTGGCTTCATTGCTGCTAAACACATTAGCCAGTTAGCATCCCCTTCCTTTCTCAATGATTATGTGTCGCAGTTGAGGGATTAAAGTTTCTCACAGATCAGACAATTATCATAATCTGCGGCTGTAAGGTAAATTAAGACCGGCCATTTAGGTGCCATGGCAGCCCTGACTGGTGTGCCTCGATCTCTGCGAGGGATTTTGCTTCTGCTTGCATGTGAATATTTACATGTTCTTTTATAAAGTTATATTTCATGTTCGATAAAAATTACACATGAGCAGAGAGGACCCCATCAGCCTCTGCAGGCTCACTTGCTCACCTGCTCCTCTCTCCCCTGCTCCTCTCCCCCCTGCTCCTCTCTCCCCTGCTCCTCTCTCCCCTGATCTCTGCTCATGCGAGGCTGACCCTGCTCCTCTCCCCCCTGCTCCTCTCTCCCCAATCTCTGCTTGTGTGAGGCTGACCCTACTCCTCTGTTCCCTGATCTCTGCTTGTGTGAGGCTGACCCTGCTCCTCTCTCCCCTGATCTCTGCTTGTGTGAGGCTGACCCTGCTCCTCTGTTCCCTGATCTCTGCTTGTGTGAGGCTGACCCTGCTCCTCTCCCCCCTGCTCCTCTCTCCCCAATCTCTGCTTGCATGAGACTGACTCTGCTCTGTCTTCTCTGATGTCTCCCCTGATCTGTCAGCAGTAAAAGGTAATTCTAACACAGTGGCCTTTATTAAAGACAGACCGGTGTTTCAGAACCCAGCACAGACTCTGAAACCTCAGAATGTTCATGGAGAAATTATCATGATGAGCAGAAGCTGGTGACCAGTAGCTATCTGTCTCCCTGTTTTTCTGTCTGTCTGTCTGTCTGTCTGTCTACCTACCTGTCTATCTGTTTGTCTGTCTGACTGCCTACCTGTCTGTTTGTCTGTCTGCTTGTTTGTCTGTCTGTCTGACTAACTGTCTATCTGTTTGTCTGTCTGTCTGCTTGTTTGTCTGTCTGTCTGCCTACCTATCTGTTTGTCTGTCTGTCTCCCTGTTTGCTTGTCTGTCTGCCTGTTTGTCTGTCTGTCTGCCTACCTGTCTATCTGTTTGTCTGTCTGCTTATCTGTTTGTCTGTCTGCTTATCTGTCTGTCTGCCTGTTTGTCTGTCTACCTGTCTATCTGTTTGTCTGTCTGCTTATCTGTCTGTCTGCCTGTTTGTCTGTCTATCTGTTTGTCTGTTTATCTGTTTGTCTGTCTGTTTGTTTGTCTGTCTGTCTGTCTGTCTGCCTACCTGTCAAACTGTTTGTCTCTCTGCTTATCTGTCTGTCTGCCTCTATAGAGTCCCAGAGCACTTGTCTGACCAGGCAACCTGCCTGTGCTTCTGGCAGCTTGGAGACGGATTCAGCAGTTAAATGGAAACACTAGGTGCAACTCGACACCAGTGTGGGTCAGCCACTTGTGTGTGTGTGCATGTGTGTGTTGTGGTTTCCAGGGTGGGGTTCACTTGAGAGGGGAATATGCTGTGAGCAGAGATGTGCTGAGGCCCCCCACCTCAGGGGCTCCTGTGGTGAATGGGATTCCAGTATAACCAGCCAGTAAAAAGCATTTACCGTAGACTGAGCCACATGCCTGCCTCTTAATGCCGAGTAACAAATAAGGAAGAGACGTAGCTGAGGGCAGCACACACTGTGCACACACAACATACACACTGTACAGACACTGCATACTCACTTCACACTCCAGACACACACACTGCATACACGCTGTGTGTGCACCACACACACACCACAAACACTGCATACATATTGCACACACTGCACACACATGCCACAAACACATACAATGCACACACACACACACTGCGCACTTTACATACACTTTACACAACCTGTATATAGATACTGCATACAAATACCGCGCACACACTGCATACACTCACACCACATACACACAGTGCGTGCACATACACCTACTGCATACACACTGCTCAAATGCTGCACACACTCACATTGCATACACGCTGCACAGACACACCACACACACTGTACGCATACAGAAACACGCGTACAAGCACAGCATATACTCAGATTGCACATGCACCCACACACTGCATACACACTGCACATATATTGTACACACTACATACACTTCTAAGTATTTATTTTGGTATGTGTAAATATTAAATTTCCTGTATGTGGAAGGTGTGTAAACAGCGCGTGGTCTCATGACACCTGTCATTTATGACATGAGTGGCTGCTTTTTGACATCCTGCCCAGAGAGTGCTGCAGAGGTTCCACACAGGAGACACATGAGGAGCCCGACTGATGGATGGCTTTCCTGGGGAGGTGCCCTGGAGCCATATGCACATACCGCTTAAAGCAAACCAGTGACATAAGATATTGGCATGATTCATTTTTATAGGATTCAACTCGATCACAGGAGAGCAGTGACTCTGTCAGTGTGAGATGGGGGGGGGGGTTGGGACGTGACACTGAGAGATGGGGGGGTTAGGGACACAACACTGACAGACGGGGGGGTTAAGGACACAATACTGAGAGACGGGGGGGTTAGCAACATGACACTGAGAGAAGGGGGGGTTAGGGACATGACACTGAGAGACAGAGGGGTTAGGGACGTGATACTGAGAGTCGGGGGGGTTAGGGACATGACACTGAGAGACGGGGGGGGGGTTAACTTCGCACTGGCACACGGCTGAAATCCAGACAAGAAACTGAAAGACGGGTGCGGTTATGGACATGAAAACGAGTGGGGGGGGGGGGG
>JAODKN010000011.1:261791-272741 GCA_026774425.1 Petrocephalus zakoni | reverse complement strand
CTTTCCAGGACCAGGCATATTGTTCAATTATTATCATTTTTGGCCAAATAGGCAGCCGCAACAGAGGTGAGGGCGCGCGAGACCTTAAAATGCAATATATACGTCTATATTTTTCTTTATTTGTATATGTATATTATTAATATTAATTTATTTATCATAATATACTATAAAACGATCGAAGAAATAATGGCACGTAATGTCTTAAAAGGACCTGCTTTATAAAATGCATAATTATTGCTGTTTTTAAATATTTGTATAATTACCGAGTTTGCTGCCTGTCGAAACATGCTACCGGAGCGCGGACCGACAGTTATGTCTATCGGTCAGTGCCACCTTATCCAGCAATGCCACCATAAGGCTGCGCTCGCTCGCTGTGAACGAGGGTAGAGCAGAACTACAAAAATGCTCCTTATTCGGATTTGTCGGTCCACCTTAAATGCTGCGCAGGCGTCTGCAATTCTCTATTGCGCCTGTAGGGGGACTTATTTACCGAGGCTTCACTTGACAGTGTCTGCAGGGTAATACCACTTGTTACCTGCCTGGTTGAAAGTTTTTTCACCTTCAAATCCACCTAGGATTTTAGCTCGCATAGGCATTACATCGTGATCCCACCTGCAGACATCATATACAGGTGGATTTGAAGACGAAAACAACTTTGAGTCGGGCAGGTAAGAAGTGCTATCACTTGCAGGCATCATATACTGTCACACGGAAGTGAATTTTCTCTGGGTCAAAGTGTTCAATAAGTTAAGTTAATACAAATCGAAAGCCAAATGCGATTCTGAAGGTAAGCCTCGGTAAATAAGCCCCCCTGCAGGCGCAATAGCAGAATTGTAGTGGGCTGCGCAGCATTTAAGGTGGACCGGAAAATCCGAATAAGGATCTGCGAATAAGGAGCCAACTTCAGCATCGTAAAAATACACAGGGAGTGCTGCATATAATAGTAACAATAATAACAATAATAAAACGCTTCTTAACCGTAAGTTAACAGAACGTTAGGTGAAGCGCAGCAGTTTTCAAGTGCTGTAACATAGATCTAACTTTTTTCACTTTTGTTACAGCGTGCTCATTTTGTGTGTATGTCCCCGTCAATCTGTGCAGTTGTAACAGAAGCAATTCCCATCGGGGATCAATAAAGTTTTTCTCATTCTGATTGTTGTTGTTGTTGGCGCAGTCAACGAAAATATCACCGCGGTGTCAAATAACGACCTCGGCCAGTTTGGTCCTCTTGGCAGCCCGTACTCGGTGACGTCAGCTGTTGTTTTATTTTGGTGACGTCGGGCGCAGAAGATGGCGGACGGGTAAGTGCGGACCTCCGGCCTGCCGCGGCCCGAGGTCTTATATCTTTGAGTAGGGGACTCGCTTCTCAAAAGCAGCGTGCCGGCGGCACTGCGACCGCAGCGGGAAGTGGCTTGAGGGCCCGAGTCGCGTCTTCGGCGGGTTAATGGATGAATTTATCAGCCCTGTACCGCCCTTATTTCGGATTAATGTCTCCGGCTATAGGGAAGGAGGTTGGTGGGGAGGCTGGCTCCAGCAGAGCTTCCAGGCGGTCCGGGATAAGGTAAGCCCGGCCACCTAAGCCTAGCCCTCTCCCGCTGTGTAAACCCCCGGTGACCGTGTGTGCCTGCGTGCTGTGGCC
Source organism: Petrocephalus zakoni (assembly GCA_026774425.1). Classification (NCBI taxonomy): domain Eukaryota; kingdom Metazoa; phylum Chordata; class Actinopteri; order Osteoglossiformes; family Mormyridae; genus Petrocephalus; species Petrocephalus zakoni. The sequence continues at coordinate 271,102 of JAODKN010000011.1, read as the reverse complement.
TGTCCAGTCCGCCGAGGCCTACGAGTTCCTGAAGCGGGACCTGTCCGAGTTCGGCACCGTGGTGCAGCATGACACTGCCTGCTCCATCGCGGCCACGGCCAGCGCCGTCCGGAGCCGCCTGGCGGTGAGTGGGGGCGCGCAGGGCCCGCGCCTAGGGGCACGTCACCTCGGCGTGAAAAACGCCCACTTTGGCTGCTGTAGTAGATAAACCCACTCCGAGTAGACAGTGAGCAGGCGCTGTGTAACGCGCAGTATGAATCGAGCGCTGAAGCTGTTTGCAGGTGGAGGGCTCCTCAGAGACCACAGAGAAGGTGAAGAAGAGCTTGTCTAACATTCTGGGGGTGATCACGGACACCCTGGCCCCGCCCCCTGACAAGACCATCGACTGTGACGTCATCACACTCATGGCCACGCCCGCAGGGACCACGGAGGAGTACGACAGTGCAAAGGTTACCGTCACTCACTCAGCTCCTTACTAAGCTCCATTTACACACCTTTACCTCTGATGCTGTCAGTCGGTGTGGTAGCACGACCCATCGCTGTGTGCAGTGCTGCCCAACACGCCGAGTCTTCTTTCTGGGTGCGGTGTGTTCATGTGAGGAAGCATTTCCCTGCTTTGTGTGGAAGCTGAATCCCCAGCATGTGTGTTTGCCCCCAGGCTCGTCTGTACAGCCTCCAGGCCGACCCAGCGACCTACTGCAATGAGCCTGATGGTGAGCTCCCCCTGCCGTGCTGTGGTGCCAGTGTGGAAAATGGGTGACACTGACACTGTTCATGAGGATAATCAGGCTGGAGCGGGCGTGTTGTCACTGTCAGGCGGCCTGCTGGATGGCAGAGTTACGGGTTCTGTCCACTCCGCTTTCCTTCAGGTCCTCCGGAGCAGTTTGACACCTGGCTCTCCAGCTTCCATCTGGAGGGCAAGAAGGGCGAGATCTCTGAGCTCCTGGTCAACAGCCCCTCCATCCGGGCCCTGTACACCAAGATGGTACGGCCCACCCTGCTGTGCCAGCAGCCTTGGGGAGTTTCCACAGGTGTAGCGAGGGGGGGTTGCTGCTGTTTTTCTTATATTAAGTAGTGTAGTAACCCACTGTGATGGTGACGGTGACGGTTTGCTCTCTTAATGACAGGTTCCTGCAGCTGTGGCACATAGTGAATTCTGGCACCGCTACTTTTACAAGGCTTTTCAGCTGGATCAGGTAATTCCCTTTGGGGGCATCTGGGGTGGCTTGTGGTTCTGCAGGTTAAGTTCTTCTTCTTCTTATTATTCATGAATTAGTACTGATATTACTGTAATACTTTACAGTACAGCCAAACTGTCATCTAATAGTCAAGTGTGAATCGTATCTGTCTCCTGCGTGTCGTGTTGGCGGTCCAAACCTGCCATGGTCATGAAACCTTAAAACTGTAAAACCTGAAAGATTCTGACCTGCTTTTGGTGTCGGGAGCCCTGCAGCCCGGCCTGTCCCTGAGCGGGATGTTGGGACTGTGGGTCATGTCTGTGACTGAGCTGGTTTCTGTTGCAGTTGTGTGACCTTTGACTTTTTGAACAGGAGGAGGCCAGGAGAGTGGCACTGAAGCAGAGAGCAGAGCGGACAGCCCATTCGGAGTCCCCTGGCTGGGAAGAGGATGAGGAGGAGGAGCGTGGCTCTGGTTGGTCTTTGCCCCTGCAGGTCGTGGGTTTGAATCCCAGAGTAATTATGTCACCGTAGGGCCTTTGAGCCCAGACGTCATTTGGAAGAGGGTGTTCACTATTCACATGAGGAGTACTCATGAGATACTCCTCCTCCTGGTCCTCGTTGAGCTTGGCTGCACAGTCTGACCGTCTGCAGGTGGAAAGTGTTTACGGTCCTTACCCCTCCTCCGCTTCGCTCTCTTCTCAGACCAGTACTTTGAGACGACCTCTCTGTCCCGTCTGGATTTCTCGGTTCGGCCGGAGGAGCCCCTGGTCCCCTCCCCTGAGCAGGCTGAGCCGGCCAGCGAGAGCTGCAGCCTCCCGACCCAGCTGGAGAATCGGCCCGAGGAGGACCTGGCCCAGAAGATGAGCGAGGCGGGCCTGGAGGAGCTGCCGGCTCCTGGCCCACCTCTGGAGTCGCTCCGTACTCCAGCGCCGAGCGTGGGACTCGACACGACTCCCCCACCCAGACAGGACACGGCAGCAGGGGGTGGGAGAGCCGAAGATGAGGCCTCGGGCGTGAAGGCGCCCCCTAGGGGCGAATCTGGGAGAGAAGATGGCCCCCACGACCTCCGGGTATTTGAGCTGAACTCTGACAGTGGCAAGTCTACCCCCCCCAACAGTGGTGAGAAAGGTGAGGAAAAGGATGGAGCTGCTCTGTCCATGACCGGGGGATCAGGGCCAGGTTTCGCATGTACAGCGTTCCGCTAGGCTCATGCCCTGGGGGCCGTTTTTGCATTCTGATATACTGAGATACCTGATTCTGTTCAGCCCCCTCTAGTGGCTTGTCGGTCTGCTGAGGGGTGAGTGCCCACTGGCTCATTTCTCTCTCTGGCCTCAGGTTCCAGCACAGATGTCAGTGAGGACTGGGAGAAGGACTTCGACCTGGACATGACAGAGGAGGAGGTTCAGCTCGTGCTGTCCAAAGTCAGCGGCACGGGGGAGGTACCGTCAGGGGAAGGCCGCTGCTCCAGGGCCATGAGGCAACCTGTACCGCGGGGCTGAGTCTCTCTGCTCTCCTGTCTCGCAGCTGGAGGACGAGGACTGGGAGAACTGGGACTGAAGCGGAGGCCTGGCGCCCCCTGGTGTCACACTGCGGATCTCCCGGCCCACGGCGCCCCCTGGTGTCACTCCTAGTCCATGCCGTCACCATTTCCCTTGCTGCCTCCATTCGCGGGTCGCCGGCGGGCGGCTGGTCCTGGGACTGCACGCTGTCGCTCAGAGGCCAGCGCCCGGCTGCCAGAGGCAGACGCACCCTCCTCTTGTGATTTCTGGCTTTTGGGGGGTAATCTCCTCTTTCTGTGGGAGCAGCTTCTAACTTGAGCACCGGTGTCTGGGGTAGCTGGTTCTCCGCCTGCCGGGGGAGCGAGCGGCCCCCTGGGGCCTCGGAAGCGTGGGGCCCGGCTGCGTACCATGTAATGTAATATCATGTTTGCAGTTCTCCTGTGTAGAGCAGCCATTCATAAGTCTGTCTGGGTGTAGGATTGTAGCAGAGCTGATTATCAATATTTAAAGTGTAAGATTATATATATTAATATTTTTGCGTAACTAATGTATTCTCTCCTTGCTTTGTATTTACCTGGACTTGCTAAGCACCCACTGTCATATGCAAGTTTAAATAACTAGGTTAAATAAAAGGTTCTGCACCAAGGTTCTCCTGGAGCCCTGGTACCTGGCCCCCTAACTGCTGGACCTCACATGGGCTCTTGACCACATGGTCCCATGGGGCTACGGGTGAGGAAGACAGCTGGGTAGAATAACTTCCTTTGTGTCTTAAGGTCACGCTCCCGCATCCCGCAGTTGCATGTGTGTGACCTGAGTGTGACGGGCTCTTTGCTGATTGGCCCATCATACAGTCACATAACTTGAGCTGGACGCAGCCTGAAATGATAACCTGCCTAAGGTTTGCTGTACAGCACATGTCTGACATTTCCTCCCTGATGGAGGTACATGTTTATTCATTCCTGTTTATATTTTTTTTTGCCAATTAATAAACATAGTGGTGTCATTCTTGTGGGCAAGAGAGCGTGTTTGTCAGCGATGTACTCATACCTCAGAAATGGGCACCTTGCACGTAAACAAGGTTCATGTTTGCGGCCCTTTAGACGCGTGTAGTTAAGGCAAATGCGTGGCTAGGCTTGCAGTAACTTGCTGGTGGTTTTGCGTCGTGGTATGTCACTGTCTTTGAGGGTTACACTTGCTTTGGACAGGACAGAGGGCCACGGTCGGTCACGTATGTCTGAGAAGGGGTGAGCAGGGGGCCAGTCCTGATGACCTTGCTGGGAAACAGGTGACTCCCCAGAAAGGTGTAAAAAGTAAATGGAATGTGTCAGAGACACTTACGAAGGTGCTCCAAATAGGTTTTTCTGTGTGACAGATATGAAGCAGAGCTGAACAGTGTCTGCTTCTCCTTTATGCCCTGTCTGCCCTTCTGTCTGTCTGCCCCTGTCTGCCTCTGTCTGTCTGCTCCCGTCTGTCTGTCCATGCATTTGTCTACCTGCCCATGTGCACCTCTGTGTGTTTCTGTCTGTCTGTCTGTCTGCCTGCCTGTCTTCCTGCCCATCTAACTGCCTGTGCATCTGGCTCCCTGCCTATGTGCCTCTCAGTACGTCCCTGCCTGTTTGTCTGCTGGGTGCCTGGCTAGACATCTGTCTGTGCGTGTCTGTCCTGTCTGTCTGTCCTGTCTGTCTGTCCTGTCTGTCTGTCCTGTCTGTCCGTCTGTCCGTCTGTCTGTCTGTCTGTCTGTCTGTCTGTCTGTCTGTCGCACAGCCAGCTGGTAGTGGACCACATACACACACTAGCAGATGCGTATCTCCCTATTGCTGCCTTACTGCCTTTGGACAGCAGGTGGCGCTGATGCTCCCCTCTCTGTTTACAAGCTTCTCTTGCTGTTTACAAGCTGCCGTTAGCATTTCTGTGAGTGCTTCCTCCTGTAACGTCCTCCATGGATGTAATCTCTCTGTTTATTAGTGTGTGCGTGCTGGTGATGCTGTGTGTGTGTCTCTGTGCACATCCCCACGTATGCCCATGGAGCTGTTTCCACTCGTTGGATGTGTATGACGCCCTCTGTTTCATCAGTCGGCTGGGTTTCTGAGCCTGGCTTACCAGCTGGTTTAGCTTGCTCTGAAAAATGGTATCCTCACATCCTGTTATTTTTAAATAATAAATGTATGAAGATCTTGAACTGGTGAGACCCTCCTAGGCCTAATCCTGATTCCAGGTGAACAGGGGTACATCACAGTGTGCTTACCCTGCATCCTGCTCCTGTAGTGTGAGACCAAGCCCACAAGCTGCATTTGTTTGTGTTTCACTTTCATAGGTGAGCCTCTGAAGTTTATCCTAAACAGGAAGCTGCTCCTTCCTGTCTCTCTCTGACACTGCTGCCTTCTCTCTCTCTCTCTCTCTCTCTCTCTCTCTGACACCACTGCCTTCTCTCTCTCTCTCTCTCTCTCTGACACCGCTGCCCTCTCTCTCTCTCTCTGTCGCCTCGTCTCTCTCTGTCGCCTCATGTGTCTCTCTCTCTCTGTCGCCGCTGCCTCCTCTCTCTCTCTGACACCGCTGCCTTCTCTCTCTCTCTCTGACACCACTGCCTCTTCTCTCTCTCTCTCTCTCTGTCGCCTCATGTGTCTCTCTCTCTCTGTCGCCGCTGCCTCCTCTCTGTCGCCTCGTGTCTCTCTCTCTGTCGCCTCATGTCTCTCTCTGTCGCCGCTGCCTCCTTAAGCAGTGAAATCTGTTTCACTTTCCTCCTTAGGGTGGGATTTTGCTCCCTCAAGGTTGGATTTTTAGACAGGCTGATGGCTGGTACCTCTGGGGGCTGCAGTTGGCTTCTGATTGACGTTCCGTTATACTTCTCCTGTCCTCCAATCAGAGAGTCAGAGGGCCTGAACTTTGGAAGGAGACGCTGTTCCTGTCTCTTGCCAGAAGTAGGCATTGTACCTCTCTCTGGCCACTTGTGCTTTTTAACTGAGTAGCGTCCTGATTCCGGCCTGTCTACTCTCTGTATGAGGTGGGGGGTGAGGGGCAGCTACCCAAGTGATGAAGGTCTCATTGCCGGTTCCATGTTATGGCAGGGATCTGGCTTTATGCCACGTTAAACCTGAACCAGTGCCATTGAGCCCCTTTAGTCTTCCATCGCCATTTCCATCCAGCTACTGGTTCACATCTCCTCTGTGTGAATCCCAAGGCTCCCATTCTCAAGCCACCCAAGTCTCAAACTGTTTGTGCCCCTCCAATTGGACAAAAAATGCAAGACCATCAGGATCCGTACCAAGGGGCTAAAGAAGAGCTTTTTCCCAAGCTGTAGCCCCTATCACACCCCCTATCACACCCAACCACACACGTTTGTACTCCTACCTTAGTAGGGACGTCCATTCATTTCTATGGGAAAAACCCTAATCCCAGTCATGACACCCTTCACCCCTACCCAGCTCGAACCTTAACCATAAGTAGCCAAACAAAATGGAAGACTTTTGGTATTTTTAATTTTTTGATTGCATTCACAGATTTTTTGTAAAATGAAGTCTGAAGTAGTGAGGACTGGTTAAAATGACTGAACTAGTCACGTGTTGACCGAAGCCCAGCGGCTGTGGCTGAGTGATATGGACATGTATTCTTACTCCTCTTCCAATGGGAACTCAGATTTCCAGCAGCACGGGGCGTCCCAACCCCGGTGAGGACATGCATTCACACAGACTTCCTTTTTTGGTGAAAATTCAGTTGATTCAGCGGCTTTGCGTGACGCTCAAGGCACTAACTTGTGGGGGCGGGGGGATCAGAGGTGCATCCTCCCCCAGGACTGAAGTGTGGGAATACCATGGCAGGAAGTCCTTGGCAGGACATTTAGACTGCTGAGCAAAGGGAATTGTGGGAAATTACATGGGGTTAGACAGGTCTCAGTCATCCTCATCCACCAAGGAGAGGAAAGAACACAGCAGTGTAGCCAGACCATATTCTACAGGTTCTACAGGAGAGGAGGAGTTGGTGTGAGACCCCCTGAAGACCACTAGAACCAAAAGCCCTTTCTGACACCTCGCATCTCCTGGAACATCTATACCCACCTTTTCTGTCATCCCACCCAACGCCCCCCAAACAGTGACACCCTCCCTGAGGACCCGGGCGGCAGCTCTCGTCCTGTGTGCTAACATCTGTCTCCCCTACCAGCGCTAAACGGTATGGGCCCCAGGGTCGTGTCCGTGTGATGTCTTGCCCCAGAGCAAACCCCTGGTGGCACTCAGGAAGCCCCGTCTTTGCGTGCACGAGACCGCGGCCTGAGTTTGACGTTGCTGCAGGCTTCGCTGAGCTGCCGTTGCTCACTCGCCGTGCGGCGAGTCTCACCAGCAGAGCACCGTTTCCTGACACAAACACTTAGACCCGTTTTTTTTCACAGGTTCGTCACTCGGCGCCTCTTCCTCTTCTTACACCCCTCCTTCCGCACTAAATATACACCCTATATATGCGTCAATCTCGCAACTCAAACGCACCAAGAGTGTGAAGTGTAACGACTGTCAGCGAGGCTCTGACCCGCACTACAGGCCTGCTCTCAGCTCCACGGGGGTCTGGCCGCCTCCCCCTCCTCCTCCTCACACGCCTGTTACTGACCCCCCCTGTGCAACCTTCACTGTCTTATTCAGAGCTCCCACCCACGGATACTGGCTTTCAGGCCTCCCGGAATGTTAATAAACCTCTAAACAGTTTCTTTGAGCATCCATGGTCCTGTAGGGGGCGGAGTGGTCAAGGCGTCACCCCAGCGTCTCACTCCTGATGATGCCCTCACCTCAATGTGCCCTGGCTGCCTCACTTACTCTCTTCAGCCGGCTGACACACATAGATAACAGCAGTTCAGTGTGTCAGTGCCATAATCGCACTCTCTTAATGATGAGCAGGTGTTCTAATGAGTCCCCCAGTAAGATAAATCTCAGTGTAACCAGAACATTCTGTGGGATGGTATTACTAAAGGGAACGACGGACCGCTGTGGGTTTACACGCCTGGTCCCAGTCCCTCTTGCCCTCTACCACATCCTGTACCCCTACCTATACCAGCTGCCGTTTCTCCATGTGAACTCTGATGCACTTTTGGAGGGGAGGACTCAGGGGGCAGTTCAGCGGCAGGCCAGGTGTCTGTGACGGGGGCGGCCAGAATGCGGGCTGTCCTCATCGCGGATGCATGCGGGAGCCGCGCCCGGTGCCCGCCCTACTGGCTGCCAGCCCTTATTTGGCCAGAGTCACTGTCGTCCAGCTGCATTCCAAGCGTCTATTTCCGTGGGCTCCCTCCGGAGGGAACATGGGTGTGCCGACCTATGGCTGCCGGTACTTAAGGAGCCTGCTGCTGCTGGCAGGTGGAACTCGGGGGACGTGTGGAGCAGGAGAGCCATGTTCCCAGAGACGGCTCAGTACACAGCCAGCTTCCTTCTGAGGTAGGTTTGGGTCCCCCCCCCGAGAATCTCTCTGCTTGGGTGCAGCACGTGGGACCGTGTCTGCAGCCAGAAGGTGGTGGGACCACTGAGAGACCACGAGTCACTGAGAGAGAGATGGTGAGGCAGAGAGCTGTGAATTGCTGGCTGAAGACAAGTAAGGATGCAGAGCTGGGCAGGATGTTATGCTTTCGTGTGAATCGGAGACTCTGAGCTGCCAATGGGGTTCGGCGTTGCCCGATAAATGCCCCCCCTCCCCAGGACCTTCAGATGTTGGTATGTCAGTCAGCATTGTGATTGTGGGGACTGTCTGCTGGGAGCTGATTCCCACCTGTGGTGGTGGGGGGGGGGGGGCCTAAAGACCCCGACCTTTCCCCAGGAGTGACCACCATGTCATCGTGTGGAGATGCTGCCCCTTCCACCTTTGTGTCTGACACCCTCTCCATCTCTCCTCTCCTCCTTATCCATCCTTCCGTCACACCCCTCTTCCTTTCCACCTCTTCTGCTGGCCACCTCCCGCTTCCCGAACAGCAGCAAGCCCCGTTCCCGTGTGTACGAGCCCCTGTACAGCAGCTGGTACCTGGCCGCAGTGCTGGAGAGCCGCCACACCCCTCACCAGGGCAGGCCAGGCTACTGGCTGAGTCCCCAGAGGTACCACCCCGCAGGCGCCTCCTGGCGCAGCCCTCGGCACCAGCTGCTGGTCTTTCCGGGGAACACAGGCCTCTCTGATGTGCCGTCCAGCCACCCTGCAGGATTCTGCCGTCTGCACCACACGCTGGTGTAAGTATGCTGGCTGTGGGTGCATGTCTGTATGTCTGCCGCTAGGTGTGTATGTGTCTGTCTGCCGCTAGGTGTGTGTGTGTGTCTGTAACTGTGTGTGTCTGTATGTCTGCTGCTAGGTGTGTGTGTGTGTAACTGTGTGTGTATGTGTCTGTCTGCCGCTAGGTGTGTGTGTGTGTCTGTAACTGTGTGTGTCTGTATGTCTGCCGCTAGGTGTGTATGTGTCTGTCTGCCGCTAGGTGTGTGTGTGTGTAACTGTGTGTGTATGTGTCTGTCTGCCGCTAGGTGTGTGTGTGTGTGTCTGTAACTGTGTGTGTCTGTATGTCTGCCGCTAGGTGTGTGTGTGTGTGTGTAACTGTGTGTGTATGTGTCTGTCTGCCGCTAGGTGTGTATGTGTCTGTCTGCCGCTAGGTGTGTGTGTGTGTCTGTAACTGTGTGTGTCTGTATGT
>JAODKN010000011.1:243166-257548 GCA_026774425.1 Petrocephalus zakoni | reverse complement strand
CCTCCTAAGAAAATAAAGCCTGCTCTGTCCTTTCTTGTAGACTGCATCAGTATTGGCAGACCAGTCCAGTTTATTGTCGAGGTGTACCCCCAGGTACTTGTATGTACTGACAGTCTCCACATTTACTCCGTTGATGGTGACAGACGGCAATGGAGGGGCAGACCTCCTGAAGTCTACTACCATTTCCTTTGTTTTGATGATGTTCAGCTGCAACTGGTTGGTTCTACACCATCCCACAAATTCCTCCACAAGGCTCCTACACTCAGCCTCCTGCCCATCCTTGATACATCCCACAGTTGGTACACATTCAAAAACACTTTATGATCTGCTACATTTGTTAGGTGATCATAGCAAAGCCCCAGCCCATAGTTTGAGCCTGTAGCCTGTATGATTCACCCCCCCCTCAAACACTGCACCCTCTGCTGGTGAACCTGGAATCTGCAGGTTTTGGGCTGGTGACGGTGCAGCTCCACTGGAATGTTACTGTTACTAGAAATCAGGCTGGGATTTCCAGGGCTGACGTCACAGAGGGTGGCTCTATTCCTGTGTCTTTCGCTTTCTCTCTTGTTCATTGAGGGATTTTTACGGGGATTTTCTCATCTCTATGGCACTGCCTACATACAGTAAGCATCCGGGAAGCCGCCATCTGCTCAGGGGAGCGACAGTATGAGTCCTCAGCCACAGCTGGCTGCTACCTACCCCCTGTCAGCAGCAGCTCTGAGGCTGACAGTACCCCTCCTGCATGCCCAGCCCACTCACCGCACACACGCTGACACGCATGCAGCACGCAAACAAACAGGTCAGATCCTTTCATGCATCATGTGACTTTAAGTAAACTTTTTTTCCTGACATAGGGTGACTACATTTCCAAGAATTTGTGAGTAGGGAGTGTGAATGTGTCACTGTCACATCTTTGTTCATAACACTGAACTTCTGGGTAATTTATTCTCCTATAGGAAATTTTCTGGCAGGAAATTTTCTGGCATTTTTAATCTCAAAAAATGAGATTAAAGGGATGTCAGTGGGATGTCAGGGAGTCCCGTGTAAATCTGGAAGAGAAGGCCCAGTTATCAAGTTAATGCAGCACTGACAATCAAGCTTTTTACAGTAACACAGTGAAAACAAATTGACTCAGAATGAGAGAGCCTGATGAGGCAGGCGTTGCCTGGTGATCATGTGACTGTGGAGGAGGCAGGGTTTCCTCACAAATTTTAACATGAGCTACACACAGACACAGTCAGGCAGCTAAAATGTGCATTATATGGGCAAAAGTATGTGGACACCCTTATAAATTTTTGTATGAATGATGTAGCAATACATTATGTAAAATCTTGTCAGGTGCCCTTGAGGTGATTGTATTGTGAAAGGCACTATATAGAAATTAATTATATTAATTAAAGGAATTGAGTAATTAAGCCAAACCTATTGCTGACTCCAGTGTATAATTACAGTCCCCTAATCTCGGGTAACAATCGTCAATAGCAGAATGGGTAGCCGGACAGCAGAGATCGTCCCCTCGGAACCATCATAGGACACCATCTTTACAACAGGTCAGGTCACCACAGTTCTGCCCTGCTCAGTTGCAAGTGAAGTCAGTGGGAGCACGTTCAGTCGCAAAGTGTTTGGCCACGTAGTTAGAGACAGTGGGGCAGGAGGCCCTGAGCACATTCACATTCAGGGGTGTATCACTGTTTTGGAAGTGGTTAAAACAGTGTCGCAGCAGGATTTCACACAATGTACCCCTATAGTCTCACACCCCGACAGCAGACACTGTGACTCAGGCTCACACACACACACACACACAAATCAGCCTGTCTGTCCCCGTAGCCCAAACTAGGGCTTTGTCATCCTGGAGGGGGGGTTCCCATTCACATTCTGACTGGGGGGATTTCTACTATTTCTACTGTTTCACTGACAGGAATGCCAGTCACTTCCTGGAATCTCCATCATAAGCAGAAAGTAAAAGCAGACTGAGCTTACATTAAGTTCCACTTTTCCCAAGCAGGTCGTGCATTTTAAGGCCTGATAAAAAAAAGTCACGTGATGGCTTTGCAGAATTCCCCTCCCCTGCTGTGAATTTGGGGGAAACCCTGTAACACAGGAGCCCACACACTCGCAGTCTGATACACAGCGATCAAGATCTCAACAGGCCAGCGAGGCACATGACTCATATGTCGGGTTACAACAGGAAACCCGGCTGCACAAGTGGGTGGCGAACCTGTGATGCGGAACCTCAGCAGAGCAACAGCTGCTGTTTAGTGTCAAAATGCAACAATTCTGCAAGCAGCCATGCTTATGTAATTAAGGGGAGAATCTCTTGTCTCCAGCTGCCTGCCCGACACCTACTCCTGGGTGACGGTGTTCATACCACACAGGGTGCTGCTGCTCTGCCATATTCTGTTTATAAGACTATTTTATTTGTGCACCGTGTACAGTGTAAATCTGGTGCACTACATTTACTTTACTGTGTACATGACAGTACAGTGTAGTTCATGTATCTCTGTGCTCAGTGTTCTTGCTTGCTGTATGCACCGGAATTTCTCCCAGGATCAATAAAGTCAATCGTTATCGTAACCTAAAAATGCAGGTGCCTGGTGTACTAGCGTCTTAGCACTGGACTGAATTGGTTTGATGTTTAATCATTTACCATCCCACTTGTCATGTATAACGTGGGGTAAAAGTAGCCATTTTGCGATTCAAGCTATAATGAAAAAGAAGATTAAATGAATGAATTTTTTTTTAAAGTCCGCAGAGGGGGACGTACGAACCCAGTGGTCCTTTCCGTGGGGCTCCGGGGCCGGCGTGGGCCGGGCGCAGCGCAGAGCAGCGGGCCCGCTGATTGGCCGTGACGCGCTCGGCCCCGCCCCTGGGTGGGGTCAGGCCAGTTTTAGCGGCGCGAGCCCCGGAGCGCGCCGAAGTCTGTGGCCGTTAGGCAGGGGGTGCGCGCGCGGAGCGGTACCGGACCCAGAGAGGAGAACGCGAGCGAGAGGGCCGGCCCGAGTTCGGCATGGGGGAGCAGCTGTCCAAAGCCGGCGGCGCGGAGCCGGCCGCCGCCAAGCAGAACGGCCGGGTGAGCGAGAGCCTCGGTGGGACTCTGCGGGGGGGCACCTGAGGAATACCCGCAACGGGACCGGCGGCTGGTCGGTGCCCGAACCGGACCCGGCACCAGTGATCGGACCGGGCGAAAGGGTTGATGCGGTTTCATTCTCACTTTTCAGAACCTTAATAGCGCCTCGCTGTTTCTCCGCAGGAAAACGGTCACGTGAAGGGCGATGGCGACCCGGGCCCTGGTGCGGACGGCGGCCCCGCTGAGGAGGCGGGGGCGGCTGCCACGGAGGGGGGTGCCGGGAAGCCGCAGGCCAGCGGCGCCTCTAAGAAGAAGTTCACTTTTAAGAACACGTTCAAGTTCTCCGGGATAAAGAAGAGCAAGAAGTCGAAGGCCACGCCGGAGGAGCCTGCGGTTCCGGGACCTAAGACCCCTACCGAAGCGGCCCCAGGGCCTGAGGCCCCCTCAGATCCCTCCCCGGAGTCCAAGACCCCCGCAGACCCCTCCCCGGGGCCTGAGACCCCTACCGATGCCGCCCCAGGGTCTGTGGCCCCTGCAGACCCCTCTCTGGAGTCCAAGACCCTCGCAGACCCCTCCATGGAGCCTGAGACCCCTATCAATGTGGCCCCAGGGCCTGAAGCACCCACAGACCCCTCCTTGGAGTCCAAGACCCCTGCAGACCCCTCCCTGGGGCCCGACACCCCTATCGATGTGGCCCCAGGGCCTGAGGCCCCCGTAGACCCCTCCCTGGAGTCCAAGACCCCTGCAGACCCCTCCCTGGGGCCCGACACCCCTATCGATGTGGCCCCAGGGCCTGAGGCCCCCGTAGACCCCTCCCTGGAGTCCAAGACACTCACAGACCCCTCGCCAGAGCCAGACACCCCTGCAGTTCCTGCTGTGGAGCATGGCACAACCCAGGAGGAGCCGTGCCCCTCTGAGGGGGAGTGATCAGCACATAGTGATCAGACTGCTTTTTCAGATAGACAAGCCCAATTTCTGTACTAGAGACCCAGCATGCCGAATGGACCAGTAGCACCGCCTTTAACCTCGGACTCTCGCGCTCCATCTGAGGTATGGATTATGGTTTATGCGGTCTGTGACATGCTGCCTTTCCCGAACCAGCCCCCGCCCACTGCGGTGCACACCCCACTCCAGCAATGGCTGTTATATGAACAGATTTTTTAGATCTCTCTGACTTTTATTCTCTTTTGATGGGTTTTGTGCTGTTAAGAGCAACATTTGGATTTGGAGCATGATACTTGTTTACAGTAATTTCTTAATTAATAGCTCATCTAGGTTGCCAGTCTTAGGCAAGTGCAAGGTATGAAATGTAAGTCTTGGTCAGCCTTTTGTTTATAAGTGCAGGTTTCAGCTTCAGTTCGTCATTTATTGCTTCGCTGTAATGATGCGGTGGGGTAATAAAAGTTCCATTTGACAAAAAAAATTACTTGGAGCTCAATGACTTTTCCCTTTTAAACCATTAATGCATCTCTCTAGCACCACCAACTGTAAGTTGTAGTTACTGCAACTAATATGTTGAGCGTACACATTTTAAAGAGGTGGTATAAGGACTGCCTCACAACTCTACTGTTGGGGGTTTGAGTCCCACATCTGCTCTGTGTGTGGAGTTCTCCTGTTCTTCCTGTGTTCCTCTGGGTTCTTCCAGACGGCCAAGAGGTAAGTGGCTGGCAGCTGGGTGACATGAGGAGTTGCTCTCCAGTGTGCTTCATGCTTTCCAACAGCTCCAGCCCCTTGCTTTAAAATGCGTTTGAAGATAAAATTTAAGATGTCGACCTGTTGTCTTCATTTTACTGTTTACAGTAAAATTTTCACATAGATATCACTATATAACTCCTTCTCTACACCCAGTGACAGCTGTTCATTTTAATAATCTAAATCAACCTTGTGAAGTGTTTCAGGCTTTACAGAGAGTCACTGACCGGTTTGGTTAAAATGTGAAACGTATGGGGGGTCGAATTTAAGCAACTTGTAGATCACTGATTATCAGTTTATAAAGACTGGATTTTAATGTGCCAGTGTGTTGGATGTTAATGAGCACTGGATTTCTAAATGCAAATGAACTGTATTGTACATGTATGACAGTGACTCATAGGTCTTTAAAAATTGCATCGAGGCATCAAGAACCATGAAGCCTTGGAAACAATATTCAGAATGGTGTTATATCAGACTAAATAAAGACTTTATTTAAAATACAGACCCAAGTACAGCTGGGTGGACAACATTTCTCTCTGTTACAAACACCTCAAAAACCATGTGGTGAACAGCAACGGTCCTGCACATCACAGCACAGGGGACCTACACGAATGACAAGGGCTCTCGCACCACGACGGAACTGAAGCTACACTACATTCGCGAAAACTAGGAGAAAATGACCTACTGCAATTTGCACTTCATATCAGAATAAAAAAAAAACTCAAAATCCAATGACAGGCTGAGGCCCCACAGTAGCATCACAAAATAAGCGGGTCTCTGACGCCAAACTTTTCCACGCAGTCAAAGAATCTCACACATACTCACACTTGCATACTAACACAAATGCAGACACCCACTTGCTCACCCATTCTCCTTTGAATACATACCTGCAGAGACACATGCACACACACAAGTGTGCACGCTAACAGGCCCCTCAAATGCAAACATGCTCACATAAGTGAGCACGTTCAAAGACACTCACAAACAGGTGACAATAGCATATACATGCACATGTGCACACAGGCAAGCACACTTGTAGAAACACATGCACTCTTGCATAAACACACTCGCCCGCATGCGCGCACATACACCCTGGTCGTTTCACCCAGAGAGGCTCCTACCCACAAGGTTACTTGGAATGCCAGGACCGAAATGGGAGAGTGTCTAAACACCATACTTACTCAAATAAAAACTAGGATTCAGTTAAAGGCTGGGCCTCAGAAACGGGCCGGGGGCATGGTCGACATGAACAGATGCTGGCCGGGGGGGAAAAAAGCAGGGCTGGATAAACTCCTGGGGGTTCATCTATAAAGGCTTCGTACAAATGAAATAAATCAGAAACATTTGTACGGCCATCTACACAAAGATTTCGGGACTACAAAGCTACAACATAAATAAAACATGAAAATTTTACACCTTTACAAATGGTCCAGAGCAATCGTGGGAACGTTGTTGAGGAAACGGTACGAGTCGAGTTCAGATAGAAACGTGCATCCAGGCTGCATTTAGTCAGTTTTAGTGCTCGGTGAAATGCGCACTAATAAATACAGAAACATTCTTATAATCATCTGATAGACAAACATTCAGCATTTGCTTTATAGTTTTAAAGCTGTGGTGTCGTTTATATTTGGGTAACAGTTTTTCAGTTCAGATTTTACTTGCAGCTAAATAGGATTGTTAGACATTTGACTGTGCTGCAAAAAAGGAATGTCTATAAATGTTTATATTTGGAGTAATGTTTTGCTTTTATTCTGAGACACCGGGGTGCATTTACGGTAAACTCCGGGACGTGACTGGCCATACTCACGATTGATTACCTTGCATGCAGTAGGATTTATATGGTGTCGATGAAAAGTTAGTTTAATCCGCTTTTAGAAGGCAATTTCTGGTACCGTTAGCCAGCTCTTAAAATTTAGATGGCCCTGCAATATTGTAATCTACCGTTATATAGTTTCTTTTAAGATACTTCCAATAAATTAACCCAGTATATTTTACAGGGTTCAAACTCACACAATAGTGGGGTTTTATTCATCCATATATAGAATTTGTACTAACAGTGTAATGCAGTGACAGTGAGAATTCGACAAAGGCCTGCCTCTAAAACAGACCTGCATGAAATGAAGGCTTGTTGCTTGTACGGCTGCGGTAAATGAAGTCCCCGCCACTATTTGAGGAAATATGTTTTTTCTTTTTTTTTTTTTTTTTTAAAAAAGGATAAAAGCAAGGAGCCTCACTGCAGTCTGGAAGAAGCCTAATTTAGAGTAAAAAAAAAAAATAAGAGCCACACACGGTGAAAACCAGCCATTCTGATTCATGCTCAGGGAAGGGGTGTGTGTTTACAAGCAAATTTCAATAAAAAGTACAAAGTCACGGGAAGTGGGGGGGGGGGGGCATGAGACAAGGTACCGAACACCAAGCTGCTCATACTGAGATTACAAGGGAAAACGACGCCGTCTCCTGTGCACATGCACCGACGGCGGAACAAAGGAGCATCACATGGGCGACGACCATGTCCCGCCTGCAACGTAAAAACCAACGAATCTCAACCATGTTCTTTTGAAAGGTCTGTAAGGTGAAATGGCTTGTCTTCTGCGTGTGGGTGGGCTGGTGCCTTGGGGAGGCAGGCCTCATGCCGTTTTCAGCTCTTCTTTTGTACTGGTGTTACAGAAAAACAAGTAAACATCCAGGGTCAGGGTGCAGGAGGCCGTGGCGAAGAGACTGTCAGCGTAGTTCCCTCTTTGGCCACCAGGGGTTCCACTCACCTCTTTGTGTCCATTTTTTCCTCAGCTGCCCCCTTGTCCTCCTCTTTCACCTCTGTGGGACACGAAAAGGCTGAGTCATACCTCGGCAAGGGAACCCCCCGCCCCCCTCAGGGCCTCCCGCTTACCCTTCTCCTCCCCGTCCTTTTCCTCGTCGGTCTTCGCCCGCTTGGCCTTCTTGTAACTGGTGGCGTTACGACGGCTGCCCTGCCCCTCGTCCTCAGAGTCGGAGAACTCCTCGTCACACGCAATCCGTTTGTCATGGGCGAGGACTGCGGCAAGATCACACATGATACCGATTACATCTCATTTCTGTGCTGGGAGGCGACACAGGAAAAACATCTGTAAATAACAACTGGAGACCTGGTGCTGGTGACCCTGTGCCTTTCCTGTGACCGACATGTGACCGCGTGACCCTGCCTGTGCCTTTCCTGTGACTGCGTGTCCCTGCCTGTGCCTTTCCTGTGACCGTGTGACCCTGCCTGTGCCTTTCAAGTGACCGCGTGACCCTGCCTGTGCCTTTCCTGTGACCGCGTGACCCTGCCTGTGCCTTTCCTGTGACCGACCTGTGACCGCGTGACCCTGCATGTGCCTTTCCTGTGACCGACCTGTGACCGCATGACCCTGCCTGTGCCTTTCCTGTGACCGCGTGACCCTGCCTGTGCCTTTCATTTGACCGCGTGACCCTGCCTGTGCCTTTCCTGTGACCGTGTGACCCTGCCTGTGCCTTTCCTGTGACCGATATGTGACTGGGTGACCCTGCCTGTGCCTTTCCTGTGACCGATCTGTGACAGCGTGACCCTGCCTGTGCCTTTCCTGTGACCGATCTGTGACTGCGTGACCCTGCCTGTGCCGTTCCTGTGACCGATCTGTGACTGCGTGACCCTGCCTATGCCTTTCCTGTGACCGCGTGACCCTGCCGGTGCCTTTCCTGTGACTGACCTGTGACCGTGTGACCCTGCCTTTGCCTTTCCTGTGACCGATCTGTGACTGCATGACCCTGCCGGTGCCTTTCCTGTGACCTAAAGGCTGCTTTGCCACGGCTGTGCTCTAAAGGAATTGAAGCTCCATCCTCTCTACTCATCTTCGTGACTCAGGGTGGGGGGTGAGGGACACCAATCTCCACTCACTGGAGATTCGCTTGTCAGGATCGTCCTCATCCTCGTCCCCACTGTCCTCCTGCACGGCGTCCTCTGGGATAGCCTGAGCCTGCACACCTGGAGCGTGAGGCAGCATGCGCAGGTTCTCAAACAGACGCTGCCTGAAAGGGGCGCAACAGAGCACAGAGGTCGTTCTCAGATTAGGCTGCAACATGTGCATAACAGAACATGTCTTTAGGGGGGTCTGACCTTTGACAGTTCCCCTCATCTCCCATGTCTATAAACCACATCTGACCACAAAGCAGGATAAAAGCACAGACGCTCTGCTCACTTGATCTTCTCTAGGTAGTCGTTGGTATTCTGGTTGGTCATGTTGGAGGGACTGATGTGCAGCTTAAAGTCAGGTCCAAAGTACTCGAAGTAGTCATTATAGGGAAGCTCTGTAGGGGGCAGACAGACAGGAAGCAGTCATTATAGGGAAGCTCTGTAGGGGGCATAGCCAGAGTACAGAGGGGCAGGGCTGCCAGAGGCTGGTACCGTTGGGGATGGCGGTGTCCAGGGCAACGGCGGTCTCGTAGGTCCAGCATCGAGCCACATTGCGGATGGTGTAACCACCCCCACCCAGCATTAGCAGTGGCAGGTTGAAGCCCTTGATGTACTCCACACACTTGGCGTGTCCTGGATCCAGAGACATGTCAGGGGCACTGGGTGTGAGGGGGGTGGGTGGACGCGGGCAGACAGAAAGACCCGGGGAGATGGGGGAAGTAGGACGGGGTACGGGGGTTGGGGTTCACCTTTAATGGTGAGGTTGAAGCAGCCCAGTCTGTCTCCTGACAGGGAATCTGCCCCACACTGCAGCACCACTGCGCTAGGCTGGTAGGTCTCCATCACCTTGGCCATGATCTGGAGAAGAAGCAGGCGTGAGACAGAGACACATATGGCTGCACAATAAATTGCTACTGGAAAGAAAAAAAAAATAGTGGTAGTAGAATTATGAAGAAAAATAATAAACACTTATTTTGCCATATTGACATTTTGCCTGTCGACAGCAGTAATATACAAATTCATACATAGTCTACCACAGTGGTCTGCTAGTGGCAGACTCTGGTCCACATCCGGACCAAAACAACTGAAATTGGGACCATGCGATTGATGGCCATGGTTGGGAACAGTGGTGTGCATGGCACAAAGGTCAATCACCCCCACGTGCACCCCATGTGAACACGTGCCCCTTTCAGAAGATACAATTCACGAAATGTATTCATATTTTACTGCTGAATTCTGCCATCTTTGTACATGAAAGGGCAAGGCACACAGCAGCTAAACCGATGATAAGTTTAATAATTTGATTGCGTAGCTAATTTGTGCAACTGAATTTAACCAATTAAATCAGTACCATTGAATAAAAGGTACTCTCCGAAAAAAGAGACTGATTTTGAGCGAACAGAAAACAAGTTGCATTGTTTATCCAAACTATACGTGTTTACATCAAACATTTTCAGCAAATACACTCTGTAATATTAAATCACTATTTTATGACAGGTATTTGGAGAACCATACTTTAAATAACGAGAAAACAATTGTTTAATGAAGGCTTTATACAGATACTGTTTTCAAGAATGCTTTCAGGAAGTATTTACTGCTTCATGCTTATAGCATAAAAACATATCAGCCTAATGCAGCTGTAATTGATACATTGTCTAAATACCTGAGAATGTTTATTATACAACCAGAAATAGCTTATAAAATGAACAGAAAAGTAAAATAAATGGTTTTCCTTGGCAAACTATTATGCAGAGTACCTAACAATGTATATATTTTTTAAAGATTAGGTTAAAGGTTTTAGGTTAAGAAAAAGTTGCCTTTGATAGCCTGAAAGAAAAATAAAGTGTAAAAGATTTTTGCATTTGCTCATTCATTTTAATATTCATTCAAAAGACTGGCTACTACAATGACCAGAAGGACCAAATATGGGCACAGCTATATAAGAGAGTTTTAGAGTAGACTTTAGTCAAATTTCTAGAATGTTGCCAAGAGTTTTACCCCTGCTCCTCTATAAGTCTGCACACCAGCGGTCGGTACACATTGCCAAAATACTAAATGATGACTTTCCGAACTAAATGTATAGTAGAGCTGTCGCGATAACTAATTTCTTGCTTATTAAAAAGCATTGATTAAGACTTTTTTTCTTGATGACTCAGCGATATGGCAGAAGGGAGACGGCGCACAGCGGATGAGGATGCAACTAAAAAGCTGACAAATTATTTACTCAGCTCAATGTCGTCTCTATGAAATACAAAACATATTCCCCTGACAGCAGAAGACAAATGCCTTTTCATGACCAGTTCTTGTTCACTCTTCTCGTTCATTTAAATTTAAAAATAAAACATTTGAGTGCATTCCCCATTTTTTAGGGATAATATCGAAACTTGCCAAAGCTGAAATTCATGACTTAGTATCGATTCAGAAGCAATTTTGGCATCACGACAGCACTAGAACCACAGCCACAGGGAGGCAACCTACAGGTTTGAAGATGGCTTCATAGGACTCGTCATCGATTCCGTCCCGGAGGGGGTAGTTCACAGCATAGTATTTGCCTTTTCCCGCGCCGATGTCCTGGGGAGAGAAACAGATGGGCTCTCTGACAAAGCTAGTTCCTTACAATCAAAAAGCACATATATGGGAAGGTTGAAAAAATGACACGGGAGCATAACCAGATAAGAACAGAGATGAGTGTAAAGCTGTGTGCCCTCTGCTGACGGCATCAGACATTACATTAAGTTATTTAGTAGGAACTTTTATACAAAGTGGCGTAGAAGCAAGACATCACAAGCACACAGCTGTCAAAGACCCAAATAGGCATAAATGCAGTTAGGCTGAGCTTCCGTTAAGAGCAGTAATCCTACAGCCGTGCAATACGTGATGCACAGAAACAGAGGGCAGGAATCCAAGGGGAGAGCTATAGTAACCTAAACAGATTACAGGGAGCGCAGCACGGTACGGGACGAGCAAAAATACAAGCGCTGTCAGTATCACCAAGAGAGCATGATCAAAAAGTGGCCTGTGCAGAGCTCAGCACTCCGACGGGCAGGACACGCACCCTGAGGTCCCCCGTGCCCGGGAAGTACTCTCCGTACTTGTGGAAGGACACGGTCATGACACGGTCAGTGGTGTAAAAGGCCTCCTCCACGCCGTCGCCGTGGTGAATGTCGATGTCGATGTACAGCACTCTCTGGTGGTACCTGCCAGGTATCCAGTGACAGCTGGGGGTTACACTGTGCCGGCAGTGCCTTGCACATTCTCCTGCGTGCTGTGCAGTCCTGCTTACTTCAGCAGCTCCAGGATGGCGAGAACGATGTCGTTGACGTAGCAGAAACCGGACGCCTCCGACTTCTTGGCGTGATGGAGTCCTCCCGCCCAGTTGATGGCGATGTCGGTCTGCTGCTTGTTCAGCTTGACTGCTCCGGCTGTGGAGGGTGTTTGCAGGAAACTATCAGAATCGCTGACCCCCCCCGTCCCAATGCCCCCAAGAACCAGGTCGCCCCCCCCAGCTACTCACCAACAGAGCCCCCAGTAGAGAGCTGGCAGAACTCAAAAAGACCGTCGAACACCGGACAATCCTCACCCACATTAACTGTGCAGAGAGAAAAGGGCATTTAAACACAGAGGAGGCGCAGGGGGAGGCGGTGCAGGAGGTGTGGGCCTCCCCGCCTGCTTCCTGAGCCCAGCATCCACTCACATCTCTGCATCTGCTTGCTGTACTCGGACATGTTGTCCGGCCGGATGGAGCGCAGGAACTTGATGTAGTCGTCACTGTGATATTTGGTCATCTCCTCCGCGTTGGCCTTATGGGGGCGCTGTGGAGCCAATAGGCGCATCACACACACAGACACACAGACGGGACCACTGCCCGAGCCCCTCCACCAGGGCACGGCGTACGTACGTAGATCTCCATCTTGCGGTAGAGGCCATAGTTGAGCAGCAGGTTGTGGGTCATGCGGATGCGGTGCGGCTTCATGGGGTGCCCCTGGCCATAGTAATAATTACCGACGTCACCTGTAGCCGGGGGGGAGGGGGAGGATACCTGAACTCACAGTGCACAAGCAGGCAGTCCCCCCCCCGCGGAAAGCCGGAGCATCACTGAGACCCCGGGGGTCGCCGTGGCAGGCACTGGGCGCCCGGGCGACGCCGCCGGGACGGTCCGGGGGGCCGCGCTCACCCCGGCGCTCGCACTCCCGCGTCAGCTTCGCATGCCGAACCGCATACACGGCAGCTGGGCAGAGAAAGGCGCGGAGCGGGGGGCACCGGGGACCCAGAGGCTTCGTCCGCGGCGACACGCAGCCCGGCGAGCGGCCCGCCCCTGCCGCCCGTCCCGCCTCGGCCGCTAAAAACACACAAACGGCTGCCCTCCCCATCCAGCTCCGACCGCAACGCGCGTCCCAGGACCCCGGAACGAGCGGCGGTGCGCGGCGGCCCCAGGCTTACCGTCATAATAATAACAAACTTTCTTCTTTGTTCCTTGAGTCAGCGCCATTTTACCTCCAGACTGAGGCGCGGAGCGTCGGCGCAGCCGTCTGGGCGCAGTAACGGGGACTGCGCTTCGAACTCCGCCAGCCAATCGCCGTGCGCAGTCCGGCCGGTGGGCGGGGCTTGGCGCTCTGCTTAGCCAGTCACACGACGCCAAATTCGCCCACGGGCGAATCGGAAGGGTGACTGACCCCTGTGCTCGGCCGGGGACCGACGTGTGCGGTTCGGTTAAATTTGCAGTTTTACTGAAGCACAGTACAGTAGTAAGATGGACTCCAAATGACTTTTATGGTGTGATTGCAGATACATAATTTACTGGTTCATTGAATGGCACAATTCACAGTCCTATATGTATATGTAACTACAATAGGACACAGAGACCCTAGTGGGGCTGAATCTGAACCTGAGACTCTGTTCTGTCACCATTATGGAAGAGTGAGGAGCCCCTATCCAATGTCGAGGAGAGAGTTTGATATTGGGGGGCACAACGTAATAGTTTAAATATAAATGTTTGATTATTGGGGGATAAATTAAGCCAAATGTAACATTGGGGGGAGAGACTCGTCCCCTCCAGTTCGTACACCCCTGCCCCAATCCAGCACCCCACTCCTCATCTTTAGGAAATGCTGTGTGCCTGTTTGTTATATCACAGTAACAGTCAATTGCTGCTTCCCAATGTGACCTGCAGGAAGTGCATTCATCAGAAGGGGGGGGGCAGGCTGCTGATTCTTGAACCCTCATCAATTATATGTAGAGTTTTTCCTCCTGTATCACAGTATTTTTCATCCTTCCATCATCATTCTGTGGATGCACAGTCCCACAGTGTGTAGAAAACACTAGGAGGCTGGCTCTCAGAGCTGCTAATGAAGCTGAGCAGCCCAGTGTGCCTGTGAGTCCACATCTCTGAGCCGCTAATGAAGCTGAGCAGCCCAGTGTGCCCGTGAGTCCACGTCCCTGAGCCGCTAATGAAGCTGAGCAGCCCACTGTGCCTGTGAGTCCACATCTCGGAGCCGCTAATGAAGCTGAGCAGCCCAGTGTGCCTGTGAGTCCACATCTCTAAACCGCTAATGAAGCTGAGCAGCCCAGTGTGCCCGTGAGTCCACGTCTCTGAGCCGCTAATGAAGCTGAGCAGCCCAGTGTGCCTGTGAGTCCACGTCTCTGAGCCGCTAATGAAGCTGAGCAGCCCAGTGTGCCTGTGAGTCCACATCTCTAAACCGCTAATGAAGCTGAGCAGCCC
>JAODKN010000011.1:226432-236749 GCA_026774425.1 Petrocephalus zakoni | reverse complement strand
CAACTCTGAGCTATTAGTTAAGTTCTCCCCAAGCGAGCTTGATGGGCCGAATGGCCTCCTCTCGTTTGTATAGTTCTGATGTTCTTATGTTCTTAAGGGGCTGATAGGATGAGACTCTCTCTTCATATTTACTATGATACATTTTTACATCTGCCCTCCTCAGGCAGTCTTGGGGAAAGTCGTCAAGGCCCCTAAGCCAGGCTCACCATTCTCCATGTACTCGGTGATGATGTAGATGGGTTCTTGCGTCACCACGGCATAGAGCCGCACCAAGCGTGCATGTTGCAGGTGCTTCATGAGGTTGGCCTCTGCCAGGAAGGCGCTGGGTGACATAGTCCCCGCTTTCAGATTCTTGATGGCTACTTTGCGCTGGTTGTATGTACCTGTGGAGCAGAAGGATGGCAGGCAGCCATTGGGGACGGTGAGGATACGTCGTCTCATGACAAACCCCAAGTCAGCGGGATTTGCACAGCCCCTCAAGTCTAAGTACAGCGACACTCACCCATCCACACCTCCCCAAACTGCCCCTGACACTCACCCATCCACACCTCCCCAAACTGCCCAGCCCCCAGGCGGCGCTCCAGCTTCAGCGATTCCCGGGGTATCTCCCATTCGTCTTGCCACCAGGGTTTCTGTGGGGCACGAGTCTGACACGGTCTGAGGAGACGGAAGCAGAGGCCATCCGACTCACCTGCAGGAGGCGCAATAGGCAGATGGCATGAGAAACATTGAGCAAGACCCCCCCAGAAAACCACATATCCACTCCTAGTGGGAGGGGCCAGAGACAGGGACGTCTCCTCCTCACGGTGCTCCGCAGCCCCCCCTGCAGATCTGTAGCAGGCCGGCTCGCTCTTCGAGGGAGGAACAGAATCTCACAGGGGTGGAGCTGGAGGAGGAGAACATGGAGGAGCCTGCATTTCAGTGTAAGAGTGAAGCGCGACATCCTCCCCAGAGGGAGGTAAGGCCGTGGCTCGGCCGCTGTGGCTCGGCTGCCCTGGCACCAGCGCACTGCGCTGATGTCATACTCGCTGCGCTGCAGCCTGCACAGGATGTGGCCTCAGTCAGACGCTTGTGCAGCCCACCGCACTCCTGTCGGAGCCGAGAGGAGAGGCGGCAGCATCTGGGCTCGCAGAGCCGCTGAGCAGATAAGAAGCCAGCAAGCAGACGTGACGTGGGCCCGGAGGATACCCACTGGAGTAGTGCTGCACCAGGTCTGCCAGGCAGGCAAATGAGATCCGTGGCGTGATGTAGAAGCCGCCCTTGTCCAGATTCCGGATCTTGTAATGCTTGACAGTGTCACCACATTCAGGATCCAGGTCCCGCACAGACAAGGAGTATGAGCCTGGGGGCAGGAGAGGTCAGAGGGGGACGCGTACACAGCAGACGCACAGTCGCTAAGATACAGTCACAGTGCTTTAAGCAGCAAATAGTGTGGAGCACCTCTGCTGGTCTCACTCTCCCGGATGAGGAAGGAACCCTGGGAGTTTCCTGGGGCCAGCAACAACCTCATGGCATCATTTCTGGAAAGATCTTTGAAGAACCACCTAAGCGACAGAAGAGTTTCATAAAAAAACAAAAAAAAACCTGCCAGCTTGCCGTAGAGAACCTTACAGAACCCTCCCAGAGCTTTCATTTGCAATTTATAGTGATGAAAATGAAGAACTGGCAGTGCTGGTCCTCAGCACATGTCTGACTCACGGTTCAGTTTCCATGGTGTCTAGCTTGGCCACAAAGTTGAAGGGAATGAAACCCTTCTGGCCGGTGTTCAGGGACTCTGCCCAGTACCATTCCGGGTCTTCCCTAGGAGAGAAGAACCAGCAGATCAGTGCCGATTGACCCAAACAGGTCTGGGAAACCAGGCCAAGATGTCAGGGCTGCGCTCGCTTGACCCAGTTTCCACGTGACCATTTCATCATCACTGTCTGGGCAAGAGGTTCAAGTAGGAGTAGCTGCCTGATCTGGCAACGTAGCCGGAGGCTCTTTGATCCAGCTATAAGCTACAAGTGCTTCTGGGATAGCTATGAGTGAATAAGGGATTTTCCCTGCTGGTGGCCATGTCACCTGTTGAGGATCTTCATCTTGTCCCCCTTCTGGAAGCCCAGGTCATCATTGTGGTCGGGTTCATAGCTGTACAGGGCAATGACCAGATTGTCTGGAAAGTAGGAAGTGAGAAGGATCAGGGTACATGGACAGTAAGTGATGCACTGAGCTGAACATTCTAGAAGGACACGGTCCTATGACAGACTTTGGCTTTAGACCTAGGGAGAACCGGCCCAGAGCATCCAGAAACCAATATGGTTGTTAAGAGATTAGCATTTCCACTTACTTGGAAAACATCTCATGGACCAATTAGCTTACGCTAATTTTAGGTCCACTGACTATAAATCCACTAACATATTTTTGTAGATAAAGTGAATGAAGTTTAACTGTCTGTTGTGAAAGTGTCCGCAACAGTCAATCTGGCATGATGTCGGCTGACTGCGTGTAAACAGAAGCCATGATTAGTTGATAACTTGTCAGATTTAAGGTTTTATTGAGTTAAACTTTGAGGTTAGCAGATTAGCAGTTATCAAAGCTAAATTTTCAGCTATGTCCACCACTGCCTGAGACTCAGGCCTAAGGGGAATCCCTCAAAGAGAGAGAGGAGGTGCAGAGAGAGGCAGACTCACCGGGCGCCGGCGAGCATGGTGGCGTTTGGTGGGGTTGATAAGGGAGACCAATCCTGGTATCTACTGGAGTGTACTGAAATGACATGCATGTCAGTGGGAGGCCCGCACATGCCACAACACACACAAAAATCACTCTGAACTGGAAAAACCCCAGAGTCATTCATGGGGACATCACACATCTAAACCTGATAAGCTGAACTAGCAAGTTAAACTAGTCATCCAGCATTGACCGAATTGTTCCAGAAAGGACGAGTTGCCAGCATGAACAGGACGCAGGGCAGTGCTCCGGGCTGTCTCCCTGACGGCAGCCTCCTGGCTTTCAGCTAAATATACGGAATTTGTTTTCACAGTTAAAATGGGAGCATCACAGCTCAGGGCCTGCCTGCAGGATGAAATTAAATGACTGTGACATTTGACAAAAGTACATTTTCAACTTTCTTTTTGCATATCCCATCTTATTTTCCTTTTGAGACTCACACACACCTATACAGGTGAGATAGTGAAGCTTGGGGTTCAAGTATGGGGCCAGTGGCTATAGAGCAGTGTTTCCCAACCCAGTCCTCGGGGAACACTGGACAGTCCATGTTTTTGCTTTCTCTCAGCTCCCAGCACACCTGTACCAGGTATTCGGTGTTCCTGATTGGCTGAGAGCTGGGAGGGAGCAAAAATGTGGACTGTCTGGTGTTCCCAGAGGACTGGGTTGGGAAACACTGCTATAGAGCACTTGGGGGGCATAGGGTAGGGCATGAACCAGAAGCCTCATCTCACACATACAGAATCTTAAGCCCCTGAGCCACTCGCTGAGCCTCAGGCAGCCCAGACAAACGTGCTTCAGCGTCTCTGTGCACCCACACCTAATGGCTTCGGCCCTTGACAGCGGTGATGCATCCATTTAGGACAGGGCTGCCCAATATATTGATTGCGATCGGCCAGCAGGTTACGGTAGTGCGGTAGATCACCTATCAGCCTGTCATCTATCCTCCCTTTGGCATTTGTCTGATGACTGACATAAAGGGCCAGTCTGCTATTGCTTAGAACTTTGTTACATTGGGTTACCATAACAACTGCTTAGATCCCTTCTCTTGTAATGTATCGAGAAATTCAAACGTGTCACCCCTCAGAAAATGCGAAACTCCAGCGGACAAAGTGACCCAGCAAGCCTTTCGATTTATATCGACTAAAAAAGGGATATAAAAAATGCGTGGAACCAAAAACTTACCACTTCCATGTGGAATAGGAGGAGGCATGTTTTTCACCATGTTATATTCGACCACCATAAATTAATTGAATTGTATTGTGCCGTAAGCGTTCATGCTGTGATGTAAGGTTCGACAACATAATATGTATATGTAAAGTATACCCTGTGTGTGTGTGTGTGTGCATATGTATATATATATATATATAAGCATATATTTAGAATTTTAATGTAGGTAGATCATTTTGACCGGGTCATATTAAAAATAGCTCGCAAGCTGAAAAAGTGTGGGCCCCCTGCCTTAGGATATTTCTGGCTGATATCGATAGCTGTCTATTTCAAAAACTGACATTGAAACCTTTAGTGATTGTTCGGGAAGTTCCATTTAAATAAGTTTAAAGGGAAACATCCCTCAAATAAATTTTAAAAGTATTTATTTTTTAGTATGAAAACACAAACTCTGGCAAACAACATTTCCACAGCAATATATTTTATGACTTTACACATCTTGTATATTTATTATATTTATAACAGAGAAGAGCTGATTATCAAGCGTGAAATAATCTTATGAATAAAATCTTTTGACTTTGACCTGTCTGCATTGAATTTTTCTTTCGTTATCAAATGCTTGCGTTACTGACGGGCTAGCGTTATGTGGCAGCACTTCGGTACTCTCCATTGGAAAGGATTTGTTTTTCAGAAACTCTTCGTACTCTTGACTGTCTCATCTTAAGGTGAGTAATCAAAATTACTGTGTTGAAATGTTTATTGGTAGATCCTCCTTGTGAAATCTTAGCAGAGCAGTGTGTGCAGAATGCATTTCTAACGTTGCCTTTGCTAGCGTTAATATCATTCCACCAGCAGACATTCTTCTGGCTGTTGAGTACGCGGGTGTGCAAAGCACTATGGGTCACCATTTTAAAGGGAATTATCGGCTCATATTTAACCATCAGCCGATGGCTGATTGTTGCTGTATCGATCAATACTAATAGCTGCCCGATACAATCACCCCCCCCTCAAAGAAGAGAAAGCAGGAGGAATGAAGCCCCCATTGCAGACACTGAAAAGAGGGGTTGCTCTGAAAAAGTGGGCTGCTTTGGCTCAACACTGCTGAACTTCCTGCCAGCTAGACAGGGGTGGGCAGGCAAAGGCCTTCAGGAAGGAAGTGGGGGTCGGGAGTTACTGCATCTCTATTGAGGTCATGAGGTCTGAGGGCCAGCGACCTCACGGGCAGATAAGCGGCGATTCAGTGCTCAGCCTTTTAGGAGCCCCACCCACAGTCCCGCCCCCGCCTCACCTGGTTGGCTATCTGGGGGGGCAGCGGGCAGTTGCAGTGCTCACAGACCTCATCCAGGTTCTCAATCCAGTCGTCATCGTTGTAATCGGAGCTGCAGGTGCACCCCATGCTGTTAAACACAGAAACCACACCAAAGACTGTGTTTAGAGGAACACTGAGCATTTCATGATGTTAAAGCTCCTCAAGTGAGTTAAAAATGGCATCATGATTTATCAGGGTTCTCTGTGTACGCACCATGTACGCACTCTAACCTTCTTCATACACACTGACTCTGTGTGCATGCAGTTTCTGTGTACGCGCCCTAACCTTCTTCATACGCATACACACCGTTTCTGTGTACACACCCTAACCTTCTCCATATGGAGTGTCTCTGTGTGCACACCATTTTTGTGTACACACCCTAACCTTCTTTATGTGCACCGTCTCTGCTGGGCATATGCTGGGTTTGGTTTAAAATGGGGTTTAGACCATAACAGAATAGTTCAGTGACACACAGCGATGCCCGCTGTGGCTGGGTTTCCGTGGAACTGAGATCATCAGCTGAGCAGATCAGCTCCCCAAGCCATGGACGCGTGACACTAAGAAATGTTTCAGCCAAGTGGCAGGCCGAGCTGTATAAACATAGAGGAACACAGACAAAAGCAGCCAAGCCCAGCGTGTCCGTTCCATGGTGATGGTGTACAGCAGTATATCAGCCCCTCGACCGTGCATGCATGGTAAAAAGGGGCTGTATTTTGAATTCTGTACTATGATTCTGATGCAAACTTGACCGGTGATAATTCATTTATGTGCTGTCTGTGTCAACAAAATTGAAAGCTATGAGGGCGGCCATTTTGCGACACAGGCAGGAGGAAGATGTCCCAGCTCTCGGAAAGCGGTGAGCAGGCTTCACAGGGCCGCCCGCACCCCTCGACAGTCTCTGGCTTTGGCTACGTGACACTGCAGATGGAAACCATATCCCCAGCAGTGCTAAGCTGAGACAGTGCTTACAGCTATCTATACAATGAATCCTGTCTCTGTGTTGCTGATACAGATACAGGCCCGACTGCTCACTTAAATACCCCTGACCCAGCGTACCTCGGCTCTTGGTGATTTGTGCTGAATCTTTTCAATTCATCTGGTGCCTGCAGTGTCCGTGGCAGGTTAATGTATAGGTGATCCTAGGCTATAGCCTCAGGCTACAACAAACACCCCCCCCAAATTCCCCAATGCCACAGGAAAAATGAAACGGTTGAAGCATATACAAGATCAGATCAAAACCTACAGTGCTGGGTTTACAGGCAAGCTGGATCTATGAACACGCTGGGTCTATGGTCCACAGACAAGCCAGATCTACGGAAAAGCTGGGTCTACAGACAAGTCAGATCTACAGAAAAGCCGGATCTACAGACAAGTCAGATCAACGGAAAAGCCAGATCTGCAGACAAGTCAGATCTACGAAAAAGCCGGATCTACAGACAAGTCAGATCTACGAAAAAGCCGGATCTACAGACAAGTCAGATCTACGAAAAAGCCGGAAGAGCGACCCAGAAGAAACAGTAGAATCAAACACCAACCTATGTCACCATGCAGGATGAAGAGGGCACTACGTGCTCGGGGAAATCACAAGGGACACGGAGCTGGGAGTGAGGGATGACTGAAGAAACAACAGTGAAGAACCACAACAATGAAATAACGATCAAATAGTAAGAGTGAGGAGCAATAATGCGGAAGTGAAGCAAGTAGAGGTCGAGCGAGAATACGGCGAGGTGCCACACCAAGGGAAGGGGGGTGAGGGGAGGACAGGTAGGCAGACAGGTGGCTAGATGCTCCAAAGTACAGGCAGTGAATAATTGGTATGAATTTCAATTTACATTTCTGAACGTTTTGCTTCCACTGATCCGAGATCCGCCTTTTTCAGAAGGCCCTTGCAAATATCACCAAACTTATCAGCAATTCTCCAGACCTAAGGCACCCCTGTGTGGGTCTCACAGCCTGGGGCCCAACCAAGGAGGGGGGGCACTACTCATGTAACCATCATGTAACCATCATGTAACCAGGCTCGGTAAACAGAGCAGAAGTGCTGTCTTGTGGGTCTTGTTGAACACATGGGCTGACTGACAGATCACAGCAGCCTGGTGTAAAACGATAGACCTCATCGGAAAACCTACAGCGGATCTGGGCCAAAACACACACATCACCAAAATACACATCAGAGCCTTGGCCCCCACAACATCGCCATGGTTTTCCAGAGTCACTACGCCAATAATAAGTAAAAGAATAAATCAGAGGTTGAAATTTAGACCTTCGGGAACAAAATTCTGTTTTCACCTACCGGATGATTAGCTCAGTTAGTCTACTTATGTTAGCGGGTAAAATGTAGGGTAGGTGAGAGACTCAGAATGGAGGGGCCATTCTCTGTGTCCTGCTGAGCAGCGGGCTGCCAGCGTCAGACGCAATATCCAGACTCTGCTCCCCCGTGCCGGATTCCCTTATTATGATTCTTTGGGGTCCAATCAGGCTCTTGGCCACACAAATCCGGTCGTCACCTTTCCTCTGCTGAAAACCACAAACCCAGCCGACCAGAGCACAGACCCCCCAACCCCCCCTGCACCTACCTGGTGGCGCTCAGTAATGTCCGGGTGGTGGTTCAAGCTTCTATTGATTCCCAGTCCAGGTGGACACGCCCATGACGGGGAAGCTAGTCGTTGATTAAATAACAACACAAAAGATGCTAAAGCAGTAGAGGAAATGACCGTGCAAAGTTTTTAAAAGTGCGAGAGCATTCCTCTGCCTCTGGTCCTGAGGCTTTCTGGCCGTTCAGAAGAATTGCATGGGCTCCACCCCTGCCTGCCGGCACCGCGCAGCCGCGCAGCCACGCCGCAGCAGTGCCGGGGCTTCCTGTCGTTGGGGGTGCCGAGAAGTCCCCACAGGTGGCACCTGCACCCTTGGGTCCTGGGGAGTGTCAAGTCCAGCCTCAGGGTCTCAGACCCGCGTCGGCCGGGCCTCTTGCGGGCCCAGGTTTTCTTGGCGCCCGTTAGATGGAGCGCAGTCGCACTTTCGGGGTGCGGTGGCAGCGTAAACGGCGGCAGGCCTCCGATCCGGGGCTCCTAACGCGGGCGGCGAAAGGTTGCAGATGTTTCCGTGGTGGGGAACAGGTGTTCATCATGATAAGATCATGATAAGCTAGTGCAGAAAAGAAGGCCATGAACATGGAACACAAAACGCGCAGGGCAGGGGGGAGCCAGGGGCTGGGGGGCCAGGGGGACGGGCTGCTGGTGTCAAACGTCTCCATCTCGCTCTATAACTTCAGTTTCACCGCGTCACCACCCATCCCTTCGGACAAATGCGGGTCCGTTCTGTCTCCACCCAAAATTTGCCAACGGCAGTAAAGTGGTAGCCGTTGCTCAGGTGGAGGGATGGGGTCTCACACAGTGCCAGCTGGGCACGGCCTTGGCCAGGCAAGTCGCTGGACTGGCTGTGCAGCCTGCAGAGGCCCTGAGATGGCGGCTGGCAGGCTCACTTTTGTTCGAGCAGGCGGTCGCCCTATTGTAGCTGCAAATACCGCAGGTTTTTGTTGTGGTGGCAGAGAGGAGCCTGAGAGTGCGATGAGCAGGAAGTTGGGCCTAGTTCACACACAGGAAGTGAGTCACGGCGCGCACACAGGAAGTCAGTGACTGCACACGCAGCACAAGAGAAAGCAGAGAGGGCCCCGGGCAGCAGGGCACAGGACCGCGATGCAGCAGAGTCCTGCCACTCCCCTCTATGGTGATATTCCGGTGCTCTGAGTGCATGTTTCTCGCATCACCTGAAGGAGGTAGATGGAAAGCAGGCTGAAACGAAAGACACCCCCCTCCCCCAAGCAAATTCTGCTACGCTCCACTTTTCTGCGCGGGTGGAAAACCAGCGTCATCACTGGCGTCTGGAGTGGCGAGGGGTGATTTACCAGCGGGGCGGGGAGAGCGACCTGGAAAACCCTTGCTGACGTCACGTGAAGCTGCAATGATGACAATTTCATGCTCATTCACGCTGCTCACGCTCAGACTGACTTTAGGGGGCTCTGCTTCTCCTGGGACGTGGGGTCTTCAGCCACTGCTCAGGGAGGTCATCGTTTATATCTGCCAGGTGTTCCTCTGGAAACTGCCCCACCACCATCAGTGGGGTGCATAGGAGCATGGCCGGTTCAAAGGTTAAAAGTCAAAATGTCACAAAGTAAGCATCCAGCAGCAGCATGTCAGTCGGGTGAATGGTGTGTGTGTGTGTGTGTGTGTGTGTGTGTGTGTGTGGTCTGCTGACTGTCCACTATGAAAACAACGAGCACTGACACATGACACAGGCGACATGTGGGGGTCACAGAAATTTCAGAACCACATATCAACAACAGAAAGAATCTCAGCAGGTGAGAATAAGCCAGAAGCTGAAAGCTGCCTTACATTTGTAATGTGATGTTAGTGATTTTATACTAAATGGGCCTTTCGGAGCAAAAATCAGTGTTATTCAGCCTCAGGAAGGCTGATGTGTGGGATCAGGTTGCTGCAGTGACCGGCCCAGGGCAACAGGTTCGCATTCAGCTTCCCGAGACAGAAGAAATCACCAAAGAAACAGCAAGACAGTGACCCCAAAGCCACCAGGCTGTGCCCTGGGGATAATCCCATTTTAGGCCGACATTTAACATACTGCTTCCTCCAGTGTGAAGTTTCATTGTCTGTGAAGCTGGCCTGGAAATGCAAATGCGGCCCGCGATGCTGACCACGTAAAAAAAAATAAAAATAAATTAAAAATAAATAAATGGTTTTACAATTCATTTTAAAAATGTATTAAACAAATAAATGTATTAAACAAACTCTGAACAATATTTTTGTCACATGATCATGTTTTCATATATGCGCAGAACTGATGCAACTATATGAACTTATGCAATTATACACAGTTAACGCACACAATTACAAGCGCGCGCGCTCTGACAGATTTAAAACAGTCATCAACTAATGATCAAAATGGACAAATTGAGAGTTTCAAAATGAAGCTAGGACTGTACACTGCACAACTTAAACATATAGTGATCTACCTCACTTTCCACTTCTGAATGACGCGTGTGATGGTGTACTGGACATGCAACAGAGAGAACGATTCGTTAAAACTGTCAGTCAAATGCAAGAAAAATTCATCTCTCGTTT
>JAODKN010000011.1:210551-226332 GCA_026774425.1 Petrocephalus zakoni | reverse complement strand
AGACTTTTCATTTCTTTGTCAATGGACAAACTTACAAAATCAGCGAGGGGTCAAATACTTATTTCCTCCACTGTAAATGTACATAACTGTTCGTTCATTGTAATCGTTATAACTGCCCTTTTATGAGACGCAAGCGTACAATAATTTTACTGAAAGTTCTGACATGCGTCAATAAACAGCATAAACGCTGGTTCGAACGTTAGGTGTGGATTTTTTTATGTTCTTTCTGTTCAAATGCAATATCTGCGACACTTCACGCCGAATCAAGCAATTGAAAGTGGATAAAGCTGACTGGCGAAGCTTTAAATGGCCAGCAGACGGAAGCGGTCCTTTGCGGGAGGAGCGCTCGCTTAAACATCCTTATAAATGAAAGCGAAAGCGCAGGGCGGCGCCTTTCCGAGCGGCACAGCCGGCGCTGGCTCGCTCGCAGCCCCCCGACATCCACATGGAGTTCGCCGAGCACATCAAGACGGCCAACGTGGAGAAGGTGGTGGTGACGCGGCAGCTGGGAGCGCCGCTGCGGGGGACGCTGTGTGTCACCGGCCACCACCTGCTGCTCTCCGCCAGGGACCACGACAGCGCCGCGCAGCTGCTGCTGCTGCTCCGGAACATCGACGCCGTCGAGAAAAGGCGAGTAGGATCGCTTCTTATCCGGCACCGGCACTTCACCAACCCGCTTTTCTCATGCAAAGTTGCGGTAGCCCCATAATAAGATAAAATGTAGCGTGATGCTGGCTGCCTCTTATCGGTATTGCCTAATAAAGCGGAGTCGCTGCTGATCACAGATCCTATAAGCAGAGTCTGATCACCTTTGGTGGTTTATTATAGTAGGTAGAGCTTTGACATAAGGGGATCGTCATGACACACATTATCTTGCCTAGATCTGCGTATGTGTCTCCTGCACTGCCGATTGAGACAGAGTAAGGGCGGCCGCAAAAGGCAGGGAGCCGCCTTTGCACGGCCAGGGTGCCCTGCTCAGATCCCACCTCATGGTCCTGCTGTTTCTCCTCTTAGCAGTGTGGAGAACCTGATGGAGTTCTCGGGCCTACGCGTAAGCGCATGGAGCCAGAGAGACAGGTTTGATGTGCCCCTCTGGGGTCTGCTTGCCGTGTGCCACGCAGGGACAGTTTGCTTTGCTTTGTTTTTGTCTGCGTGCCTGAAAGTCTCCAAAAGACAGTGGGATACTCCCCCCCCCCGCTCTACCTCTCCACCAGTGCCAGTCGAAGCTCATATGCCCACAGACCACAGACTTGACCTCCGACACCCCCTCAGCCAATACGCCCCCTCAGAAGATGGCAGCCACCTATATTTGCCAGCCACCTCTGCTCTCCGCTAAGGAAAAGCTTCTGCCAAGTATTATTGACCATGCAGCATTAAGCGGCAGATCTGGCCACCAGAAAGCTGCAGTCTTTTGTCCAGAACCAGGAAGAAGGTAGCTGGTGGTTGGCAAACACACGGGCAGGACTGACTGACTGACTGACGGTTAAAGGCTGTGCAAGCAGAAGTGTCCGCGGCAGCAAGCAGCAGACTGGGGCGCCCGCATTGGGCATGCTTGGGGCACTCTCATGCTTGCTCTTACCATGCCCTGTAATACATGTGGCCCAGTACACTGTGGGTAACACTGGACTGATCGTTGTGTCTGCTTTGTGTAAAGGGCCACAGAGTCCTCTGGAACTATCACTGTTAAGTGCAAGGACCTACGGATTCTGCAGCTGGACATCCCAGGCATGGAGGAGTGCCTCAATGTCGCCAGCTCCATCGAGGTTTGCCCCCCCCAGCGTGGAAATAACTTATTACAGTAGTACCACCCAAGCCTTGATTAATAACTTCAAAACTGTACATAAAAGTTTACCTGTTTCACTATACAGCTTGCATTTGTGTTTGTGAGCTACTCCTCCAGACCAGGAGGGGGCAGATGTATCACTGCGGAACACAGCCCGAAAGCGCATGAAAGCATACTCAGAAAAGTGAAGTCGGAACTAGGCCCTGTCTCTAAGGGATGCCCTGTCTCTGCAGGCCCTCTCCTCCCTGGACACTGTGACGGATCTGTACCCATTCTACTACAGACCCTCCCATCTCAGTCTGAAGGACCCTTGGGGGCTGTCTTCGCCAACACAAGACTTTGCAGAGATCAGTGCACAGGTGCGCCCCCCGGATACATTTTTCAATTCCTTTTTGTAATCGAGATGAACAAATGAAGAGGTAGATACGGTGCCTTGAAAAAGTATTCATATTTTGTCACCTTACAACCACAAACTTAAATGTTTATCATTGAGATTTTATGTGATGGACCAACATAAAGAAGCACATAATTGTGAAGTGGAATGAAAATGATACATGGTTTTCAAATTAAGTAAACAAAAATCTGAGAAGTGTGCACTGCATTTGTATTTAGCCCCCCTGTGTCAGTACTTTGTAGAGCCACCTTTCGCTGCAATTATAGCTGCGAGTCTTTCGGGGTATGTCTCTACCAGCGTTGCACATCTAGAGACTGAAGTTTTTGCCCATTCTTCGTTGCAAAATAGCTCAAGCTCAGCCAGATTGGATGGAGAGCAATTTTCAAGTCTTGCCACAGATGCTCAATGGGATTCAGGTCTGGACTTTGACTGGGCCATTCTAACACATGAATATTCTTTGATCCAAACCATTCCATTGTGGCTCTTGCTGTATGCTTATGGTCATTGTCTTGCTGGAAGGTGTATCTCCTTCCCAGTCTCAAGTCCTTTGCAGCCTGTATTTAGCTGCATCCATCTTCCCATCAACTCTGACCAGCTTCCCTGTCCCTGCAGAAGAAAAGCATCCCCACAGCATGATGCTGCCACCACCATGTCTCACAGTTAGGATGGTGTGTTCAGGGTGATGGGCAGTGTTACGTTTCTGCCACCACCGTGTCTCACAGTTAGGATGGTGTGTTCAGGGTGATGGGCAGTGTTACGTTTCTGCCACCACCGTGTCTCACAGTTAGGATGGTGTGTTCAGGGTGATGGGCAGTGTTACGTTTCCGCCACACATAGCGCTTCGCATTTAGGCCAAAAACTTCAGCTGGTCATCTGACCAGAGTACCTTCTTCCACACGTTTGCCGTGTCCCCTATATGGCTTGTGGCAAACAGCAAACGGGACTTCTTATGTCTCTCTATCAGCAATGGCTTTCTTCTTGCCATGCTCCCATATAGGCCAGATTTGTGGAGTACATGACTTATTATTGTGGACAGATTCTGCCACCTGAGCTGTGGATCTCTGCAGCTCCTCCAGAGTAACCACGGGCCTCTTGGCAGCTTCTCTGACCAGTGCTCTCCTTGCTCTGTCTGTCAGTTTAGGTGGATGGCCATGTCTTGGTAGGTTTGCAGTTGTAGCATATTTTTTTCCATTTTTGGATGACGGATTGAACAATGCTCCTTGAGATGTTCAAAGCTTGGGATATTTTTTATAACCTAACCCTGCTTTAAACTTCGTCACAACTTTCTCTGACCTGTCTGGTGAGTTCCTTGGTTTTCATGATATTGTTGGTTCACTACTGTTCTCCAACAAACCACTGAGGCCTTCACAGAACAGGTGTACTTATAATGAGACTAAATTACACACAGGTGGACACTATTATCTAATTAGGTGACTTCTGAAGGCAATTGATTGGAACAGATTTTTATTTGCTTAAAAATTTGAAAACCATGTACTATTTTCATTCCACTTCACAATTTTGTGCTTCTTTGTGTTGGTCTATCACATAAAATCTCTATGAACAACATTTAAGTTTGGGGGGGGGGGGGGGTGCAGAAGTTGTTCGAGGGGTATGAATACTTTTTCAAGGCACAGTACATTTCCAGCACAGCCCCCCAACAGAATGAGACAGGAAGCCTCAGAGAAGGAGGAAGTGCTGGGGGCCGGTGACTCACTTCCTATGTCAGACTGTGAGGGGGGGGCAGTGCTACAGGCAGGAGGCACCCTCTGCCAGGCTTCACTGAGCTGCAATCG
This sequence comes from Petrocephalus zakoni, assembly GCA_026774425.1. Lineage (NCBI taxonomy): Eukaryota > Metazoa > Chordata > Actinopteri > Osteoglossiformes > Mormyridae > Petrocephalus > Petrocephalus zakoni. Next base: position 222,362 of record JAODKN010000011.1, on the reverse strand, counting down.
GCTGTGAAGGCAGAGCAGCTGCAGACATGTAGTGTCTGCAGTTGCTCCAGTTTGAAGAACAACGCTGTGTAATAAAGTGATTTTTTTTGTTAACTAGTTCGTATTATCAGTTGCTTGTTTGCTTACCCATGAAGAGAGCAGGGGGGTCTGATGGCGGCTGTGCTCATCCCCCGGCAGACTGGACGGTGGCGGCTGTCAGAGGTGAACAGGGATTATTCAGTCTGCCTCTCCTACCCCCCCGGTGTCATTGTGCCACAGACTGTCGATGACGACACCTTGGTGAAGGCCAGCAAGTTCCGGCAGGGGGGCAGATTTCCCATCCTCTGCTACCACCACAGGCCGAACAACATGGTGAGACAGACACCCACACAGCCTAAATCAAACGGTCGTGTTGGTGTGGGCAAAAACACACCCGTAGGCACAGCCAAGGGCACCGAGCACACAATCCCGTGGCGGGGCTTTGGGACATGATGACATGTCGTCTCCTAGGTAATCATGCGAAGCAGTCAGCCCCTGCAGGGGGCCAATAGGAAGCGTTGCAGAGAGGATGAGTCCCTCCTCCAGGCTGTGATTGATGGCTTACCCCAAGGATACATCATTGACACTCGTTCGGCACAGCTGGCCCAGCAGGCTCGAATGATCGGTGGAGGGTTCGAATCCAAGGCCAATTATTGCCGTTGGAAGAGGCTCCACCGCAACCTGGAGAGGTATGGCTTATCCAGAGGCTCGGCCCAGTCCAGGGGCTCTACCGTCGCCCAAAGATATAAGGTTGCCTCAGAGAGGCGTTTCTGATACTGTCTCAAATTTGCTCTCTCCAGAGGGAGGCAGCTCCAGGAGGCCTTCATCAAACTGGTGGAAGCCTGCAGAGATCAGTGCCATGGTGTGGATCGCTGGCTCAGTCGCCTGGAGAGCTCCCACTGGCTGTCCCACGTGCAGAGCACCCTGTCCACTGCAGGGCTGCTGGCTGAGTGTGTAGAGAGGTGAGACTAGGGTGACCACATCTGGATTTCAACAGGACAGTCTGGTTTTCCAGCCCTCTGTCCAGACTGCTGTTGGGTATCCTCCTTTTAGCCTCCAGCTAAAAGCTAATTAAGGCAGGGTATAACTTCAGTACAGTGTAAAAGCACATTACAGCAGGTAAGCGAGGCTCATGTTTTGAGTGATATCTTAGCCCAATTATGGGCAGTGCCATGTCACCATGAGCCTAACACGCTGCTGAGCTGTGTTCTTGGCTTTGTCACTTCCCGTGCCCCAGGGAGGGCTGCCCGGTGCTGGTGCACGGCTCAGAGGGCACCGACACCACCCTGCTTCTCACCACCCTGGCCCAGCTCATCCTCGACCCTCGGTGCCGCACCCTGCCTGGCTTCCTGGCCCTGCTAGAGAGGGAGTGGGTGCTGGTGAGTCCCACAGTCCGTACCTGTGCGTCCGCGTCGTGTGCGGTCCGTTTACGGACCGCTCCTCTCCCCAGGCGGGGCACCCCTTCCAGCAGCGCTGCGCCCATTCGGCTTACTCGCACGCCCGGCCTCGCCAGGAAGCCCCCGTCTTCCTGCTGCTGCTCGACTGCGTGTGGCAGCTTCAACGCCAGTTCCCGCTGGCCATGGCCTTCGGCGAGCCACTCCTGCTGCACCTGGCCCAGGAAGCCTACGCCTCCAACTTTGGCACCTTCCTGTGCAACAGTGACGCTGAAAGGTACCCATGGCCACCGAGGCCCAGCCCATCGGATGTCCTAGCCGCAGATTGTAGTGGCTTGGATTGCTTAGGTCCCCTGGACCAAAGGTCCCAGTTTAACGTATCAGGTGTACACGGAAGTGGGGTACAGCTCCCTTGTTCCAACCCTAGGTGGCAGCAGAGTGCACAGAGCCTACAGACTTGCAGGTTTCTCCTCTTCCCTCTCCCCACACGCAGATGCTGTCTGGCGGTAAAGGAGAAGACACACTGCCTGTTCCAGTTCCTGCTGAGGCCTGAGGAAAGGGAGCGCTTCGCTAACCCCCTGTACCAGCCTACAGAGCTGGCCATTTGGCCCTCTGTGTACCCACAGTGCATAGAGCTATGGCGCGGTAGGCACCAGTGCCCGGTTGACGAGCTCAAGGGCCGGTAGGCTACACTTTCTATAGGCCCCTCTTCTGCGCCCCCACTCTATAATAATTAAACTGTAAAACTAACTCACTATAAAATTACTTCTACAAAGTCAAAGAGAACGTGATGCTGTATCAATAGCAATCAGAAGAACCACAAACCGGCAAGCTTACACGCTCACATCAGCCATATGCAGCAACCAGAACACCGAGACCTCTCTGAATAACCGATCGCGATAGCACTAACCTTAAAAAATCACAATCTGATCCAGTGCCTGTCAACCCTACCCACAACGTGCACTCCACACTTACCATAGAGCTTAGATAACTACAGAGAGGGGCTGTTTGTCCGTAGCTAATAAGCAGCATATGTGTTTAATCTCATTGTGAATTACTTGTATGTTGTACATACAACCTCTAGCTTTGCAGTTATGGTAATGGTACCTTTGCATGAAACATGTCTTGCACGCCCCAAACATTAAGCTCTGGCAGGTTGCCTGCCAGGGGAACCGTGCTCTACAAGGTGCAGGTATGCTGTCTTGTGCACCTCACTTAGATGTATGAGAAGGTGCCCTTAGACAGTCGAAGCCTGCGTCTGACCTGCGTGCTCTCTACATGCTTTTCCAGGGCTGTTTTTCAGATGGACTTACAGCACCAAGTACCTGGAGGAGGCTAGAGAGGAGATGCAGAGCTTGCTGGCCTGGAGCATGAGCCGAGGCTGCGGACAGAGTTCGACAGGGTTGGGGGCAGGAAGCTGCTTGGCTCCGGGCCCTGCAGCACACTGACGAGACACCGGGCCTGAGAGCGGCGGCGACTCCACAGCGACCTGCAGCTGCTCAACACACGGCAGCTCGAACTGCTCAAGGAGGACAGTGCGAGACGCGCTGTGTCTGTCACCGTGGCAGAAAAACCTGGACTGAGCGTAAAGCGACATCCATAGGGAGACGCAGAAAGCAGGCCGGCCGTCCTAGGTGTGGATATGAGCTTCAATGTCCATGTGCGTTTATTACCGGGATTCGTTAGAAACTGTCAAGAGTCTGCTGAACTGAAGTAACATTGTAAATGTGCCACAGTCATCCTGGAACAGCTGGTTAGATACACACAATGCCAGCAATACCATAAAGTGACAGAGAAAAAAAAATCCTGCTTTACTTTAGAAGAATGAGAATTTTAATAAAAACTTTAAAAATAAGATTAGCTGTTCGTGACTGGATATTCAAAGCCAATACCAACATACCCAGCTTCTCACGCCTTTGTAAGCAGCCACACCCAGCTCCCCAAACCCTCTGTAAAAAGCCATGCCAAGCTCATTACGGCAGCAGCAACAGGTAGATGTACAGTGATGTTTGAGGCTGTCTCTGTACCACTGTATTCTGTACCTGGCATTGAGGTTATGATGGCTGGGTTAAGCAGAACATGCAGCCCCGTTCTCACACTACAAACCCCCTTGGAAGCCACGACACACCAAGTGAGCACAGCAGGCAACACAGGGCAGAAACACAAGCAAAATGACACGAGAACAGCTGTGGCCTGCTGCAAAAATGCGACTGCCGAATCCCCCTAACCTGAAACTCAAGCTCTACTGTGTGCACAGAGTAACAGCAGCTTAATGAGTGATTTTACCCCAATTTGTCTTCCTGCATAGGTAAAGGGGAGGCTCTGAGGCTAGGGATTTGTGCCAGTAACTGGAAGGGTGCTGGTTCGAATCCCATGAATGCCCAGAGTGATTCCACTCCTTTGGGCCCTTGCACAAGGCCTTTAGCCTTAATTGCTTCGTCCTGGGTATGATGTTAACCTACATCCGGCCCTGCAAGCAGGCCTTCTAAATTCAGGGAAAATTTGGGGGTTGGTGGCAGGATTGGCACTCCAGCCACTGGGAAAACTTCACACAGTTTCAACTCCATCTGAAGTGTAGTGCTGAGGCACCCCCACTGCATGGCTGCACCCAGGTTCTCATCCGAGGTGCTTTGCAGTAACACACTGCATCAGCACACGCCCCCTTACCAGAGCAACAAAGGCTTAAACGAGATTCCAGCCGACAGTACACTATGCTCAGATCCCCTTTATTGTGAGTACTGCAAAAATCACAGATCAGAATTTGGGGGAGGATCAGCCATATCAACAGAACCAATGAAAATGTTGTAAAAGAGTCCAGAGCCTCAGCAGACAGGTGCTGCAGCCAATGAGAATGCATGTCCAGGTATGTGAGGGGCGGAGCTGCAGGGTATCGCTGAGGGTGGCGGGGGGGCAGCCAGTGCTCCTTGTCCTTCACCCCTCAAATTCAAACTCAAAGTAGTGGGGGTCAAAGTAATGTATCCTGACGTAGCCATCCTCTCCTCCGCTGCTGTAGCTGCAGGAGAGACAGGGCTGTATCACGCAACTGCCACACACACAGACGTGCACACCAGGGGTGGTCACACACACACGCGTCACACAGCCACATACACACACACTTCTCGGCCGGCAAAGGGGCGGAGCAAACCTCTTTCCGTCCGGGTGGAACGCGACGCAGTTGATGGGCCCAAAATGACCTTTCACCCTTCCAAACTCTTCTTCATACGCAGCATGAAAGAACCTGGTTAAGGAGAAACCACCCAATCACAAGCACGGTTCTGACACCCTGAACTGGAAATCTGTAACCCCCACCCACCCCACAGTACACTTACCTGGCCTCGAATTTGCCAATTCTTGTGGAGGTGGTGGTGACCTCCATGGCCTCCTGTCCACCTCCCATGACCACCTGAACAGGGATAGGACGACACGCTCACCACTGGCCACTGGAGTAACGTTTGTGCAGTGTGTGTGATGGGACACCAGCCTATGAGGCATGTGGCTGGCTAGGGAAAGTCTGGCCTTACGTGGTCCATGATAGGTGAGATGGCAGCAGAATTGACCGGTCTCTCCGTCTTGAAACTCTTGATGTGCTCCAACGAGGTTGAATCAAACAGCTGCAGAAAATGAAAGCCAATCAGCTCAAAATAATATTCTGGGAAAACAAGCGTCTATCTCTGTGAGCAAAAAATGCTCCTTCGCAGTCTTCTTGTGTGATTTGTAGCCAAGATCTGCACGTAAACATCAGCTTCAGAGCCAGACAATCACTGATCCTGCAGATCCCCTGTGGAGTCCTTCTGAAGGCCAGCACTGCAGTACGCACCTTGGCAGTGTTGTCCTTGGAGGCAGTGATAACCATGGTGAGATCCACAGAGGACTGGATGTCATTGATCTGCTTGGTGTGCTCTTTGATTTTCTTCAATACCTCTCCAGACTGTGTGAAAAGAGCATGCGAGAGACAGCGCTCAGCTCACTGTGAGGCCTATCTGGACTTGGACAATGTCTGTGGGAGTTGTATCATGTTAAGGCAAAAATCGCACAAACAGTCAGACTTTGTGAACATCACTCATCACAGATGGACGGAATCACTACCTTAGCGCTGAACTGATTGATCTCTCCATTCTCATGGCCAGCGATTACAAACTCCCCCAGCGGCCCCCACACGGCGCTGGTGATCTTCGACTCACTGCACGGTACTGATATGTAGGGCTGGTTCTCCTCTGGGGAGGGACACAAACATTACGAGACATGATGATCCATTTCCAGAAGGAGATGTCCCCAATCCTGGATCTACAATCAGCACTGATGCTGAAGATTAACTCAGACATTCCTACTTTAACATCAGTGTACTTGGCCCAAGGCTGCAGCTTTGGGGTTCCAGCTACAGCTGACTGGCAGCATGGGGGGGGGGTACATGATGGGAGGAGGCTATGAGACAGTATCACATGCTACATCACTCCCTGAAGAGAGTCAGTCTTTCGGTTTGTAGTGAAGTCAGCCATGGTACATTAAAGTTACTTCCAGACTACCATCATAGCACAGGCCAGGGTTCACCAGTGGGGGGTGGGGGGGGGGGGGGTCAGGGAGATGCCTACCGATCTGCTGGGGGTCCCGAAGGTCAAAGTAGTTCAGGTAGCACTGGTAACCCATCTGCTTGTCTGTGGAGAACATGATGATGTTCCCGCTGAAGTCAAAGCCACACGTCCTCACAGCAGAGCTGGTCTTGAGCAGGGCCAGCTGTCGGCCTGTGGGCAGAGACACGGGTCAGCCGGAACGTGCCATCAAGGCAGTGGCCACCCACATCCCCTCATGGGCGCTGCTCACCTGTCTGGCAGTCCCAAAGCCGGCACGAGTTGTCGGCAGACCCTGTAAGAACATGCTTGGTATCCCCTGAAGCAACCATTAAGGAAACCAACTTTGAATGTCGGGAGACATTAGCAGAGAGGGAATTATTCTATGCTTAAGGCAATCAGCATAAAACTTTTATATGGCAAACCACCAGGAAAAGAAACAAATTAACTGCACCATCCAACAAGGACAGATAAGACATTGTTGAGAGCACTCCAGACATGTTTCCAGGGTAACCGGCCAGCGCGCGAAAGCAGGCAGCAGCAGGATACAGTCCACATCGACGCACCAGACGGCGCCCGTGTGGCCGTTGTAGGTGCCCAGCCTCTCGCCGTTCACCGAGTACCACACATTCGCCACCTGCGTGCGTGACAGTAATATCACAATCACTTTTTTTAATAAAGAAAAAAAAATACAATTTACCAGACAGAGTCCGACGCCCCTACCGTGTCCTTAGCCACAGAGAAAAGCAAGTCGCCCTCCCGGTTGTACTTGATCTGGGTGATGGACCGTTCATGGCCCTGCAGGAGGATGGGTCTCTGGGTATGGGGGACAGGGTTAGGGGGGGACACGTTAGCGCAAAACCCCGGCAAACATTCGGGCACGGTTCCCATGTCAAAAGCGTACAATAAACAAATGTACGTTATACATTACAGTAGGACGCCGGCTAAAAGTTACCGGATAAACAGCTCGATAATAAATACAATCCAAATGAAAAAGACTTAGACCTAAAGCTAAACGGATGTGATAAACTGGGCAGCTTTAATCCTGCTGTACGACTAAGAATGGGCGGCTAAATATACATCAGCACTCCGGCCGAGGCACCGCGACGCGGAAAAGCAGGCTCCCCTCCGCCGGCTCGGGGCGCACTTAACGGCGTGCTCGGTTACTAAAGCGCAACGCTCCATCACAGCGCAACCCACAAAGAACAGTGAATAAACTGAAACTTAAATTATTGTGTTCGACACTCACCATAATAGCAACACACTATAACACAATACAATTCTCCTCGGCTTTTAGGATTATTTGTCCGTAAAACACAAACGAGCAGGCCCGGCTACGGCATGCAGAGAAGTACGGGCGTAGAAAGAACAACCGCTTCCGGGTCAAAGCATTAAGAAGCGCCAGCCATCGTTGATGGGAAGTAGTACTTCCGGAGCAAAGTGCTTGTTTTGGTCATATGACATGCAACGTCTGTTATGGTGTCTTTGAGTAAGTATTGTAAAGTCTGTGTTTGATTAACATACGGAATGTTGGAGATGGACATCTTTCAGTTTTGAGCCATATGAAACGAAATGCCTATTTGAGTGCTTTCTGATTATGAAACAGACTAATTATTATTTTTAGCAGACGTTTTATCCAAGGCGATACATATTTTGAGGAAGCAGATCAGAAGCACTTGGGGGGTTACGGACTATTTTCAAGCGCCAGACAGTTATTTAAACCGGCTTCACTCTGATCCTGGGCACGGCGTTTTAACCCGCTAAGCCAAACATCGGGAAGCCATTTGAACGAAAAAAGTATAATTACATTACTTTTCTTTATTTCTGGTTGAAACTGAACATCTGCGAAAAAGTACAAAAAAACACTAAAGAATGATTGTCCCATGTGAATGACAACAAGACCCAAGGCAAAGGGTTTCCATGGGTTAAGGCATAGAGCTTCTTCATTTGAAATGAAAATTGTCCTCTCCCCTCCCTCACAGCAGAGGTCCTGTGCCTGCTGCTGGTGGCTCTGCTTTGGGGGGGTACCAACCCTTTCCTGAAGAAAGGAGCAGAGGGGATAGAGGATGTCAGAGGGGGCACCATGGTCCTTCAGCTCATAGCTGAGGTTAAGTTCCTCTTCATCAACATTAGGGTAAGTAAACAACACAGTGCATGTGATTAAAGCAGAATTGAATTATTAGTGCTATAATTTAGAGATTGTTTATATATATATATATATTACGGTGACATGATGCTTGTATCTGCTACGTCATTTGTGCAGTCAGCTTGCTGAATGCTGTAGCACACATTTACACCCTTAAGAATGAGAACAGAGGGCTAAGCTGGCCCTTATCTAATGATTTTGGAGGTCTGTAGAGGGCTGAGCTGGCCCTTATCTAACGATTTTGGAGGTCTGCAGAGGGCTGAGCTGGCCCTTATCTAAATATTATGGAGTTCCGCAGAGGGCTGAGCTGGCCCTCATCTGATTTTCACTTTGCAGTACCTCGTGCCCTTCCTGCTGAACCAGAGTGGCTCTCTTGTGTACTACCTCACGCTTGCCACCACAGGTAAGCTGGCCTTAGCTTGCCCTTTCAGTTTTCTCTGTTATGTCCTGATGGTGTACCGAACCAAGATGAGTGATAAGATGATGCTCTGGTGCTCTGTGACCTAACCCAGACCTGTCCTTGGCTGTGCCTGTGACAAATTCCCTCGCCTTCCTCTTCACCCTGCTAGCAGGCAAGCTCCTGGGAGAAGAGGTTGGTGGTAAAGGCAAGATTCGTCTCAGCCTCTGAGTGTTGCTGGATAGCAGTGTTGCCATGTACCCCTCAGAGAAATGGCCTTGTAACTGAGAGTGGCTTCCTTATGCCCTTAGGAGCACTGCTGGGGATGTTCCTGACCATGCTGGGGGTCACGCTGTGTGTCACCAGCTCCATCACGGAGAGTGATGCTGCAGGATAGAGCTGAACTTGAACACAGAAGCCTACGTATGAGGGTCCTGCTACATCCCTGACTAGAATGAAGCCTTTCTAATTACCATGGAGCTCCGCCCGGGTCAGGAAACTCTAATAATGCTAAAGTTCAATGAATTTAGCCAGAAAATTAGACTCTCTCACACCCAGGGTAATAAAGCTTGTTAGTTCAAACACATACATCTTGTATGAATTTCCAGTGTAGCTGTAAGTAGGGAAGGACATTCACATGGACCTACTCGGTGTGCAGAGAATGAGCCCTTCACAGGTCAGCTCTTAGCATTTGGTTCATTTAGCTGTTGTGGGGTGCAGTGAATATTACAAGCTCTTAAATGGATCCCTCTGTGTTGATCTCAGATGGAACTCTGATTCCTTGTTTACAGTAGATCCTTCTAAATGTGTGGAATTATCCAGTTTCCTGTTTATTTATTCCAGATAAAATAAGAAAACATGACTACAAGAGTTAATGTAAATCCCATTTTTTATATGAGAATTTTTAGTTGTACATCACATCTCTCGTATGTAATCTTAATTAAACAGTTAATAAATGTACTTTCAGGCTCAACTAAGCTCACTGACTTCTGTTGTTGTGTAAGTTTACATTGTCCTGATTATGAGGCATAAAATTTATAAAGACAGGCAGGAAACTTCTACTCTTGTTGGCCTGGGGCTGCAGTTCTGTCCTGTACTGCCTGAACAGAATAGTCAGGCACTGTGATGCAAGCAGTCTGCGTAGCTCACACAGCAAGTGTACCGTCACATAGTTAGTCTCTCAGTTATACTAGGCTTCTTGGTGGGTCAGAGAATTCCCAGATGTCCTAGATGTTGGCCTGGATCCATTGAAATTTGTGTCCTGAAATGGATTAACAATCAAAAAGGTCCTTTAAATTAAAATGAAACCAGAATCAGAGCAATACTGATTGGCCCACTGGTCCTTCACTCACTTCCTCTTGCGGGGTGAACTGCAGGCCAGGGCTGCTGGCTCTTCCAATATGATCATCTGGTAGATCTGACCTCGAGGACCCAGCTCTCCAGTTCTGTGTGGCCAGCTGCTTAAACATAGATGAACACTCTGGACGCTTGGATGGTGACACACAGGAGAGACGGGGGTGCAGTCCGGCTCTTTCACACGCCTACCTGTGGTCGGTGATCCCTGGGGGAGGCCCTGCCATTATCATCACCAAAAGCTTCATCCTCCACTGTCTCTGCCACCGTCTTAGAAATTGAAAAACAAAAGATGAAGCCCCCACCCCACCAGCAGCAAAGTGGCAAAATCAGTGCTCTCTGTGACGCTAGCATCACGTTTGATCATCGTCATGCCCAAACTGGAGGGTCACCTGGTCGAGAGGAAGCTCGACAGCAGTGTCTTCATCCTCGGCCACTTGCTGAGCGCCCTGCATCTCCTCCCTCCTCTTCCTCACGCTGCCTTTGAACACACTGTGCTGTGCTGAAATGCGATGAGCACACATCAGATCCTCGGTGCATGTGTCATTCAGTGCCTGGACATGTGGGGGCTCCACTCACCCTGCCCCCTCCTAGCTGCAGGGGCTCTGGGTCCAGCTCCGTTCTTGTGGACCCTCATGGGTTTGGCATAGAAGAGAGATTCTTCCTTTTTGGGTCTCCTGTCCTCCCTGTGTCCCCCGCCCTCCGCCTCATCCCCAGTGGATCTGACCCGCCGGCTGTCACCCTGTGGCATTCCAAGATATTAATTCCCTCCTGAATCGGGAGCTGGAGTGCAGGGAGACAGCCAGCAGGGGGTGCTCATACCTCTGGTGACACCAGCAGTGCCGAGTCGCTGTACCTGTCCTGTGGGACGCTGACAGGCTTCCTCGTCTGCTGGAGAAATGGACAGGAAATCACACCAGTGCCGTGATCCCAGAGAGCAGTTGATTTCTGTTTCTCCGTTGTGCTCCTACCTGCCGCTGCTGTGGAAGCTTCCTGCTTCTGGGGTGGTTCCTAAAAGAGCCGAGAGTCAGAGCCCAGGCTGCAGGGCCCCTCCGGTACCTCGCCCACCCCCTTGTACCTGAGGCCCGCGCCCGGTGCTTTTGGGACGAGCATCTCAACATACGGCAACTTCTTAAACTTCTCCGTCCCCACGGCAACGTAATACTGGCCGCTCACCAGCTCGTCCATGGATGACACTGTCCCGCCTTCCAGAGTGCACAGCCTGGGGGGGTCGAGCATGACGATGTGAAGAGCAGGTGCAGGTGCCCCCAGACCCAAGCCCCCCCCCACCCGTCCTCCCCCACCTGCGCACAGCTCCAGTGCGGAGGTCAGCCTTCTCGGTCAGCAGGCCCAGCACCTGCTCCAGGTCCCGTTGCAGGCTCCGGGGGATGAGGAGGCGCAGTGGGGGGGCCAGAACGTCGCCATTTCGGAACACGCTACGCAGAGACACCGGTGAGGTCACACGGCTGCAAGCGCACACGGGATGAACGTGTGTGTACGGATGCACAGGCTGGTACCCACTGCACGACACGTGGAAGGTGCACGGCCTTCCTCCACCTGGCAGACACACTGGGCCTCTGGGGGGGCTGTACCTGAGAGAGAGCCAGGAGTCACTGGAAGGTTCCACAGAGTCTGCAAAGGGTCCAGCACAACTAACAAACATGGCAAGAGAGGAACGGAGACGGACGGCAACACCCAGTCAGGGCATCATGCAGGGGGGCACTTCAGGGCGTCAAGCTCGGAAGCCTCATCCTCACTTGCACAGGTATTTTAAAAATGTAGCTTTTCCTATGCATTTTGGCCTTTCGTCCACACGCAAATGGCATTTTAGGGCACTGAAATATAAAGATTAGTTATATTGCTGCCTCTTGGTTTACATGCTCTTGACAGCATGTTTTAGTGTTTTCATGTAGACAAATGTTTTTTAGTAATGGAGGA